>VZQC01003956.1:136579-332012 GCA_009823505.1 Rhizomys pruinosus | reverse complement strand
TCTCTCTCTCTCTCTCTCTCTGTGTGTGTGTGTGTGTACACACCACTCACCACTGAACAACATCTCAAAGGATTTCAAAGGTGCATCATTTATTTATTTATGTGTATATCTCCATGTGTAAGTCAGGAGACAACTTTTCATAGTCAGTGCTCTCTTTCCATCATCCCCCCAAACCTCACACTAGAACTCAAGTTTTTGGGCTTGGTGGCCAGTGTTTACCTATTGAACGATCTTGCTGGCCTATACAAATTTTTCTAAATTATTATTGTTATTATTATTATTAATATTATTTGTCTTTTTGAGTCAGGGTCTCTCTGGAGCCCCAGCTGTCCTGGAACTCACTGTGTATACCAGGCTGGCCTTGAACTTGCAGATATTGGCCCACCTCTGCCTCCCAAGTTTGGGATTAAAGGGCCACTATGCCCAGTTTTATTTCTTTTTTTTTTTGTTGTTGTTTTTTTTTTTAAGACAAAGTCTATCTGTAGCCCCAGCTGGCCTGGAACTCACTTTGTAGACCAGGCTGGCCTTGAATTCACAAAGTTCCACCTGCCTCTGCCTCCCAAGTGCTGAGATTAAAGGCGTGCGCCACCACGCCCGGCCATGCCCAGTTTTTCTAACTTATTTTTTGAAAGAGTCTCACTGTGTATCGCAGACTGGCTTGGAACTCAATATGTAGTGCAAACTGGCCTTACAAGTGTGAACAACTCAGTTAAATGGTCTTTTCAAATCTTCACAGCCAAACCCACAAAAGGAAAGCTATTACAGATGCAAAAGCCAAGGTTCAGAAACCTCAGCACTTGCTCAAGGTATCCCAGAGCCCAGTTCTCTATCTGCCTCTGATCAGCAACTCCAACTCTCTTCATTTCCTTGCATTATTAAACAACTAAATACTCAGACACCAGGGAGAAGCATTTCTGTTTCAAAGATGCAGTGAGTTCAGAGAGAGGAGTTACTAATCCAAGGTCACATGACCAGAACATAGTGAAATAGTCCCCTGTTATAAGCCTCCTGTATGCCTAAATCCTGAAACACAGGAGGCCGGGAATGTCCATACCACTGCCAAGCCACTGCCAATGGGCTCTGATAGTTTACTGACTGATAATAGTTGTCTCTATCAAGGACCATTATGTGACCCTAGGAGACCAAGAACTCTGTGAAACTGGAGTTCTTCAGTCCATTTCCCACTCCAGGATACTGAGACTTTAAGGGTTTACTTCTCAGCCACTTAGTAACATGATGTGTTGCTAAGGCCAGACTTCAGAGCCCCTCTGTTAACTCCGTCTGAGTCCCAACAAGGAAACACAGAGGTTACCAAAGCCACACACATGGAAGAAGCCCAGGGCCTTAGGCAGAGGACAGGTTCCCCAGTGATGGTGCTAGGTACTCACAGGCAGGCAGCCTCCTGGGAGGGCTGCTTGGTGCACTGGCCTCCATTTGCACACGGGCTTCCATCCAGGCATGGAGGGGCTGGGGAGGGTAGGCAAAGGAAGGTGGGGAGTCAGCCAAAGCACCCAGAACCCCAAACCAGGAGGATAGACTCTCCTCCCCTGTCTGCCAACCAACAGCTGCACTGAGCTGAGGGTGCCCAGAGGCCCCTATCTACCGTTCCCATGCCCCCCAGCACAAGCAGGGGCTCCAGCTGTTGGGGCTGCAGCTGTCCCTGCCAGCTTGAGCCCTGGGAACCACAAGGCACGGGTAAGAAGGAGGAGTTGACTTGTGCCAGATGTGGGGACTCAGAAAGTTGCCTGAGCTAATATGTGCATAGTGGGGGGAGGTGCGGAGTCAGGAAGTAAGGGGGGAGGGTCTGCAGCTTCACATTCAGGTCTTAGGGTAATAGACGCAAAGAAGGTTGGGCTCGGTCTACCTTCCCATGCTCTGGGGACATAACTCTCAGCCCTCTGGTTCCTGCTGGCTCTTGGAAGAGCAAGAGGCAAGGCATATACCAAGGAGTAATAATGATGACAGGAATAGAGAGATGGCTTTGGTGTGAGAAAGATAGGGTGTGTGGCATAAGGGAGAGGTACCAGGTAATACACATGCTGCCCAGTCCAGCGTCCTCATCCCTCAGGGCTATGTCCTTCTAGGGTGTGACACAGTCTGTCTTGCCAGATGGGTGAGGGGTGTGGCTGAGACTGGGCTAGTGGAGAATTGTATATTCATGCCAAGTGTGGAGCCACTGTTAGACTTGTTAGAGAAATGGAAAGAAGGAGGGAATTGGAGTACAGCATAGAAATTAGAAGTAGAGAGCTGGGAGTGGTGGCGCACGCCTGTAATCCTAGCACTTGGGAGGCAAAGGTAGGTGGATCTTTGTGAGTTCAAGGCCAGCCTGGTCTACAGAGAGTTCCAGGACAGCTGGGGCTACAGGGAGACTCTGTCTCAGAAAAAAAGAAGAAGAAGAGGAAGAAGAAGAAGAAGAAGAAGAAGAAGAAGAAGAAGAAGGAGGAGGAGGAGGAGGAGGAGGAGGAGGAGGAGGAGGAGGAGAAGAAGAAGAGGAGGAGGAGAGATATTAGAAGTAGATAACCACCAAGAGAAAAAGGGCCAGAGAGATAAGCAATGCTTTGAGAAGGAGGGCCTGCTCATTTTTGTGATGTGTGACAAGAGACATGGGTGTGAGCTGTGTGTGTAACTTCCATGACAGTCTGTATGGAGACATGAGTGGTAGGCTGTTATGTGGCTAGCAGTGAATATGCATGTATATGCTACCATGGGTTTATCTGTGTGAACTGCACAGCTCTGCCCGCTCCCTGTGCTGCAGTCCCTCTGTGGGAACAGCATTATCCCAGCATGCATCTATGTCCCTATGGGTTGTATTTGTTTGGACTGTGTATCTGACCTAGTAGTGTATCCGTGCAGACCAGGAATAGGGCTATCCGTGCACCGTGTGTGCAAGCATATCCGAGTGTAAGCTGCGTGCATCTGGGTGTGTCTTGTGAGTATGCATCTGCCGGTGTGCTGAACCCCAACTCAAGCACCTTTGTATCTATGTGTGAAAGGCCATGAGTGTGCACTGGCCCCGCCGGGGCGGGGCTCCTGCAGAGTCCTGCCTGGCTGGGCCCAGAGGCTAGGCTAGAGAGCCGGTCGTTGCCAGCAACCATCATCCAGCCCAGCGCTGAGCCCCACGGTAGGCGTCCTAAGACCCCTGGCCCGGGCCATCAGTCGGCGCCCCTCCTCCCCCGCTGACCAAGCCTCCCGGGACAGGGGTGGGGGCGTCCCTGCCAACCCCTCTCCGGTCCTGCTGCTGTCCCGCTTTGTCTGGCAAAGAAAGCATGAAGCCGGCGGAGGGGAGGGGGTGTCTAGACGGCGTAACCATTGTCCCTAGAGGAGAAGGGGAGCCAGGAGAGGAGGAGGGGCGGGGGGCCCTAGCCGGCTGGAGAGGGGCTCAGGCCACGCGGAGAGGGCCCAGAACCCGTGGAGCACATGGGCCTCGCCCCTTCCCTCCCGGCACAGAAGTGGGGTCCCGAGGCAGCAGGATCTCGGAGGCCAGGAGGAGGAGCCGGGAGCGCGGGGGAGGGGCGCGGGCGCCGCCGGGCTCTGACTCCGGCTCCTCCGGCTCCTGTGCCGGGTCTTGCCGCGCTTCTGCCTGGGAAGTTTTCTCAGAGTTCAGAGCTCTGAGAACTTAGCGCCCCCTCCTTGCGCCCCCGCCCGCCCGGGCCGCCCGGGCCGCCCGGGGTGGGGGGAGCCTTTTGTGCAAGGGGTCTTGAGCCTTGGGAGTACTTAAACCCCCATCCCAACTTTCCCAGGACTCCAGGAAGGGGCAGGATGGGGGCGCCGTAGACTTTGGGTTCGCCTTGCACCCAAACTTAAGTCCAAGCTTTCCACATCCAGAGCTCCCGGCCTCGGACATCGGGGTCCTTTCCTCTCCAGGTTTAATCACAGGGGTCTCGGTTCCTCGGGCTCTGGAAGAGTCCCCGCGCCCCCAGGACTGGCGCGCAGTCTCCAGCTCCAGCGCCCTTGCTCAGGATCCGGTCCTTGGCTTGGAGGACCCAGACCCAAACTTGGAGGCTTTGGCGCCCCCCTCCCCTGCAGCCCCCGGACCGCCCGCAAAGTCCCTGCCCCCTCACCTGCAGCCCCCGGCCCCGCGAGCAGCAACAGTAGCAGGGGCAGCGCCCGCGAAGGCGGTGGAGGCGGTGGTGGCGGTGGCAGGGCCATCAGGCGACGACGCTGGCGGTGGCCATGGGCCCCCGGCCCCATGGCGGCGGTCGCGACCCTCCCTGCCCCCTCCTTCCCTGGGATCCGGGCGCGTCCAGGACCAGCCTCCGCACAGCCAACTTCGCAAAAGTGAATTGGTTGGGCCACGCCGCCCCCAGCCCCGGCCGCTCGCCCCGCCCCAGGGCCGGCCCTCCGCGCCACGCCCCCTGCACGGCCTGGAGGAGTCGGAGCCCACCCTCTGCCCGCTCTACCAGGGACCTGCGGACCCTGGAACACTCAGACCCCTCGCGAGAAGAGATGCAGGCCCAACTTGCATAACAGGCACCCAGCTCTTAAGCGCACCACCGCCCCCATCCTTTAGCGCTTAAACAGAACTTGGACACACTGATACAGACAGGACACCAAGGCAGACACTCCCTCGCGCCCCCATACACACACTCCAAACCCTCCAAACGGAAGTCCAGAGAGCCTCATGGTCTCAAAGGCACCCATGGAAATCCATGCAGGAGCTTCATAGGGACCCTAAAATATGAAACATGGGCCAACCATAAACCTGAGGCATCAAGTACAGCCTCACCAGGAATGCCATGCACAGGCCCGTCCAGAAAGAGGCTTCCTTTCACCTCCTGTGGTGGGTGGGTGGATTTCGGAGGGCCATCCCAGGCTGGAGAGATGATTAAGCTGGTAAAGGTGCTTGCTGCCAAGACTGACCACTTGAGTTCAATCCCTGGGATCCTCTGACCTCCACATGTGCATGTGTGATTGCCCCCCACCCCACCCCCCGCCCCAGCGCGGCGCGCCTGAACACACACACACACACACCACAGAGGAGATAAATTCAGGAATTTTTTAAAATTCCATGTTACCCCCCGTCCCCCACCCCCCGCCTCAGCACATCCCACACCCTGCACAGTCTTGCCAAAGGTGGTTTATAGTATACTTGCAAACACTTCTACCACCCCACCCCACCCTGTGTCTGGGGTGAGAAGGGAGACTCTAGAGGTCCCAGGCTCAGTCCTGGGGGAGGGTGTCTCAAGTCTGGAAGAAAAAATAAATAGCTGATCACAGACAAACCAGTATTGGGGGCCTTCAGGGTTGGGCGACAGTAGACACAGACTCCCCAAAGGCCATACACAGACGCTATGATGAGGGAGGGATGGGAGCAGCTCCCACAAGTTGTCAAGAACCTCCACATGTGGTGCCTGTGCCCCCCTCCGAAAGGGAAAGAAGATTAATTTTCTTTTGAGACAGGGTCTCCCTGTAGCCCCAGCTGTCCTGGAACTCACTATGTAGACCAGGCTGGTCTTGAATTCACAGAGATCTGCCTCCCTCTGCCTCCTGAGTGCTGGGATTTCCCGACGAAAATTGTAAAATATTTTATTTCATTTCAATGCGTATGTCTGTGGGTGAATGCATCTGAGCACATGCCAGGAGAGGGCATTGGACCCCTTAGAGCTGAAGTTACAGGTGTTTGTGGATGCCCAGCTTACTACATGGATGCTGAAGTTACAGGTGTTTGTGGATGCCCAGCTTACTACATGGATGCTGAAGTTACAGGTGTTTGTGGATGCCCAGCTTACTACATGGATGCTGGGATCTGAACTCCAGTCTTCATGATTCCACAGCAACTTTTTTTGTTTAACATAGCAACTTCTTAACCCCTGGGGCCATCTTTCACATCCAAGTGTCTCTCTTTCTCCCTCTTCTGAGACAGAGTTTCAGGTATCTCAGGCTGACCTTGACCTCACTATGTAGCAGACAATGACCTTGAACTCCTAATCCTCCTGTCCCTGCCTCCAGCAGGGTTTACTCCCACACCTAGTTTATGTGGTGCTGTGGTGGAACTCAAGGGTTCCAGCATGCTAAGCAAGCACTCCCCAGCCCTCACCTGAAGTTCTTATTCAAAGTTTTCTGGTTGTTCCCAGTAACATCTGCTTTAGCATGCATTTAGGATTTAATCCTAGATCTCCTTCCACCTGAAGGAGTTCCTCTGTCAGTGTTTTCTGAGAAGTGAGGCCAGTTTGAAGGGGGCCTCTCAACAAAATGCCCTCGCAGTTCCACATGGCTGACTTTTCACATCTTTTCCAGAACCCCTAGATCCTCCCAGAGCATAGTATCAGGGCACCTTGCATCAGTCCCCAGTATTGGTGGAATTCAACTTTAGTAACTTGCCGAAGTTGACAAAGCTTTCCTCTTCTTATCTCAATATTTATTTAATTAATCATTTATTTTTTTATTGTGAGGTGGCAGTCAGGGCCCTTGAATATGCTAAATAGGGGCTGGAGAGATGACCTAGTGGTTAAGAGCGCTGACCGCTCTTACAGAGGACCCGGGTTCAATCCCCAGCACCCACATGGCGGCCTAGAACCGTCTGAAACTCCAATTCCAGGAGAACTGCAGTTCCAGGGGAATCCGACACCCTCTTCTGACCTCTGCGGCATTGCATGACACGGGTGCACAGACCTGCATGCAGACAGTACATTCATACACATACAGAAATAAATAATAAAAATAAATAAATAAATAAATAAGAATATGCTAAATAAATGCTCCACCACTCAGCCCTTGGTTTTGGAGACAGGGTCTCTCTATGTAGCTCAGACAGCCCTTGAACTCACTAGGTAGCCCAGGCTGGACTTGGACCACTTGCTTCCAACTGCTGAGATTGCAACTGTGCGTTACCAAGCATAGTTTCTTGCACTGTGATGAACAATTATTCTTTGTGGCTTTGCGAATATCCTAGCACTCCTTAAACTTTTGTCTAGTGTTTTTCTGCATTTATTGATGATTTCTTTTGACTTTTTTTTTTTTTGGTCTTTTTGAGACAGGGTCTCCCTTTAGTCCCAGCTGGCCTGGAGCTCACTATGTAGACCAGGCTGGCCTTGAACTCACAGAGATCTGCCTACCTCTGACTTTTTTTTTTTATAAAGTTGAGGCAAAATTTATATTATATAAACACACTCATTAATTTTTTACTTTTTTTTTTTTTTGGTCTCCCTGTAGTCCCAGCTGTTTTGGAACTCACTATATAGACCAGGCTGGCCTTGAACTCAGAGATCCACCTGCCTCTGCCTCTTGAGTGCATGCAACCACCATACCCAGCCTAATTATTTACTTTTTTTTAATTTTTAATTTTTTTTTTTTTTTTTTTTTGGTCTTTTCGAGACAGGTCCTCCCGTAGCTCCAGCGGTCCTGGAACTCACTCTGTAGACCCGGCTGGCTTGAACTCACAAAGATCCACCTGCCTCTTGCCTCTTTGCCTCCCAAGTGCTAGGAAGTAAGGCTTCGACGCACCGACACCTGGCAGATTTTTTATTTATTTTATTTCGTTTTGTAATATGAATGTACTGTGTCTTCCATGCAGTGGTTGCCAACCCGTGGTCTGCAATGCCGCGGAGGTCAGAAGAGGGTCTCGGATTCCCCTGGACTGGAGCTCTCCGGGAATTGGAGTTTCAGACGATGCTCGGTACCGCCATTTGGGTGCTGGGGGATCAAAACCCGGGCCCTCTGTAAGAGCGGTAAGCACTCTTAACCACTAAGAAATCTCTCCAGCCCCTATTTACTTTTATTTTATGTGCATGAGTGTTTTACCTACATGTATGTGTGTACCCATGCATGTAATGACTGCAGAGGCCAGAAGAGGGCATGGGATCCCCTAGAACTATAGTAACAGACAGTTGTTAGCTATCATGTGGGTGCTTGGCACCAAGCCCTGGTCCTCTGCCACAGCAGCCAGTACTCCTAACCACTGAGGCATCTCCCCTGCCTCTTACCAATTTTTGACTACTAATCTGCTTTCTGTATCTATGGATTTGCTTATGCTAGATATTTATTCTTTTTTTTTTTTTTTTTTTTTTTTTTTTTTTTGTCGTTTTGAGACAGGGTCTCCCTTTACTCTCAGCTGGCCTGGAACTCACTCTGTAGACCAGGCTGGCCTTGAACTCACAAAGTTCCGCCTGCCTCTGCCTCGGGAGGCTAGGATTAAAGGCTTGTGCCATACCTGGCTTAGATATTTATTCTTATAATTTTATTTTAGTTATTATTGTTGTGGGGGTGGGGAAGTCCATGTGGCACACACCCAAGTGGAGTTCAGAGGACAGTTTACAGGAACTGGTTCTCTCCTTCCACCATGTGCTTCCTGGAGATCAAACTCAGGTCCTGTGACTTAGCAGCAAGGCTCCTTTCCTACTGAGCCATCTCATCAGCCCTCCATATTTCATATAAATGGAATCCTGAACTTTGTATGTCTGGCTTTTTTTTTCTTGAATTTTTGCAGCTCTGGGATCTATCATAAGGCCTTGTGCTTGCCATGCAAGTGCTTCACCACTGAACTATACATCCTCAATGGCAATTTTTTTTTTATATTTGTTTTGAGATGTGGGGAGGCTCTCACTACATTGCCCAGGCTGGTCTTGAATTGTTGGACTCGCATGAACTTCCAAATCCAGGGATGTAACTTAGTAAAGTGCTTACCTGTTATGCACCAAGCACTGGGTTTGAATCCCAGCACCATATTAAAAGAAAATGCTCAGTGGCACAAACCAGAAATCTCAGTGTGTTGAGGGTACAGGTAGGAGGATCAGAAGTTCAAGGTCTTCCTCAGTTACATAGGGAATTCTAGGCCAGCCTGGGCTATATAAGATCCTATCTCAAACAAAACAAAAGAGGGGTTGGGGAGCTGGAGAGATGGCTCAGCACTTGAGAGCTCTGGCTGCTCTTGCAGAGGACCAGGGTTCAATTCCCAGCACCCACACGGTAGCTAGCAGCCATTTGTAACTCCAGTTCCAGGGGATCCAACACCCTCTTCTGTCCTCCTTGGGCATTGTACAACACAGGTACACTTACACACATCCAGATGCAATCATACACATAAAATACAAATAACAAAAAAATATTATTTAGTAAGATGGGTCAGCAGCCAAAGGCACTTGACCTAAAAACTGATGAGCTGAGTTCAATCATCTACAGCCAAATGGTGGAAGAATGACTCCTATAAATGTCCTGTGATCTCCACATGTACACTGTAGCAAATGCATGTGCACATAAGCATATACACAACAAATATAAATAAATAAATATCAACTTTATTTATTTTTGGTCTTTTTGAGACAGGGTCTCCCTGTAGCCCCAGCTGGCCGGATACTCGCTCTGTAGACCAGGCTGGCCTTAAACTCACAGAGATCAGCCTGCCTCTGCCTCCCAAGTGCTGGGATTAAAGGTGTGTGCCACCACACCCGGCTAATATCAACTTTTAAAAAAAGGATTAAATTGTCTTCTTGCCTCAGCTTCCCAGGAACACATAACACTGAGCCCAGAGTCCTTGAGATATTTATTTGTTTGTTTAACTTGCTAGGAATCAACCCAAGGCCTCACACAGGCTCGGCAAGAGCTTCATCATGCATGTAGGACCACCTTTAGCTGCCTTGAGGTAACTTTTAAAAGAAGGAACATGGGGCTGGAGAGATGGCTCAGTGGTTAAGAGCACTGGTTGTGCTCTTAGAAGACCTGGATTCTGCCGGGCGTGAAGACCTGGATTCAAATCCTAGCCCTCACATGGCAGCTAACAACTGTCTGTAACTCCTTTTTCAGGGTATCTAACACCCTTTCTGTCCTCCTCAGGCATTGCATGACGCATGCTCTCTCAAAGTAGAGTTGGTGTTTTTGTTTTGTGTGTGCATGTGCGTGTGTGTGCTCATGCGTGTGAGCTCACACTGAGTCTTCCTAACAGGCCCTGTTGCTGTTAGCCCCCAGGGCCTGGGGTATGGTAGGGAAGCAGCTGTCCTATGAGCTTCATTCCTATCTCGAGAGCTGGGATTTGAATCTGGGTCTAAGTGACTCCAGGCCATGTGGAGTACAGGGAAAGAAGTGGAGCTTGGGCAAAGAAAAAAGACCAGGGGCTGGAGAGATGGCCTATCGGTTAAGAGCACCAGCTGCTCTTGCAGAGGACCCGGGTTCAATCCCCAGCACCCACCTGGTGGCTAAGAACCGTCTGTAACTCCAATTCCAGGAGAACTCCAGTTCCAGGGGAATCTGAGACCCTCTTCTGACCTCCGCGGCATTGCAAGACACGGGTGCACAAACCTACATGCAGACAGTATATTCATACACATACAAAAATTAAATTAAACTAAAAAATTTTAAAAAAGCTGGGTGTGGTGGTTCATGCCTTTAATCCTAGCACTTCGGAGGCAGAAGCAGGCGGATCTCTGTGAGTTCAAGCCCAGCCTGGTCCACAGAGCAAGTTCCAGGACAGCTGGGGCTACAGGGAGACCCTGCTCGAAAAAGACCAAAAAAAAAAATAAAAATAAAAAAAGAAAAAAGAAAAAAGACCAAAATGTTGCATAAGAAGGGACACAGAATGATTCACTGCCAGTGCCCAGAATCCACTGGAAGTTACCTGACTCAGCCGGATTACCTTACTTGGCCTGGCAGCTGCAGCTCAGGTCCTTCCCCTGCCATGAACCCAGGAGGAGGCCCAGGTCCCCTTTATACCCCATTGTTCATCTCTCTCTAAAACTCACCCTTTAGTTTTTCTTAAATTATATTTTAATGTGGCAATAAATGTGTACTGCTCTTTCAGGGGCCTTGAGTTAGCTTCCCAGCATCTCCATCAGCTCACAACCACCTGTATAACTCCAACTCCAGAGAACCCAACACCTCTGGCCTCTAAGGACACTTGTATTCATGTGTATATACTCCCAATGAAAATAATAGCAATAAATCTACATCCCATTCTATTTCTTCTGTGTATATGCATATGTGTGGTATGTATGGGTGCACATGTGTGGTGTGCACATGTGTGGTATGTACATATGCACGTGTGTGGTGTGCACACATGCATGTGTGTGGTGTGCACACGTGTGGTGTGCACGTGTGTGGTATGCACATGTGCACGTGTGGCATGCACATGTGTGGTGTGCACGTGTGTGGTGTGCACACGAGTGGTGTGCACATGTGCAGTGTGCATGTGTGTGCCACAACACCTGCATACACACCTGTATGGAGGTCAGAGAACAACTTGCCAGTCAGTTTTCTCCTTCCACTATGTGGTTTCTAAGCCCCTCAACAGCCCCTGTAGCACCCTGAAAACCCCTCTCATCACCATGTATTAAAAAACTCTATCTTCTGGGGCTGGAGAGATGACCTAGAGGTTAAGAGCACCGACTGCTCTTGCAGAGGACCCAGGTTCGATCCCCTGCACCCACATGATGGCTGAGAACCGTCTTTAACTCCAGTTCCAGGGGAATCTGATGCCCTCTTCTGAACTCTGAGGCATTGCACAACACGGGTGCACAAACCTATATGCAGACAGTACATTCATACACGTACAAAAATACATAAAATTTTAAAAATATTAAAAATAAATAAATAAATAAACAAAAAAGAAAACAGAAAGTGAGGGCTCTAGCTCAGTTGCCGGAGTTCTCGTCCAATGTGTATAAAGCCCTGGGTTTGATCCCTAGCACACCACATAAAACCGATTATAGTGCCACATGCTTGTGATACCAGCACTCAGGAGGTGGAGGCAGGAGGATCGAAAAGTTCAAGGTCAGGGCTGGAGAGGTGGCTCAGTAGTTAAGAACACTGGCTGCTCTTGCAGAGGACCCTGTTTCAGTTCTTAGGATCCAGACTGCAGCTAACAGCAGTCTGTAACTCCAGTTTCAGGAGCTCTAACACCCTCTTCTGGCCTCCTCAGGCATTGCATACATGTGGTGCACTTACATACTTGCCAGCAAAACACTCAAAAATAAATAGCCATTCGTGGTGGTGCACACCTTTAATCCCAGCACTTAGGAGGCAGAGGCAGATGGATCTCTGTGAGTTCAAGGCCAGCCTGGTCTACAGAGTGAGTTCCAGGACAACTGGGGCTATAGGGAGACCCTGTCTCAAAAATACCAAAAAATTAAAAAATAAATAAATAAAAATAAAAAAAAATAAGAAATTCAAGATTATCTCAGATATACTGCAAATTCAAAGCCAGCCTGGACTACATGACACAAGTCTCAGCACAAGTCCTACTCCCACCTCCAAAAGAAAGAGGTCTGGTAAGATGTTTCCATTAGTAAAGGTGCTTGTCACCAAGGCTATGACCTGAATTAAATACCTGGAATCCATATGGTAGAAGGAGAAAATTAACTCAACTCCTGCAAGTGGTTCTCTGATATCCACACTCACATCCTTCCCTCAAAAAGATAAATAAAATGAAAAATGAAAAAAGCCAGGCATGGTGGCCCACACCTTTATTCCCAGCACTCAGGAGGCAGAGGCTGGAGAATCTGTGTGAAATTGAGGCCAGCCTGGTCTACAACTACATAGCGAGTTCCAGGCCAGTTTATTCCCAGGGGGCTCTAGGAGCCTGCTCTGTCATTACCCCCTTTCTACAGGAAACTAAGGGTTTTTTTGAGGATCAGATGGAGGACAAGCATCCCAGATTTGCCTAGAATGTACACAGTATGGGTGCTGGGGCAGGGTTTGGTAACAGGAAATAACCAGAGGAGTTAGGGTGCCTGGCCTGGGTCCAAACCACTCTCTTCAGCTTCCTTCAGCTGCTTATGGGGTCTGGAAAAGGGTCTACAGTTGGAGGGGGCAGAGAGAGAGCCTTGGGGAGGGGGTGGGCCTTGCTCTCCTCCTCTGAGCTACTTGAGAGACTTTTTCTTGGAATAGACTCTCCACAGGTGTTGAGGTCCCTGTTACAAAAAGCAACCAAGGAATCGGACACAGCTCTTGAGGCAGAGAAGGAATCCCCAGAATAATCCAGTAACCCCGTCTACGGTAGATGGCCAAGTCCCTGCTGTGGCCCTCCAACCAGTGTCAGATCCCTAGGGCGAAAGACAGTCGCAGTTCCCACGGCCTCTGTGTCCTGTGAGTAGGCGAATGCCCCTCCTCCACTGTCTTCCTAGCTGCCTTGGCTAGGGACCACATCTCTCCTCTGTGAGCTCAGTCCCTGAGGACCTGGGGCCTGGGACCAGGCCAAGACAGCTGCAGGCTCACCGACTGAGAATCTGAGAACCTTCCCTTGGCTTCTCCCCCAGGGACTGTCCTCTGAGCACAATCGTGGGTTAGGACCTCACACCCAGGAAGGGGGGTGTAGGAGCCCAGTGGCATTTGGAAGGTAGGGGCTGCCTGAATTTATGTGGGGAGGCTAGAGCCTAGGGATCCAGCCAGGCTTGCTGACAGCCTCCCTGGAATCCTCTGATGATCCAGCCCTCTGTGGTTTCCAACTAACTACCCAGCTGCCCAGAGTGGCATGACTGTTCACCCTACCAGCTCCGCCTGCCTGCTCCTCAGCCCCATGAGCCTTTGCCAAGGCTGTTTCCACACAGGAGCACTGTTCCTATGCGACACTTTTTCCTCCTTCATTTGACAAACTATTTTCTTCTCTTTTTTTTCTCCCTCCCTCCCTTCCTTCCTCTCTCTCCCCTTTCCTTCCTTCCTTCCTTCCTTCCCTCCCTCCCTTTCTTCCTTTCTTCCTTTCTTTCTTTCTTTCTCTCTCTCTCTCTCTCTCTCTCTCTCTTTCTTTCTCTTTCTTTCTTTCTGTGTGTGCCAGTGAAACATGTGTGCCATGGCATGTATGGAAGTTAAAGGACCACTTGTGGAAGTTGGTTCTCTCCACATAGATCTGGGGGCTGGAGCCTACGTCTTCAGGTATGGTGGTGTGCTGGATAGCTTTGGTGTCAACTTGACACACCTGGGTTGAGGGAGCCTCGGTTGGGGAATTGGCTCCATTGGATTGGCCTGTGGCCACATCTGTGGTGTATTGTCTTGATTGTTGAGCAGTGACAGTATAAGAAGGCAGGCTGAGCAAGCCAGTGAACATCACTCCTCCATGGCCTGTGCTTCAGCTCCTGCCTCCAGGTTCCTGCCCTGAGTTCCTGCCTTGAGCTCCCTAAGTGATGATCTGTGACCTGGGAGATGTAAGCTGAATAAACCCTTTCCTCCCCAAGTTGGTGTTGGTCAGAGTGTTTTGTCACAGCAATGGAAGACAAACTACGACAGGTGGTAAGCACCTTTACCTGTTGAGTCATCCTACTGGCCCTGTTTATTTTGAGACAGGGTCTCACGTGTCCCAGGCTGGCTTTGGAATCACTGTGTTAACTCACTGTGTAGTCAAAGATGACTCTGAATTGCTGATTCTCCTGCTTCCATATCCTGAGTGCCAAGGTCACAGGCATGTACCAGCATACCAGGCTTATGCAGTGCTGGGCATCAGGGCTTTGCACAGGCCACGCAACAACTCTACCAACATCTCCAGCTCTGTTTGGCTCTTCAGTGAGGCCAGCCTTGAACTCTAGATTTTGCTTCCCTCAACCTCCCACATCCTCCTCGGACGACAAGTACTCACCAATGTACCAGCTTCACAAAGATTAACTGAACACCTGCTTGGTGCTAGGCCCAAGCAGAGACGGAACTGCTGGAGGTGGCCCAAGACAGAGCCTATTCCTCTGATGAAAGACAGAGGCATGGTGGTGCCCACCTGTGAGCACAGTGCTCAGGTGAAGCAGGAGGACTGTAAATTT
Source organism: Rhizomys pruinosus (assembly GCA_009823505.1). Classification (NCBI taxonomy): domain Eukaryota; kingdom Metazoa; phylum Chordata; class Mammalia; order Rodentia; family Spalacidae; genus Rhizomys; species Rhizomys pruinosus. The sequence goes on along the minus strand of VZQC01003956.1, from coordinate 317,346 downwards.
AAGGCCAGCCTGGGTGACCAAACAGCTGAGAACAGTTCCCAACCATGACTGATGCCTTGGGTTTGATTCCCAACACCAATTTAAAGGTGGAGGGGGGCTGTAGAGATGGTTCAGAGGTTAAGAGCACTTGCTGTGCTTGCAGAGGCCCTGAGTTTGGCTCGCAGGACTCATCCAGGTGGCTCACGACTGCCTGTATGCAACTCTAGCTCCAGGGGCTCTGATGCCCTCTTCTGGCCTCTGTGATCACCTACATACATGTGGCACATATACAGACAAGTAGGCATACATATATACATGTAGACAAAAATAAATAAAAATATTAAATAAATTAATAAAAAGAGTGGAGGAGGGGGGCAAGGACACAAAAACTACTGGAACCAGACATGGCAGTGCATAGCTGAAATCCTAGCATTGGAGAGGCTGAGGCAGGAGTTTGAGGCTAGCCTGAAATTGCCACTTAATGAGACCTTGTTTCAAAAAATTAAAAGGTGTAGCCTGGTGTGGTGGCACACACCTTTAATCCCAGCGCTGAGGAGGCAGAGGCAAGTGGATCTGTGAGTTCAAGGCCAGCCCATCTCAAAAAGACCAATAAAACTGGGGGAAAGCCAGGCAGGTGTGGTGGTACACGCCTTTAATCTCTGCACTTGGGAGACAGAGGCAGACGGATCTCTGTGAGTTCAAGGCCAGCCTGGTCTACATAGCGAGTTCCAGGACAGCTGGGTCTACAGGGAAACCCTGTCTCAAAAAGACCAAAAAAAAAAAAAATCTGGGCTGGAGATATCACTCAGCGGTTAAGTAAGCACTAAGACTGCTCTTGCGGAGGACCTGGGTTCGATCCCCAGCACCCACATGGCGGTTAAGAACCGTCTTTAATTCCAGTTCCAGGGAAATCCAATGCCCTCTTCTGACCTCCAAGGCATTGCACGACACAGGTGCACCAACCTACATGCAGACAGTACACCCATACACATGGGCTGGAGAGATGGTCTAGTGGTTAAGAGCGCCGACTGCTCTTGCAGAGGACCCCTGGTTCGATCCCCAGCACCCACATGGCGGCTGAGAACCATCTTTAACTCTAGTTCCAGGGGAATCCGATGCCCTCTTCTGACCTCTGCAGCATTGCATGACACGGCTGCACAAACCTCCATGCAAACACTACATTCATACACATAAAAAATAAATAAATAAAATAAAACGACCAATAAAACAATAAAAGAGTTCTGGGTTACTGCTCAGCAGTAGGGCGCTTGTCTGGCATATATGAGCGCTTAAATTTAATCCTTGGTGCCTAAAGGGAAAAAAATGAAGCAAAACCTACTGAGTTTGTTTAAGTGTGGCAGTCTGGAGGGAAGATGATGTGGGGAGGGGTCAGGAAGGCTTTACTGAGGAGGGAGCATTATAGGAAAGTTCAGAGGGCAAGTAAGGTAGGGTTCCAGGCAGGAGGAAGGGGGCGGATGGAGGTAGGAGTGCAAGGACTCCACAGAGGGAGTGGGGAGAAGGACTCCACAGAGGAAGGAGGGCAAGGACTCCACAGAGGAAGGAGGGCAAGGACTCCACAGAGGAAGGAAGGCAAGGACTCCACAGAGGAAGGAGGGCAAGGACTCCACAGAGGAAGGAGGACAAGGACTCCACAGAGGAAGGAGGGCAAGGACTCCACAGAGGAAGGAAGGCAAGGACTCCACAGAGGAAGGAAGGCAAGGACTCCACAGAGGAAGGAGGGCAAGGACTCCACAGAGGAAGGAGGAGAAGGACTCCACAGAGGAAGGAAGGCAAGGACTCCACAGAGGAAGGAGGAGAAGGACTCCACAGAGGAAGGAGGGCAAGGACTCCACAGAGGAAGGAGGGGAAGGACTCCACAGAGGAAGGAGGGCAAGGACTCCACAGAGGAAGGAGGGCAAGGACTCCACAGAGGAAGGAGGGCAAGGACTCCACAGAGGAAGGAGGGCAAGGACTCCACAGAGGAAGGAGGAGAAGGACTCCACAGAGGAAGGAGGGCAAGGACTCCACAGAGGAAGGAGGGCAAGGACTCCACAGAGGAAGGAGGGCAAGGACTCCACAGAGGAAGGAGGGCAAGGACTCCACAGAGGAAGGAGGGCAAGGACTCCACAGAGGAAGGAGGGCAAGGACTCCACAGAGGAAGGAGGGCAAGGACTCCACAGAGGAACGAGGGCAAGGACTCCACAGAGGAACGAGGGCAAGGACTCCACAGAGGAAGGAGGGCAAGGACTCCACAGAGGAAGGAGGGCAAGGACTCCACAGAGGAAGGAGGGCAAGGACTCCACAGAGGAACGAGGGCAAGGACTCCACAGAGGAATGAGGGCAAGGGCTCTGGAGGCAGAGTTAGCAGGAGTTCAAGGAGACCGGCAGGCTGGGTCCCAAGAAACCAGCGGGTTGGGATTCCACCCAACTGCAGTAGAAGCCACTGTAGGGTTTTAGGAGAAGCACAGCTGATTAGCTTGTAAACAATCAATGTGACAGCCATTCCTAGAGCCTCAAAGGGCCTCCTCTCCTCAGAGCCTCGAATCTTCCACATGACCCTGCCTGGTCCCCTCATTGGATCATGGGTACTATGACCTCAAAGGGCCTCCTCTCCTCAGGGCCTCGAATCTTCCACATGACCCTGCCTGGTCCCCTCATTGGATCATGGGTACTATGACCTCCCTGCCTTGCTCCATGCTTGACTCCCAAGGTCTATCACACAGCCTGGTGTACAAGAGATAAAATAATTTTCTTATGTGGTGAGGAATGCTGGAGATGGAATCCAGGGCTTCACACATATTCAGCAAGAGCTCTGCGACTCAGTGCAACACTCCCAGTCCTGAAACTGTCAGCTGGTGAATCAGAAGCTGGGACCTGAGCATCCTGTACCCCACAGGACCAGCCCAGTGCTGCGAGGACCCTGCCTGGATGCAGAAGACTCCAGTCCCCATTAGCTCAGAGGAAAGGATAGAGGGGCTGTCTGAGGGAAGAAAGGGGAAAGAAAAGGAATGGCAGGAAGAACACTTCAGTTGAGCTAATCTATGGCTCTGGCCAGAGGAAGAGAGAGTGACACTCCTGCTTCTAAGGGTGGCGCTCCTGTCCTTCCAGCCTTTCTTCCTGCTTTAAAGAAGGGAGGTTCCTCCTCCAGGCCTTTCATTAGCCACACCCAGGGCTGGGTACAGTGCTTGCCAATGGGGTTTGATTTGATTCTTAGCACTGTAAAAATGTAAGCCTCATAATTGTCCTGCACAGAAACCCACACAGGCACACACATACACATAAATAAAATAAATCTTCATTAATTTTTGAAAGCCTATTATAGGCTGGCCATGGTGCCACACACCTTTAATCCCAGCACTTGGAGGCAGAGGCAGGTGGATCTCTGTGAATTCAAGGCCAGCCTGGTCTACATAGAGAGTTCCAGGACAGCTGGGGCTACAGGGAGACCCTGTCTCAAAAAGAGCAAAATAAATAAATAAATAAATAAATTGTAGTGAAATATGATTGTGAATTTGAAGGCAAAACTGCAAATATCTAGGCTCCTTTTGAGTGGGCAGTATGAAATTCACCAAACAAATCTCCTTAAGGAAGTGAGGAAGAGCACATGTCACTGGTTTACTGTTTGCTTTCCCTTAAGCAAAAATTAATGTTTTCTTTTTTTAATTTATCTTTATTTATTTATTTATTTTTAATTAATTTTTTATTTATTTCTGTATGTGTATGAATGTACTGTCTGCATGCAGGTCTGTGCACCCATGTCGTGCAATGCCGCGGAGGTCAGAAGAGGGCGTCGGATTCCCCTGGAACTGGAGTTCTCCTGGAATTGGAGTTACAGACGGTTCTCAGCCGCCATGTGGGTGCTGGGGAACGAACCCGGGTCCTCTGTAAGAGCGGTCGGCGCTCTTAACCACTAGGCCATCTCTCCAGCCCAAAATTAACATTTTCTTTGAGTATCCATGCCTATAATGTCAGCCTTTGGGAGGCTGTCCTCTGCTACCCAGACGACGGTGTCTGACTAGTGGTATGAACTGATGAACGAATGAATGAAGTGAATGAAGTGAGTGGTGGAAAGTGGCTGAAGGCAGAGAGAGACTTAAGAGAGCTGGGCGAGAGGCCCCAGCCCTCAAAGTCTCCACTCGTGCCCAAAGTGATGTGCCTGCCTAGTTCCTTGACTGGAAGAAATTCGCAACTCCACTGGCTCAGACTGACGAAGGTGGATCTCGCTCGGAGGGCTCTACCCAATGAATGCAACCCCCCCTTCAGAAGACCTCTACCCCTCTGCAATTGTTAGGTGGAAGACAGAGCCTTCTGGTTACTCTAGCAACCATCAGTGAAACCGAGTCTCCCAGGCAACTGTCCGCCTCCGGTCAGCCTTTGCCTGGGCCCCTCTAGTCACCCAGACAACCACTACTTCGTTTGGGTCAACCGTCAACCCTTCTCCTATCACCCCGGCAACCATCTGTGGGCCTGTGGCCCACTGGACTCAGTCCTCATCTTGCCTACAGATTTCCTGGCCTCAAACCTCCTAGGCTCTGAGATCCCCTCCTCCTGACCCCGGGACGCAGGCCCTGCTCGCACCCCTCAGCATCAGGAGTCCCAATTCTGCAGAGGCTGAGAAGGCCCCCACAGTCATTCTTGCATGGAACTATCCAGCCGCCACAGGGAGCTCTTCAAAATGCAAGCCATGTCCTTCCGGGACTGAATAACAGCCCCGGACTGTCCTCCATGTTATTCCAATGCCCCATCTCATTCCTGCCTCCATCCTTCTTAATGAGTTTCCAATTCCTGGCAAAGGTGTACCCCTGCCTTCCCCCACAAGAGTCCCACTGTAACTCCTTCCTTATCTGAGTTCTGTCACTCACTTGCAGAGCCCCCTATCTCTGCCCCCTGGGAACTCCAGGACAACCTCCTGGTCCACACTTTATCCCCAGACTACCACAAGGGATGGTGTCTGTGTTAAGAGCACTTCTTTCAGCGGATGACAGAGGGCGAGGAGTGGTGGCCGGCAGGTCCATTCCCCAAACAGAATGTGCTTTTTCAGATCTCCCGAGTTTCCAGGGGGTGAGCAACAGCAATGATGGCCAGCTAGAGAGCTCATCGGGTAAAACATCTCTTAACTCCAAGCCTGAAGACCTAAATTTGATTACCAAGATCCACAAAGCGAAGGAGAGAACCAGCTCCTGCAAGTTGTCCTCTGACTTCCAGATGCACCACCAGCATAGCATGTGAGCAGGCACACAATAATAAGTAAATAAATAAATAAATAAATAAATAAATAAATAAATAATTTTAAGCTGACATGGCACACGTGGACACAAACACACAATAAAGAAATAAATGTCCTTTTTTTTTTTTTTTTTAAAGTAAGGCAAGCTGGAAGGAGGTGGCACATGTCTTTAATCCCAAAACTTGGGAGGCAGAGGCAGGTATATCTCTATGAGATTGAGACCAGCCTGGTCTACATAGTGAATTCCAGGCCAGCCGAAGTTTGTGGGAAGACCCTTTCTCAAAAAGACCAAAAATCGAACAAAAAGAAGATGAAAAGAAAGCGGGCAATGGTAGTGCACACTTTAATTTTAGCACTGCAGAGACTGAGGGCAGGGGGACCACACATTCAGGGCAGTCTTGGACTACAAAATGAGACCCTGTCTTTTGTTTTGTTTTGTTTTGAGACCCTGTCTTAAAGAAAGCAGTAAATTGGGGCTGGAGAGATGTTCAGTTGTTGAAGAGTGTCTGTAGGACACCGGAGTTTGATTCCCAGCACCATGTCTGGAAACTCACAACCACCTCTAATTCTAGCTCCAGAGGATCTGACACACTTTTCTGACCTCCCCTGACACCAGGATACACTCACACAGACATGTATGTGCACATAAAAAAAAGGTAAAACTAAATTTTTTTTAAACTCCAAATAAATAGCAGGACATGGTGATACATGCCTTTCTTTAATCCCAGCACTGGGAAGCAGAGGAAGGCCAGCTGGGTCCGCATAGTGAATTCCAGGACGTACAGTGAGACCCTGCCTATAAATAAATAAATAAGTAAATAACAGAATTTATAAGTTGATTTAGTGACCCGTGTGTAGCTGAGGGCCCACTCTATGCTTGTTTTACAATTTTTATTTTGTTTCTCTGAGACAGGGTCTCACTCTGTGTGGCCCAAGCCTGCTTCACTCTCATTAAGTATCCTCTTGCTTGAACTCGTGATCATCCTGCTGAGACCGCCAGAGCACTGACCCCACGCCTGACCGCCCCGCCAGAGCACTGATCCCACGCCTGACCGCCCCCGCCAGAGCACTGATCCCACGCCTGACCGCCCCCGCCAGAGCACTGATTCCACGCCTGACCGCCACGCCAGAGCACTGATTCCACGCCTGACCGCCCCCGCCAGAGCACTGATTCCACGCCTGACCGCCCCCGCCAGAGCACTGATTCCACGCCTGACCGCCCCCGCCAGAGCACTGACTCCACGCCTGACCGCCACGCCAGAGCACTGATTCCACGCCTGACCGCCCCCGCCAGAGCACTGATTCCACGCCTGACCGCCCCCGCCAGAGCACTGATTCCACGCCTGACCGCCCCCGGTGCCCAGCTCTCACTCTCCATGTGTAACCCCTCATTTCAAGGCTGGGTCTACAGGCCTCCAGAAAATCAGCAGAAATTTTGGCTAAGCCAGATGCAGCAGCACACACCTACAATCCCAGCACTTGGGAGGCCGTGGCAGGAAAATATCTGGTTCAATACCAGCTTGAGCAACAAAGAAAAACAGAAAGGAAAAAAAGAAAAAGAAAAACAGAAAGGCACATGTGGAGAGAATGACTTGTGCTCGCCTCCATTCCCGTGAGTGTCAGGAACTGAGCTCAGCTTCTCAGGCTTTCCAGCAAGTACCCTTACCTGCTGTGCCACCCAGATGGCCGCTGAGGGGGCCTTGCACTGAGTTCAGCATCTCAGATTCTCAAGAACTCAGAGCTGTTTCTCTGGGGATCTCAGACAGGTGGAAGAGAGAACATAACCTACTTGAATCCGGCCACGATGGAAATGGGAGAGCAGGGGCTGTGGGAACTGCACTGAGTCTCCGTGGAAAGGAGCCAGCATGGCTCGCCTGCTTTTCTGTTAGGTCCTTACTTGGTGAAGTGGTTAGGAGCCGGGTGGGGAGGCACCTCACTCATTTTTTGTTATTTAAGATACAGTGTTTCTATGTAGCAAAGATGGCCCTGAACTCAACAATAATTCCACCTCAGCTTTCCAAGTATTGAGATTACAAGGATGCATCACCAGGCCCGGCAGGGCCCTTTCTCTTTTTGTACATATTTATTTGTTCGTTTGTTTATTTATTTAGTATGTATGTATGTAGGCATGTAGATATGTGACATACATGTGGAAGTCAGAGGACAATTTGTGGAAATCAGTCTCCTTCCACCACTCTAGGTATGGAATGCAGGATCTCAGGTTTGGCACTAAGTATCATCACCTGCGTGGCAATTTAGATGGCCCCTAGACCCCCTAAAACCCATATTCTATTTTTTTCACATTCGATTAATTAATTAATTAATTTATTTATTTATTTTTGGTCTTTTTGAGACAGGGTCTCCCTGTAGTCCCAGTTGTCCTGGAACTCACTCTGTAGACCAGGCTGGCCTTGAACTCACAAAGATCCACCTGCCTCTGCCTCCCGAGTGCTAGGATTAAAGGCATGCACCACCTCGCCCGGCACATTCGATTTTTTAAGATAGGGTCTCCTATAGCCCCATCTGGCCTGTTACTCACTATGCAGACCAGGCTGGCCTTGACCTCACAGAGATCCACTTGCCTCTGCCTCCCAAGTGCTGGGATTATAGGTGTGCGCCACCTGTTCTTTAACATGTTTATTTATTATTTTTATTTTATGTGTATGAATGTTTGGTAGGTATGTATGTATATGTGCCTGTGTTTTGCAATGCTCATGAGGCCAGAAGAGGGCATTGGCTTCCCTGGAACTGGAATTACAGAACGTTATCCACCACCATGTGGGAGCTGGGAACAAAACCTGGCTCCCCTGCAAGAGTAGCCAGTGCTCTTAACCACGGAGTCAACTTTCCAGCCCCAGGTTCCTGTTCTTTATTTTTTTCTTTTTTTTATTCATTTATTTATTATTTATGTGTATGAATGTACTGTCTGCATGTAGGTTTGTGCACCTGTGTTGTGCAATGCTGCGGAGGTCAGAAGAGGGTGTCGGATTCCCCTGGAACTGGAGTTCTCCTGGAACTGGAGTTAGAGACAGTTCTTAGCCGCCATGTGGGTGCTGGGGATCGAACCCGGGTCCTCTGAAAGAGCAGTCGGTGCTCTTAACCGCTAGGCCATCTCTCCAGCCCCCCTGTTCTTAAATAGTAATACCTTCATTGACAGAGTCTAATAAAACTTTTTGCACTTATGTGATGGGGCACTTGCAACAAACATAGCTAGTGTGACTCAGGCACTGCATTTTTTAAAATTAATTTTATTTATTTCTGTATGTGTATGAATGTACTGTCTGCATGCAAGGCATTGCATTTTTAATAGTATTTTTTGGGGGGTTCTTTTTGAGACAGGGTCCCCCTGTAGTCCCAGCTGTTCCGGAGCTTGCTATGTAGACCAGGCTGGCCTTGAACTCACAGAGATCTGTCTGCCTCTGCCTCCAGAGTGCTGGGATTAAAGGCATGCGCCACCACACCCAGTGTTTTGTTTTAGCTAATTCACATTTAAACTAAAATGGCTAAAAATACCATATTGGATATAATGCTGGGGAAGACTTAAGATACAGACTGGAGGAACAGGATGGTCAGAGTTTACGGTCTGTGTAGGCGTGTTGTTAATGGGGCTCCCATAAAGAAGAGGAAAACCTGGTTCCTGGGGTCAAAGTGGCTGCTTACCCACATACGTATGCGTGAGGCAAGGCAACCATAGATGCCTTCATGTGCCACACGGGAGTCATTTCCTATGGATGAGTCAGGAATCCACCTGTAGACACACACTGCATGGGTTCCCAACAACAGGAGGATGTGGGTGTGTGCATGCATTTCTGCAGGCTGGTGTCGGACACCTGCTAGTCTAGCAGGTCTTGCAGGAAGGCCCACATGTAATGGTGCATTTCCTGGGGATGGGTCTGTGGGATCCAGTGCCCCGCGCCTGGCATAATGTGGCTTTCCAGCCGGCCTGGCACAAAGCGGCTTCGGATAGCCCCCACCAGCCCCTGCTGTAAGTAAGAGTCTCTCTCTCCCCACAGCAGCAGTGTGGGCGTGGACAGCTCCTGTGGCTCAAGGGGAAAGTTCCTGTGACCAAGACATACAGTCAAACACTAGGCTAATAGCCCCCATTTTCCCAGAAACTCTCCACTCTCCAGAGCGTCTCTCCTGGAAGTAACTTTACCTGAACAGGTTCCTGTAGTAGTTGAGGGGCCCCGTGAGGCCTCCAGGCTGTGAGAAGTGATAAAGGAAAGCTTCAAGTTCACAGGGGGGCAGGTGTGGGATGCCCCTCTTGCGGTGGGTGAAGGTGGTCTTTAGAATCTAGGTACACAGTGGAGTGCGGGATTCAGTTTCTAGCATGCTCAGCCCCAATCTGCTAACCCCCATTTTTAAGCCTTCACCCCCATTGTACCTGGAAGTCAGACATAGACAGCAGTTTTTCTGGCAGCCAGGGTAACTGGAACAGGAACATGTAGCTTGACTGGATTAACTGGCCAATGTGCCGGATTGAATAGTCTAGGAAGAAAAAAGGAAGGTGAATGGTGGAGCCTGGGCTGGGCTGGCCCTTACACAGCCAGGCTGAGCACAGAGATCTTCAGAATGCCTCTCTGTGAAGACATCCTACTCCCCTGGACATTCCCACCAGGTTGTCCTTGTAGCCACAGAATCAGCGGGGCTGGAGAGGTGGCGCTGTGGTTAAGAACACTCGCTGCTCTTTTAGCAGATCTGAGTTCAGTTCCCAGCACCCATGTTGAGCAGCTCACAAGAGCCTGAAACTCCAACTCAGTGAGATCTGACACCCTCTTCTGACTTCTGTGGTACATACATACATACATACAGACAGACAGACAGACAGAAATATACGCATAAATGAAAACAAAATAAATCCGGGGTAATGGGAGTGCTTCCCTCCGTGGCTTTTAGGAGCTCCTACAGACACTGGTGTGCTTCTCCTGCTTCAGGCAGTAAACATTTATTGAGCACCTACTGTGTGCCAGGCCTTGTTCCCAACCCAGACCGCTCCACAGAGTGGGTAGAAGGAAGGGAGGAATATTGAACACCATAAGAATTACAGACCTGTAAAAAAAAAAAAAGACCTGTTCAGGGAAGGTAGGGACGTAGCTCAGTGGTAGAGAATGCGGTTGGCATTCTCGAGACTCTGGATCCCACCCCCTTCTCCTATATCCCCCACAACAACCACCCAACAAACAAATCAGGTGACAGTAGATACTGGGTGGCCAGAAAGGGCATCTGCACCTACTCTAGTTTGTGGTGGCTTTGCCCTCTGCCCCTGATGAGGGAGGGCAGAGATGCATATCCTTTGCTGTCAAAAGAAAGGTATTTCACTTCCCTTGCCTCAGTTTCTCTCAACTGTAACATGAAGTTAAAAATACTTTTATAAGCCCAGGAACCCAGGAGCCCTGGGTAGCAACTGTGTGCAAGTGCACCAGAAACTATTGGCACACATTAACCATACCTCATCCAAAAACTTTAAATACTCCAAAATCTGAAACTCTTAGAGGGCCATTATATTGCTACAAGTGGAAAATTTCACAGCTTGCCTCTGATGGTTCAGCATACATTTTGTGTGTGTGTGTGTGTGTGTGTGTGTGTGTGTGTGATATTTTGTTTGTTTCAGATAGGATCTTTCAATGATCCTCCTGCTTCAGCTTCCGAAGTGCTGATATTATGGGTGTATGGTACCATGGCTACATAAACTTTCCTTCTTGCACAAAATTACTAAAAATATTACATAAGTTACCTTTGGATTATATGCAGTAGTGTGGAAAGCACACGTTAATTCATGTTTAGACTTAAGTTCTGTCCACAAGATATCTATCTCATTATGTGTGCAAACGCTCCAAAAAAAAAAAAAATCTGAAGTCAGAAACCCTTCTGACCCAGGCTTTTCCCCCTCCTTTCCTTCTTTCCTCCTTCCCTCCCTCTCTCCTTCCCTCCCTCCCTTCCTCCCTTCCTCCCTTCCTTCTTTTCCTCCTCTTTCTTTCAATGTTGGGAATCAAATCCAGGCCCCCTAGCATACCAAGTAAATGTCCAAAAACTGAGCTATATTCCCACCCTCATCTCACCCTAGTCTGAAGCATTTGGGAATACTCACATTGTACCTGGAAGTGGTAAAAAAAATATGTGGGTTACTGTTGAGTGACACTGCATTTCAGGTTGAGGCCAGCCAGAAGCTCGCTTTACTACATACTCTCAGCCCCTGATTTGGTGACAAGGGGACACATCCCAGCATTCACAACACACCTTGGTACACTGACATGGGGGCTCCGCTGACTACCACCATCCGCTCCACTAGGGATGGGAAGTAGATGGAGAAATTCCAGGCGAGAAGAGCCCCCCAGTCATGGCTCACAAGGATGCACTTGGAGTAACCTGGAAGACAGATGGTGTAAGGTGCAGCAGGCAGGACAGGATGCAGCAGGCAGGACAGGATGCAGGAGCGCATCCCAGCAAGGAGCACGAAGAGCCAGCGTGAACAGGATGGGAGAGGCCTCACTTGGGGTGGGTGTGGCTCATACCCAGGCCCAGGATGATATCTTTGATGTCAGCCATCAGCACATCAGTGGTGTAACAATCTACATCCTTCGGAGAATCAGAGGGGCCATACCCACGCAGGTCAACAGCCACAACATGAAAGCTGTTCTGGAACTCCTGCAGCTGGTAGCGCCAGGAGAACCTGTGGGGTGGGGGTGGGGGTGGAGGTGGGAGTGGGGAGTGAGTCAGTGTCGTCTCTGTGATGTCCCTCCCATACCCAGCAGAAGCCTTGAGCGAACCCACCTTTCTGCTCTGGATTTCCTAGAAGGAAGGTGGGGGAATTCCAGGCAGAGAGGCCCAAGGCCATTTCACCTTCAACAGCCCCTTCTCTCTTCCCTTCCCAGGGAAAACAGGCCTGGTACAGTACCCCAGCCCCAGTGCACACCATCTGGACCTTCTGTGCTCCTCAGCCTCATGTCTGCTCACCCTGTCTGTCCCTAAGTGCCCTGTGGGTCAGAACGCTATCTCTTCCAGTCCAGTGAACACAGGAACCCGGGCCCCAGACATACCAGTTCTCAGGGAAGCCATGCAGAAACAGCATGAGGGGCCCATTGCCGCGACCAGCAGAGACGTAATGCAGACGTAGACCTGAGCTCTGCCAGAAGGCACGGATTAAAGAACAGGTTAGGACCTTCTCCGGATCTAAACCCCTGAGGCTCTTCCTTCCTTCCTTCCTTCCTTCCTTCCTTCCTTCCTTCCTTCCTTCCTTCCTTCCTTCCTTTCTTCCTTCCTTCTCCTTCCTTTCTTTTCTTTCTCCTTTTTTCTTTTTCTCTTCTTTCTTTCTTTCTTTCTTTTCTCTCTCTCGCTCACTCTCTCTCTTTTTCTTTCTTTCTTTTTTCTTTTCTTCTTTTCCACACCCACCCCATGAACCCTCCTCGCAGCTTCCTAGCTGCCCTCACCCTGAGGTTCAGGAAGCAGTGCTCGCCCAACTTGGGGTCCTGTAGGCAGTGGGGAGCGGCGGGCCGCGGGAGGCCACAGCAGCCGCGGCGGGGGCGGCACAGCACGTGGGTGAGCGCGATGCAGCCGTACGCGGCGGCGACCACCACGGCGGCCGCGTACACGAGGCCCAGCACCACGGCGCGCAGCAGCGTCAGCGACAGGCGCGAAGGCGCCAGCAGCGCGGTCACCACGAGCTCCGGCATGTCTCCGCGCTCCGGGAGCGACACCGAGTCCACGCCCGAAGCCTGAGCCGGCGGTGCGGGCAGCAGCGGGGCCCCGGGGCCCGCCGGGAGCCCGCCCGCTTTGCTCTGGGGTGCCACGGTGCCTTCCTGGCTTGCGGACCCGGCGTGGGAACAGACGAGCGGCTCAGACTAGACTGCACCGCAAGTGACTCACGCGGGTGGCAGGTAAATGCCTGGGCGCGCCCCGAAAGTGCAGGATTGGGGGTGGAGCCTGCGCGGACCGGGGGCGGCTGCTGAGCAGGGGACTTTGGGGCAAGGGGGGTGCGGCAGTTGGAACTGGAGAACTGTGGTTCAGGGCATCCGGGATGGCTGTTAGGAAAGGAAACTCAGTTCCCTGGACCAGCGTGCTGGAAGGAAAGACCCAGCGTCCACACGCGTGCGTGGCACGTGCATACGCACACAGACGCACACAAAATAATAAGTAAATAAATGTAATTTTATTTTATTATTTTTTATAAATGTAATTTTAAAAATTGCGCCCGACTTTAGTCCCAGCACTCTGGTCCAGGCCGACCTCGTCTACGTAGTTTCAGGCTAGCCGGGGTGTGGGAAGGGGGGAGCAGTGTGACCCTGTCAAAAGACAGGTTTCTTTTTTTTTTTGTCTTTTCAAGACAGGATCTCCCTGTAGCCCCAGCTGTCTGTAGACCAGGCTGGCCTTGAACTCACAAAGATCCGCCTGCCTCTGCCTCCCAAGTGCTAGGATTAAAGGCGTGCGCCACCACGCCCGGCTCATTTTCTTTCTTTTTTGCTTTTTTTTTTTTTAATTTTATTTTATTTTTCCGTATGTGTAACGAATGTATTGTCGCATGCAAGTCTGTGCACCCGTGACGTGCAACGCCGCGGAGGTCAGAAGAGGGTGTCGGACTCCCCTGGAACTGGAGTTCTCCTGGAATTGGAGTTTCAGACGGTTCTCGGCCGCCATGTGGGTGCTGGGGATCAAACCCGGGTCCTCTGCAAGAGCGGTCGGCGCTCTTAACCGCTAGGCCATCTCTCCAGCCCCTCATTTTCTTTTTTAACTAAAGCAGGTGGTGGGACTCAAAGGAACGGGAGGAGGTACCCTGTGAGGTGGGCGGAGCCTCGAGTAAAGGGGCGGGAACATGCAGGGTGGGTGGACCAGTTGAAGCCGGATGGTTTGATTGAGAGGGTGTGGATTGTGCTGGAGCCTGTCTGGAGAAGACGGGGCTGGGCTTGTTAGCGTGAGTGGGGGCCAGGTCCGGGAATGGAGCTGGAGAGGGCCGGAAACTAATATGGAGAGTCTGGGAATCCTGCAAGCAGAGACACAGGCAGTGCTATGGGGGAGGGAGGTGGGGGCAGTCGCAGCGGCCTGAGCTATCCGAGTCCGGTCCATCGAGTGCTTCGGATGCTGAAGAGTGGGACCCTCACTTCGACTTGGCTCTATGACACCCAATCAGCCAAGTTCCAGCTGCGAGCCCAAAGGCCTTGACTCTATGGCTGTCCTAGCCAGCCCATATAGGCCTGCTCATCCATGCCTAGGTTTTGACAGCATTTCCAAAGGAGATCTCTAGGCCTGGGCACCTACTAGCCGGTGTCGAGGTGTGGGCTTTGTGGGTGGTGGCCATCCAAGGGGAAAACCCAAGTTCCTGGACACACCCAACTCCAATCTTGAGCAAGACTGGACAGATTGGTCACTGGGGCTCTGGAGGAAACAGGGCAGAGGGCAGGGCCCTGCATAATAGGGTATCACGGGGAGTTGTCTCAGCAAGAAGCTTTTGCAACCTTCCCCAAGATCTGTGACCACTTTAGGGCCACCCCATTATTTAACCCTACAGCAACCCTGGTTAAGTGTAAGTAGCATTATCATATCCTATTACAGATTATGAACTTGAAATTCAAGATGAAGTGATTTGCCAGTCATACATCTGGCTTAACAGCAATTCGGGACGATTTATAAAGCAGGGCAATCTGTCGCTCACCCTCCACTACAGCCCATGCAAAGCTTTTAGATTTCCTCTTGTGGTCATTGACACTTCTCTAGATGAACGTGTGTGGCTCATTTTATTGCAGTACTAGGGATTGACCCCAGAGTCTTGCATAGTCCAGGTGAGTTCTTCAGCAGACACCCCAGCATGTAAAAATTTATGGCTGTTGCTGGGCATGGTGGCACACGCCTTTAATCCTAGCACTTGGGAGGCAGAGACAAACCGATCTTTGTGAGTTCAAGGCCAGCCTGGTCTCAGAGTGAGTTCCAGGACAGCTGGGGCTACAGGGAGACCCTGTCTCGAAAATACAAAAAAACAAAACCAAAAAAATTTATGGCTATTACTGGTTTTTGTTATTTTCAGTCTTGCTACTGTGTAATTCTAGGTGACCTGGAATTTGCCCCAGCTTCTGTGTGCTTGGGATTAGTAGGGGTTGTTCCAATTTTGTAAAGACATGTTTTTTTTTTTTTTTTTTTTTTTTTTTTTTTGTGGGGCGGGGGGCGAGTTGAGATAGGGTCTGCTTTAAGCCCAGGTGGCCTGGAGCTCACCATGTACAGCAGACTGGCTTCGGTCTCACAGAGATCCATCCCTCTGCTTCCCAGAATTCAGGGATTAGAAGCATGGGCCACCAAACCCAGTTGTCCAGACTTCTGAGACAAGATCTTGTTAAATTGCCCAAGCTGGCCTAGAAGTTGTGATCCTCCTGTACTTCAGCCTCCAGAATACTTAAAACTACAGGAGTATGCCACCAGACCCAGCTGAGGGGCAATTTTTTTTTTTTTTTTGTCCTTTTGAGACAGGGTCTTCCTGTAGCCCCAGCCAGCCTGGAACTCGCTATGTAAACCAGCCTGGCCTGGAACTCGCTATGTAGACCAGCCAGCCTGGAACTCACGATGTAGAACCAGCCAGCCTGGAACTCACGATGTAGAACCAGCCTGGCCTGAACTCCATCTCCCTCTGCCTCCCAAGTGCTAGAAAGACATTCTATTTTTTTTTTTTTTAAGTTTCACCTTTATTCAGCCAAATAGGTTTTTTTTTTTTAATTTTATTCATTTATTTGTGTGTATGAATGTACTGTCTGCATGTAGGTTTGTGCACCCGTGTCGTGCAATGCTGCAGAGGTCAGAAGAGGGTGTCGGATTCCCTGGAACTGGAGTTAATGACGGTTCTCAGCCACCATGTGGGTGCTGGGGATCGAACCCAGGTCCTCTGTAAGAGCAGTCGGCGCTCTTAACCACTAGGCCATCTCTCCAGCCCCCTTATTTTTCTTTAATAAATGATTTTTAATTTTTATTTTTTATGTGTATGAGTGTACTATCTGCATGTAGGTTGGTGCACCCCTGTCGTGCAATGCTGCGGAGACCAGAAGAGGGCTGGGAATCGAACCCGGGGGCGGGTCCTCTGCAAGAGCCGTTGGTGCTCTTAACCACTGAGCCATCTCTCCAGCCCCAAGACATGCTATTTCTTCAGTCTCTATACAGCCTAGGCTGGCCTGGAACTCACTAGGTAGAGGATGACCACGAACTGATCCTTTTAGCTCCGCTTCCTGAGTGCTGGTATGTGCTGTTGGGTCTCATACATCCAGGTAAACACAAGTGGCTATGTTTTAAGTTTAACTTTGAATATGAATGTTTTGCCTGCATGTATTTACAACGCAAAGGCCAGATTGTTGGATCCCCTAGTACTGGAGGTACAGATAGTTGTGAGCCACCATGAGGGTGCTGGGAACTGAACCCTGGTCTTTCTGCAAGAGCACCTAGAGCTCTTAACTGTGGGGCCACCTCTCCAGTCCCATAAATGGCTATTTCTACATTTATCAACTTGGAGCATTATCCAAGTTACATATACTGCCACCACTGGACATGGTTTCCCATTTGTAGTTTTCTTATTGGTTGCCTCTAACTTAAAACGCTCTGCTCATTCCTTATTATCTGTTGCCCCTCTTTTCCACGACTAAATATCTTTTATTTTCAAACAGGATACTAAGAATTATAGTTATTCTGTCAAGAAGACATAATAGAATCCATGCCATAGCCGGGCGTGGTGGCGCACGTCTTTAATCCTAGCACTTGGGAGGCAGAGGCAGGTGGATCTTTGTGAGTTCAAGGCCAGCCTGGTCTACAGAGCGAGTTCCTGGACAGCTGGGGCTACGGAGAAACCCTGTCTCGAAAAGACCAAAAAAAAAAAAAAAAAAGAATCCATGCCGAATGGTCATTCACATGTTCTCAGAGAACACACTTGGGAACTACATTGCCTGTAGTGTTTTCCATTTCCTGTCTTTTCTTGCATGGGTAGCTAGTTACTTTTTGTGGGGATGCAGGGTTTTGGTATGTAGCTACTTACTATCCTGCCTCCAAGCCCTCCTGAGGATTATAGGCATGAACTACCATCATACCCAGTTAACTTTGGTTCCTTTTTTAGAAAGATCCTTTTATTATGCCTACTTTTGTGGGGGTTTTGTGCCTGAGTGCAGTGCCACACAAATCAGAAGTCATGGATCTCCTGGAGCTGGAGTTACAGGAACCAAGCTCCAGTTCTCTTTAAGAGGACCTAAGTGCTCTTTACCTCTCAGTCATCTCTCTGGTCCCTAACTTTGGTTTCTAACTGTCCCTAAAAAAATCAATTTTCGCCGGGCGTGGTGGTGCACGCCTTTAATCCTAGCACTTGGGAGGCAGAGGCAGGTGAATCTTTGTGAGTTCAAGGCCAGCCTGGTCTACAGAGCGAATTCCAGGACAGCTGGGGCTACAGGGAGACCCTGTCTTGAAAAGACCAAAAAAAATAAATAAAAAAAATAAAATAAAATAAAAAAATAAATTTTCAACTTGGTCTTTTTGGGATCTCCACCCTTTGTCTGATGGGCATCTAGGAACCTTCTTGAATTCTACTATACAACCTTGCCTCCCACTCCAACTCACTCCCTCCTCACTCTACCCTCAAAAAGACAGCAGGAATCACAGGAGGGTAACTTTATGTTCAGTACAAATGTTTATTTTGTAATGAGAAGTGCACAAAAAAAGAACCTTTAGTATATAAGTGAAAAGTCTACGAATTCCCTTCTACAAATGTCTAAAGTGTTTTAATACAAGTCTCAGATTCACTGACATAGTTATTGGCCAGGCGACCCGTGCATATGGTACAGTGGGGCTTGTACACACTTCTTACTCTCACATAAGACTAAGATTTATAGTACTGTGGGAGGGATTTGGAAATGGCCAGAGATTAAATAGATCCCAGTTCTAATTACAAATCAGTTAAGAGGAACACCCAGGAGGAAGGTATGGAGAAGGCCATTTGAAACTTTAGCAGGAAGGTACAGATGAAACCATCTCTCCAGCTCAACAGTGGGGCCCAGCATGGGGAAGTTTCTGAACAAGAGGGGACAAAAACACATGGGTGATGGAAAAAACCCCAAATGATCAAAATGTCATTGCCCTTGCACAGCACTATACAAAGTGCCTGGAGTGGAATGGGAACTTCAGGATGGACGAGGAGCACTGGCAAGGTACCCTAACTACTCCCTCACCGGGAGGAGGTTGGGCCTTTCCAGCTGAAAGAGGAGGACGTGGGTTAAACAGTGCTAGAATGTTTCAATTTGTTTGTCTCTGCATACATGTCTTACATCTTTGGGGCTGCTTTTGCCTGGTGGCTAGGGCATGTGCATACAGGTAGGCATACAGGCAGGGAGACCCTCTGGCGGCTTATGGAAATGTGTCCATGTTATGAGAAGATTCAAGGATCCTATTTGGGGAAATGTGCACTTACCTAAGAGTATCTGGTTAACCCTGAGCTTAAATGAAATTAGGAGTTAGGTAGAGGCAAGCAAGGTGGGAAAAGTGGCTCAAGTCCTTGGGAGAAGAGGGGACCAGGAAGGAGGCAGCAGGAAGAATGTGGTCTGGCGTTTGGCCCAGGTTCCACAAAGGCCAGTTACCCACCTAGTCTAGAGTGTTTAAAGGGTGTCTGGCTCCGTCAGAACTTTAGCTTAGGATGGCAACTGTGAGCGGACACAGCTCTTGCCCAGGAAACATGGGACACAGAAAGGGGCTCTTTGGCCACTGTTGGGAACTCTTATGCAACAAGAGGCCTAGGATCCCGGGCCCAGCATAGGCAAACCAGAAAACCTGGATGGTTCATAAAGAAATGTCAGGGAGACACCAGCATTAAAAAAGAGACACGTGTTTATTCCATGATCAGTACAGACCAATGCATATTCACCATATGAAAGTCAAACCCGTCAGTGATTCCAGAGTCTGGCCAACACCGAGGCACCAGCACTGTGGTGTGTGTAGTGGGTTCTCATGGCACGCATGACCTTACCAGGGCTCCGATTATAAAATTAAAAAAAGGATGGACGGGAAGGAAGGAGCAGCCTGCTGGTCCCACCAGGCGCTGGGCCGGCATTCTCTGCCTCATTCTGCAGCCCCACCCCCACCCCCCAATGCCTGGGGCCCACCTCCTCCTCAGGCTCTCCCTCTCCTTGGTAAAAACAAACAGATTTGACATTAAAAAACAAAGAAGCCAACAAATAAGGGGAAGGGACAAATTGCAGCTTTCTTGTTTTTATAATTAAAAATAGACTAATAAAGTTTGAAACGGAATATAAGCAGGATTTTTTTTTCTGTTTTGTATGAGGACATTTTGTGATTTTTTTTTGTTTGTTTTTTGTTTTTTTTTCTCCTTTTTACACCAGTTTGGTGGAGTCACCAACAAACTTCAAACAAAGATATGCCAACTATGTTCACTATACAGTACAGCCACGGTCACACACTACCCACAGCTTGGTGGGTGCCGCCACTCAATGAGGAGACGATCACACCATTTCGGAGATAAGCAGTGCCACTGTGTCTGGAGAAGAGAGAATTAAAAATAAAATAGAATTCAACAACAACAAAAATATATATATATACAGGAACAAAACAAAATCAGAAACACAGGTGGGAAGGAACTGACTTTGGTTGGTGGCCTCACTCCCCAAGGCGAGGCCCGCCCACACACGTGGAGGTCACCTCAATCCAAACTGCCATGGACACACGCACTTCCATGGCACTATTCCCTTTTGCACAAGCGAACACTTACAGAGAGCGGCTCTCAATTAAAGGCTTGTGGGGAGAAGGGAGGGGTCTGTTCAAGGCAAAGTCAGTGCCAGCAAGGGGGTGGGCCAAGTGCCCTGCCACTCCAGCCCACACAGGCCTGCCCTGGTGTCCTGGGAGTGGACAGCGATGGCTGGGGTGTGAAGGACTCCCAATGGGTAGGACGTCACAAATGTCATGTTCTCAGGGACAGAAAACCAGTCACGGCGGTGGCAGCAACAATGTCCCGTGTATACTGTGTAGACATTTGGCGCAGAGAAGAGCCTCTGCCCCACACGTGGGGATGCAGCCTTGGGTCCAGCCGGCACTTGACTCGTACTGAGGGGTGCTCTGAGCTGACGTCCTGTGAAGGGGTGGCGGGTGGCAAGACGTGTCTGGTTGGCCATAAGGCAGATGGGCTCTGTGATCCTCAGCTGCCCGTCAGACCTGCCCCGGGCATAGCATGCAGGAGAGCCAGGCCCAGAGACACCTCTGGCTGTTGCTGCCACCTCCACTGTTGCCCTTAACACTATGGAGAGTCAACGTTTTGCCAGAAAGTCAGAAATCACCTAGGTGTTCTCAGAAAAGATTTTCCTCAAATATTGACAAAAGATCACTCTGGAAATTCATGTCAATCGTAGCTGCCATCTGGAGAGGAAGGAGGACAGAGGTAGGAATGAGCTGAAGTACCCCATCAAATTTGCTGCCCATGCTGCCTATGCATGAACTCCTAGAAGCTGATCCCCTAGTGTCTAACCTGGTATGCAGAGCAACAGGCCTAGACTTAGTCTTTCACCACCCCGGTTTCCCAGGACCTTTATCCCAGGTCTTCAAGGTAGATTCCTGCCCACAAGTTCCCACCAGGGTCCCCTTACTCACTGCCTCCCGGCGCCTGCGCTCCTGCTCCCGTTTTCTGGCCAACTCCCTTTGCTGGTCCAGCATGGACTGGGGCTGGGAGCTCTGGGCCTGAGGGGCAGAGGCAGCAGCTACTGCTGCCTGCTGCTGCTGCTGCTGCTGCTGCTGCTGTTCCTGCCTCTGCTGCTGCTGCTGCTGCTCCTGGCGCCGTCGCGCCTCCTCATGGGCTCGCCGTGCCTGTTCCAGAGCGTCTTCATCCTCTCGGTTTCTGGGCAGAGCAAGGCCTGGGATCAGCCTGGTATCCAGCCAGCATGACCTTAAGAATCCCTGTTCCCTGCACAGACCCCAGCCCACCTCATACGCTCCTGCCGTAGCCGCTCCTTCTCCTTCTCTGCGTGCTCAGCCTGAGCCTTCAGGGCCTTCTCCCGTTCCTCCTTCTCCCGGGCAGCACGGCGGAAGTGCTCGAAACTGTCACTTGATGACTTGGCTGTGGAGGATGGGGTGGTCGGATGCTTTTGTACCAGGCTGGCCCAAGAGCCCATGTTCTTGATTTTCAGGTCCTGTAAGGGCAGAGAGGTCAGGGGGCAGGCAAGGGGCCTAGTGCACTAAAGGGTGTGGCAGGGAGCTTGTGTCCATGGCAACTCATGGGATGAGGACCTAAGGGCAGTTAGGTAATGGACCTACTGTCCCTACCTTTTTGGGTGCCACTGGTGTCTTTGGCTCCTGCTTCTGTTTGTCCTTGTCAGGGGCTCCTGGTGGGGGTGCATTCTGTTCAGGGGGTCTGATCACAGGCCTCCCAACATCCACAGGCTTCATCTCCGGCCCTGGAATACAATACAAACAGTACATGGGTCTAGATATGCCTCAACGTGGTAGGCGAGGTCACAGCCAGTATGAGTCTGGGGCCTGAGTACTGGCTGTAGGCAGAGCTGGCACTCACGTTGGGGCAGGTGGACTGAAGCTTTGATACTCTCTGGGTGCTTGGGAGGCTCTGGTCGCAGCGAGGGACTGAAGGGCTCACTGCGGATGATGGGTGAGTGAATCTTCTCCTCCTTTACCACCACCAGGGGCTGGGGCTGGACCACTGAGGGAGGGCGCAGCTCCTGGGACAGGATAGGCACAGTGGCTGATGAGGGAGGCGGGTACCCCTGGCCCCAGCCCATGCCTGGCTCTGATTCAGCCTTCCCCTTTACCTGCTTCTTAGGCTGGACATTTTGCTGGGGTGGAGACTGATGGGTTAGGCTCTGGAACTGTGGCATCTGAGGGGAATGTATCATAAGCGGGGAGGGAGCTTCACGGAGGTGGCCTAGGAAAAAGGACAAGAGTATGTCGGTGGGCTGCTGCAGAGGCCAGTCTTGGGCCATTTGGGCTTTGAGAAAATGACAATAGAGGACCAGTCGGGCTGTACACAGAATTACCATGTGGCCCGAGGCCTGAACAAAGAGCACAGAATGTGTGTCTCGTAAGGACACGACCCCTATCATCTTCAGGAGCTGAGTACTTCCTGACCCCAGCATTTGGAGCCCAGTCATGCCCCTGAGCTGGGTATAGTAAGGGTTTTCTGTCATGCCACAGTGCTAAGTCCCAGAGTTTGACCATTCTGCACATCAGAACTATCTAGAAGCTTTGTTAAACACATTAGGGCTCAAATGATGTCTGTGTGTCAGTACTACTCAATTCTTTTAAAAACAAAACAACAAAAAAATAAAAAACAGGGTCTTATTATGCAGCCCTGGCTGGCCTGGAACTCACAATGCAGATCGGGTCAGCCTTAAACCCACAGAAATCCATCTGCCTTTGCCACCCACGCACTGGGATTAAAGGTGTTCGTCACCATACTGGACAGCACTCAATTCTGACTCTTGGCTGTACCAATGAGGAAACCAAGCTGTAAGAGTCAGAGCCTTATATCTAGTCAGCTGGAAAAGCTATGTCTTGCCATCCCAATACACAGTTTTCTTTCTGCCTATATCCCTAATTAGAAATGGGTCCTGCTATCTGTTATAGCGCAGGACCAGTCCTCCAGGACCTATTTCTAAGCCACACTGTTAGCAGAGGAACCCTTAGGTCCTTCATAGTATGCCTTCACCTCCAATTTAAGGTTCTCTTCTTTCGGCAAACCTAAGTCTCTAAGGCAGATCACTGGCCAGCAGTCCACAGGCACATGACTATGGCAGTACTGTCAGCAGCACCTGCTGAGGCTAACTTGAGCAACAGAAGAGTCTCAGGCCTATGGCTTAGAGGCCTGAGACTCTTCTGCTGGTGGCCTGGAAAAATGTCTTTTAGCAGTTCAGGGATGGTTTTGGAAGCTGCCGGGGCCCGACTAAATCTGACAACTTGCCTTGTGGCCCAAAGTCCCCAGTTGGGTTTCAATTTACATGGTTCCTTATGCTACGTTTTAGGTTATAGAAGCTTGGATGGAAACTTGGGGATTTGAAGCAGGGGTCCTAGGCTATTAGCCTAGGCTGCCCAGAGCCAGCTCTTCTTCCACCTGCTCATGACCTTCCTCACACAGGGTAAGAACAGCACAGCGGCACAGGTGGTCATATCCAACTCCAGTTTTTCCCAGAGGACTGACAGCTCCTCATGGCTCTCACTTGCCAACTGGCACACTGTATTGGGCCTAGCAACCATGGTCCTGGTGTGCCGCTCGATTTGCAGGCAGCACTTAGCCCACCCCCAAGGCAGACTACACTGTGTATGTACATTGCTGGGCTAACGCACCCATACTCTGGCCTTCAAGTATTACTATTTGATGGAAGCTCTGACTACAACACTCTTCAGTTGGAGATAGCCAGGACATTTTGGGTTATTAATATTTAGAAGTCAAGCAAGGGCTCAGGAAAATCAAAAATGTGTGGTCTGACCAATGCTGATGGGGAACAGGAAACGTGGACTAGGGTGGAGACAGGCATGGCTCCTGGGTGCATACCAATGCTGCTTTTCTGCCCCAGCTGTGATCACCAACATGGTCCATGCATTGCCAGCTAGGTCTTACAAGGCTCAGAGAAGAAACTGCCAAACAGTCTGCTTCCTGCCCTGTTCATCAGATTAACTACTGCTTGCCCCATGGTCACCTCCAGGACGCCTACCATGATCCTCCACTTAGCAGTAGTAAAGTTGAAAGAGGTCTTATTCTGGACTATCTCAAGCTCATAAACAAGAAGACACCTGACAGAACACTGAAGGGAGCAGTAATACCTCCTGGGTGCAGCTCTTCTCTCCAACTATGCAGGGCCTTTAGAGCTTGGCTCTGAAGTCACTGCAGTCTGAAAACCAACCCTCTGCTTTTCCTAAATGAGGCTCCAAGACCAGGCCTCGGCTCCCCAGAGCATTAAGACTAGGGACCACTTACCTGCTGAGTAGGGGTCTGACTTGTGGTGTCGGGGTGAAGGGTGATGTTGGATGACTTGCTGGGGCTTGGCAGGCTGTGGTGGGGGTGGCTGCTGTCCTGGGGGTGGGTGGGGGGGCTGCTGTCCTGGGGGTGGCAGGGGCTGCTGGATGTGAGCAGAAAACTGCATGGACTGTAAGTGCACGGGTCGTGGTGGAGGCTGGTGCTGCTGCTGGGATGGTGGTTGGGGCTGGGGAGGTGGAGGTGGTGGGGGCTGCTGCTGGAGCTGCTGCTGCTGCTGCTGCTGCACAGAAGGGTGGGGTGGAGGAGGCAAAGGGGGTGGTGGTTGGGACTGCACCTTCACGGAAGGGAGTAGTGGTGTGGGAGGCTGCACCTTCTGCAGCTGTTGTAGGTACACCTGCATCTGCATGGAGGTAAGGGGTGGGGCAGATGGCTCTTCATCCTCCAGCAGCACTTGGGGGGGCTGAGCCATGGGGGGCTGGGGGAGCATAGAGGGCTGTGTCAGGGCAGGGGACACAGCTGGGGGTCGGGTGGGCTTTGGGGGCAGGGCTGCAGCTCGGTTGCTGGGACGTGATGGCTGCTGGGGCAGTGCGTTGTGCAAAGCTGGAACGACAAAAAATATTGAGGTAAGGCCTTAACGTACCACGACTCTGGACAGTCTTTCTGCTCCATTTTGACCCTGTCTAGACTCCAGTGACCTCTTTCTTGTCTCCCTCTAACTAGTCACCTTTTCCCACCTTCCACAGGCTCTTACAAACACCTGAACATAAGACAACTTCCAATGAGGCCTATAGAAAAGGGGTCCTTGCTGCTGGTCATCCTACCCCTATATTCTGTGCATAACTCTTGTTCTCATCCAGGTCTTTAAGCCTTACTAGAGCGTCACCAACTTGTCAAGAGGGTGAGCAATTCTATTTCTATACTCAATGTTGTCCAGGCTCTACAGGACTAAGTTTATCAGAATGAGTGTCCTCTCTTCCCTAAACCAAGAGCTGCAGGAGTCTTCTCCTTTCATGTAACAATTACTAGACCCAAAGAATGAACTTCGAACATCCCAGTCATGTACCAGAAACAGCTGGACTTGACTATTGAGGTTAACAGGCTGCCCTACAGAATCAAGGTGGGAGGGGAGAAAGAGACAGCCATGGCTCACCTGGAGGAGAGACCACGGCATGCTGGTTCAGATGGGGTGGAGTGCTGTGCTCAGGTGGCTGGGGCAGGTGAGGGGGCAGCTCAGGCTGTGGCAGATGCAGGATGGGCTGGGTGAAGTGGCCAATGGGGTCGAAAACACTGCCCGGTAGCTGTGGCTCCAGGACAGGTACTTGGGCAGAGATGAAGGGTGGGGGCGAGGACTTCATCGCTGGGGCAGTCTGCTGTGGCATGGAGGGTGGCGGTGGGGGTGGGGGCTGTTGCTGCTGCTGTGGCAGTGGGGGCGGTGGAGGCTGCTGGGGAGGTGGGGGTGGTTGCTGGGGCACAGGACCTGGGGTCGGCTGCATCTGTGGATGGTGGTGGTGATGATGCTGCAGGTAGACAGAGAGACACCCAGGCTGTCAGGTAGGTAAAACCAACTTGGATCAGATAATCAATGTCCCCTCAGCTGAGTGGCCAGCTGTCACCCAGTCAGAAACTTTTGAAGCACATACCTTTTTCTGGTCCCTCCCAGGGTGCCCTTTCTTTTTCGACTTGGGTGCCATCTCTGCAGGGAAAAAGAGAAGACAGTAAGGCTCTGCAGGAAGAGATGAACTGGCCTTGAATTCAGAAGAGAAAGTAGATGTAGGGCATTCAGGACAAGGACTGGTTACACTGAACAAGCACCTAGACTGGGCTGTCACGGGGGTGGGGGGGGAGGCATGTGCAATGTCACCTACCCATCTGCCTATCTTTTCCAGGGACCATGTCTGAAAAAAATGCCTTTTGACACTCTCCAGATCACTGGTGCCATTAAAGGCCAAACACCCAGCTATGTCAGAATCAGAGCTATGGAGCCTTGCCCAATACTCCATTTCACAGGTAAGCAGTCTGGTATATAACCTGCTCTGTTCTGGAATAAGCTGGTATATTTGAACAGATGATCCCATTTATTGAACAGCTGAGAGGCTCTAAGAAGTGAGGGCAACCATTCAGGGCCACACAGCTAAAACAGCAGTTTGGGGAACTCTGGGGGCATGGGCATGGCCTGACCACAGCCACAGGATGGGCAAAGTACCAGTGGGTGATATGGCAGAAAAGGGCCCCTGTGTGAGCACCTCTGGGGAGGGTAGATGGAAGCAAATTAGCCTCCTCAGAATAACCAGGAACAAAGAGGGTAGGCACTCACTGCCTCCTTCCTCTTCCTTGAGACAGACATCAGTGACATCATTCCATCTCTGGGATAGTCAATGTGTTATAGAGAAGGCATGAACTGCCTGCCAAAGAGGTATGTTGCTTAAAAACCTAGGTGTATACTCCCATTCTAGAGGTTTATATGGAATTTTGCCTGTTCCAGTAGAACAGACCTTGTCCAGTGTTCATGGGCTGACAAACCACAGCTGTCAAACACCAGGTACGAGGCTGGGTCCATGGTATTGGGCTAGCCTTTCACATTCCTGTCACCAAGAGACACCTTGAGGCTTTGCTCTGGCTTTCTCTGAGCACCATGCCAGGTTATCAGTTCTTGTTGCTGGTGTCAAGAGGACGCTTTGCCCAAACCAACGAGAGAAGTACTCTCCTCACAGCAGTTTCATGAAGGCTGTGCCAAACTTATGTGAGCTCCTGAGGTATAGCATGCCATGGAGTTAGATGGGACCTTGTGCCCTTCAAGAGTTTACCACTCCATGCAAGACTGACAAGACATGGACATAAGACCTCAGCAGCCATAGAAACATGACCTCACACAAATGGCAAAAGGCAGCATGAGGACACCTAAGCTCTAAAGACCAAGCCCCAAACTTGAAAGCCAGGAAGCAGGGCTCTCAGTACTCCTTGGACAACAATAGGAACCCTGGTGAGGACGACACTCCTGCAAGCAAGGAAAGGGTTTGTGGGACCAGGGAAACAGGGTGTTTAGCAGCTGTGGAGTGTGGGAGCAGCAGTGGCTGGAGATCCGACACTAGAGGGACTCACAAGGCAAGGGAGGGTGAGCCTGGTGCAGCCAAAAGACAGTTTCCTCCCTCACCACCTGTACCAGTGAGAGATGGTAGTAGGGCAGGCCAGGGCAGGGCAGGGCAGGGCAGGGCAGGGCAGTGGGCAGAGACAGGAAACCAGGAGATAAAGATGGGTCAACTACATCAAATGTGACCTGGAGAAGCTTCAGAGGAAGTACACAGATGTTGAGTGTTGAGAAGGTAGATGGGTAGCACTGGGACTGCCTGTTGTCTGTAATCTTGAACCAAGTATTGTTTTTCCGCTTACATAAAAGGGATAACGGTTTCAACTCTTCACCATCTGTCTGCAAGCTGTTAGCCCACAAAAGCAGGCTTAGTTAGGACCAAGTGCTGGGGATGAAGGCATTCTAGAAGGGTCTCCAGCTGCTCTGGAATGGTGACAAGGAGTATTATAGAACTCATCTTCAGAGTGAAGGTACAAGGCAGGCTCCTGGGGCCAGGTGAAACTAGGAGCTGAGATGTGTTGTGGGCAGCCCTATCAAGCTCCTGTGACCAAACTTTGTGTTGGAGTTACCCATAAGAAGACAAGACAGTAAGTGCACAGGTTCATGACACACCAGCCCCAGACACCCCCACACAAAACTCTCTAGAAAGGGTTACATGAAGATGGCCTCAAATACTGTGTGATCTTTATTCCATGACAATCTTCAACTCAACACAAATTTCATCTTTACATAGGATGGTATTGTACAAAGAAGTAAAATGTTTTTGTAAAATCTGATCAAAACACTGATTTCTCCCTCCCCAGCCCACTTGAGCAAAGGGGACAGAGAGGGTTAAGGGTTGGCAAGGTAGAACAGAGAGGAGAGGGGCCTTCTACTGCTCTGGCCAGCTTCCCTGCAGGACCCGATACCGAGGTGGTGCACCAGAGGCCCTCCAACAGAACCTTTCATCCAGGAATAGGAACAGGAATAGAAAACTGCCAACAATGAAGACTAGTAGGACACTGTCCTTTTCTGATCGTGTTCCCAGGACCTCAGGTACAGGTTAACAGTATAAGTCTAAAGATCTTTTTAAATTCAACAGGTCCCAAGTGTTCTTTGCCACAGAGAAGCCCATATAGCCAGGGATGGGATCCTGGTCGGCAAAGAGCTGGGCCCATGGCTACAGCCTGTGTGTACTCACAAGTATGAAGAGTGTGGGGAGGGGTGGGATAGCATCCGGCCAAGACACTGTGGGAATCTAGGTTGCCATTTGGTCCAAGATAGCAGAATCTTCCCAGAAAGATAATGCCAACTGTTTCCCAACCATCCTGTGGGAATCTCTGGGCATGACCCTCCCCTCAAAGCCAGTTCACTAGGGACACACCAGGCACAGGCCAAAGGGCAGCTCAAAATAGTCTGTTTAGCAAACCCAGCTGACTGGAAGCTGGACAGCCAAAGAGGACTTGGAATGACCTAGGAAATCAGCCATCACTGCAGGGCCATCGGACCCTAAGGCCATAAGAGGTCTGGGGCAGCAAGCACCACCTCAGTCTGCTTCCAGCTCCAGAAGACAGGCCTCTTGTAAGACACATAAAGCACATTTTAAAAGAGAAGAGACAGAAAAAGAGCCCCCTAAAATGCAGATATAATTCCTTAGGGATTTTTTTTTAATATCAGACAGCTTTCTGGAGAGCTGCTCAATTTATGACCAAAAAAGGACCAGTACTTATTTTTAGAGCTAAAAACTCTACTTGGTGTGCCTCTGGAAGGATTTAGATGATATGGCCCTCTTTGCCTGCCCTAGCCCCATTATTTGTAATACTAGGGAGCTGAAGATGAGGAGGATGGTCATGACAGTGATGGCCCTAGAGATGCATTGTAGGCAGCTCACTGAGTAGCTGTGATGTCCTTCTCAAACACTCCCCAGATCCTGTCCCTATTGGGGGGCAGGGCTGACAGGCCTGTATGTCCCTTACTAGCAGCCTTGAAAGTACACTTCCTATGACTTGAGGAGAAAAGAACAAAGAAGTTGGGAAAATGCCCATCAGGCCACCTGAACTTTTAGTGATACATGAGACAGTGGGGACTGAAGGAGAACTCCAGGTTGACTGTGGGTCAGCTAAAGCTGCTCACAGCCACTATGTGGTAGAGTCAACACGATGGCTTCACACAGCCTTTGGGGGCCCAGGTGGCCTCTTCTAAAGCCCCCACGTGGGAGGTCAGAGTGTTCATCCTTAGGGTGAATCAGATCTTTCCTGGGCTAAAGTCACTGTAAGGTCCAGGAGGAAAGCAATGAGGTTCAGAGTCTCAGAAAAACAAGGGAAACGGGAAACACACTGTGAACAGGCTTAGCATACAGAGCAGCACCACATGTATGCATAGGATTGTCACCACCCTCTAGGAGATGCCACCAACCCGAGGACCCCAGACGACCAGGGAGGCTAGGCAGGAGAGCCAGGCAGTCTTTGTATAGGGAGGCCCAGCCGGCAGGCCAGGCAGGCAGGCAGCCTTCCTGAAGGACTAGGTGTATGCTGCTGGACATGACTAATCCACCCCGAGGGACAGGCCCAGGGCTCTGAACAATTCCATAACTTGATGGAGTCCTGTCCCTTTCACAGAAGAAAATGGACTTAAGCTATAGCTTGCTGGGAAGGAATCTGGAACTGAAGACCGTTTTATTAAGAGTCCGTGTCCAATGATTAGGCAGGACCTACATAGAGGGAAAGAGAAACCAGTGTGAGAGAATGGTGTGGAATGTACCGTTCAAGTTACAAGAACAGAAGAACTGCAGACCAAGCCAGCCTCTGTGCCCTAGTGGTTGACGGGGTGGGCACGAGAGAACTTTGCTGGAAACCAAGAGTCCCATTCCTGTTGGGCCTGCCTCAGCAGGGACACAGATAAACCCATACCTTAGAAAAGCCACTGTATCTAGAGAAGGCTTTCTAAAATCACCCCAAGCTTGTTTGTACTTCTAAATAAAACAATTGTTTCCATTAATGAATTCCACACCTGAAGTCCCACCCCGCTCCCCAAATATGAGAGAGGTGCCCGATAACTGTCCATCCCATTAGCCCAGTGTGTCAAGGTCATCAAGCTTCAGCTTGAGTTAGCAAGGCAATACTAGCCCTTCCTCAGTGTGGCCAGGGAAGAAAAGTCCCTGACAAAGGAGGCAGCACTTGAGTATAGCACTTCCTGTGGAGGGAGGCAAAGAAAAGAGCCATCTCTGTACTACTCCACATCTCAAAAAACAAACCCCAAAACGCATAATTGTGGGGGTGGGACAAAGAGGAAAGCCCTGTCCTTTCCATCCTTTTCCAGGACCCCTAACATGACTTCTGGTCCAGGGAGGACTGGTCTGGTTCCCACACTCCCTCTGCTGGAGTCAGGGATATAACAATCCCTAACCCCAGAACATGCCTGGGAAAAACCCGCCCACTCAGCCTTTCACTGTAGGCCACATTCCACAAGGCTGGCCCTCACCCCAGGGAAGCTCCAATCAATCCAAGCTGGGAGGTGTCACCTGGGTGTGCAGACTTCCGATTCTCCTCAGGACCCCATCCATTTCTCAGTCAAG
The DNA here is from genome assembly GCA_009823505.1 of Rhizomys pruinosus. Lineage (NCBI taxonomy): Eukaryota > Metazoa > Chordata > Mammalia > Rodentia > Spalacidae > Rhizomys > Rhizomys pruinosus. The sequence goes on along the minus strand of VZQC01003956.1, from coordinate 286,577 downwards.
TGTCACACTCTGGGGGCAGGCACACCAGGATCTTGAGATGGGACTGGAATGAGTCCCTTAAAGATACTGGGGACAGGGGGCTGAGGCTGGCTTCCCAGTCAAGAGCCTCCACAGTGTCTTATGGCCTCTGTTTGCACTTCCCTGCTCTAGTCTTTCCAAAACATCAAGCACTCCCCTTTCCCCTGGAGCTATTGAGGAACACCCATATACTCCAATCCTGGGAAATGGAAACCAAGAGACCAAAATAGTTGGACTACATGAACAGAAGGCCAAAGTCTGAGTCTTTTTGTTATACCTCTCCAAATTCATTCCAGCCCAGGCAGCTGAGGTGTACTCTGGGGGTGGCTCCAGAGAGGAATATAAGCTATGTAGCCACCCATGCCCACAAAAACCTACAGAAGATACGTGGAGAAAACCAGGTATTAGCAATATGAGAAAACTGAAACAAAAGTCCTAGAACATCCCTTATCTCATACGATAGCTGATCTGAGCCTATGTTGGTAATTGCATGGCCACAACTGGGAGAGCAACCAGCAGAAGATAGAATCACACTGCCCTCCTTAAACCTTACTTATCCAGGCACTGAGACCACGAGCAGTTCAAGATTCAAGCTAGAGAGGGGCTAGAGAGACGGCTAAGCGGTTAAGAGCACTGGATGCTCTTGCAGAAGACCCAGGTTTGAGTCCCAGCACTCACACGGTGGCTGAGAACCGTCTTTAACTCCAGTTCCAGGTGGAATCTGACACCCTCTTCTGACCCCCACGGCATTGCATGACATGGGTGCACCAACCTACATAAAAAATAATAGGTCCACCGGGCATGGTGGCTTATGCCTTTAATCCTAGCACTTGGGAGGCAGAGGCAGGCGGATCTTTGTGAGTTCAAGGCCAGCCTGGTCTACAGAGTGAGTTACAGGACAGCTGGGGCTACAGGGAGACCCTGTCTCGAAAAGACAAAAAAAAAAAAAAAATTAGGTTGGGCATGGTGGTGCACGCCTTTAATCCTAGCACTCCGGAGAGGCAGAGGCAGAGGCAGAGGCAGGTGGATTTTTGTGAATTCAAGGCCAGCCTGGTCTACAGAGCGAGTTCCAGGACAGCTGGGGGCTATAGGAAGACCCCGTCCCCAAAAAAACAAAAACCAAAAACCAAACAAAAAAGATTCAAGCTAGAATTATAATAAAGCTCACTGGAAGAAAAAAAAAAAAGACAACAACAAATAGCTGGGCTCAAAGAAGAGTCAAGACTGGTCACTGGTGCTACACAGTGCTGCAGAAAATGAGGAAATACAGAGGCTGGAACAGAACTATCAAAGCCTCACACTTACTCATCTGAATAGTCTCCCTAAAAAATTGTAGGCCGGCCTAGCTCTGTGTCTAACCTGACAGCTTCCAGGAGGGTTTCTTGTAAATACCCCTTGGCTGCTGTCCCCAAATGAGTGCTATGCCTGCTTGCCTGTGCCTCCCCCCACCCCTCTCTCTCAGGGGTGGGGTTGAGGGTAGAGACTCATGTCTCTGTGGCCATGCCAGCAGATCTGATCCTTAGTGACAAAAACAGGCCCTGTGAGGAGTTTCAGCTTCCATTCAAATAGACCAAAGGCAAACACCTTCAATGCTGACCACCCCCATTTGTCAACCCACTTGTCTCCATTCCCCTGCTAAGGCAGAACTGCCTGTAACCAGCCATAGAAGTTGGGGCAGCTGGGTTTCCTAGATCCAGAAAAAATTACCAGAGAATCTGTCTACCCTCTCCAGGAAAAAGCGCAATGTCTGTGTGGTATAGGGAGGCAGGGGCTACACTATCCTTGTGTGACATTTACAGGTAGGTGTGTGTGTGTGTGTGTGTGTGTGTGTGTGTGTGTGTGTGTAGCTCCTGTTTGGCTCCCACTTTAGGATCTGAAAGATAAACCCAACAGGACCCTTCTGAGCAGTAATACTAGCTCATGACAGCACACAATGCACACAGTAAGAAAGGAAACTCCACTGGTAATATCAGTGGCCAGGAAGAAGACAAACCAGAGCCATCAAAATCCAAGTGGGAAGAGGGAGGGGCCCAGCCCAAACAGCAAAGTGAACAGCTAGGGCTATAGCCAGGGCCAGCAGTTCATGACTGTAAATCTCACCCTCCTTCCTACCAGTACAGCTCTTCCCAGGACTCTCAGATTACTTATTGCACAATCTTTCCACTTTCTTTAAGGGAGGAAGATTGGGGGTGGGGGGAGTCCTCTCTCTACAATAATAGAGAACTGCTTGAAATGCCACCATGGCAGCCACGGAAGCAGGACACTTTCATAGGAGTCCAGGACTCTCTAAAGCACAAGAGGGTTGTGGGGGCCAGTGGCTGAAGTTATGGGGGCTCACAGTTCTCTAAGTCCTTCCAAAGACAAGCCAGATTGTTTTAGCATCAGTCAGTGTTAGTCTCTGGAGTTTTCTTTTGCTCATTTGGATTCTCAGAAGATAAGGCTAGGGCTATAAAGCCTCAGTAGGAACAATCTAGAAAACAAGGGAGGCAGAAAAAAAAAAAAAAAGAGGGAGGAAGGGTAAAACTGAGGTTTGGCTGGCAGTGAAAGTGAAAAGTCAGTGGCCACCAGGAATGCTAATGGAGCCGAAGAATACATCCATTCACTCCAGGCCAGTCCCAGTTGAAGGAGAAAGCAGCCCAGGACCAGTCCTTCATACCAGGTCTGGGGTGCAGCTCCCCCTGCTGGTTGATAGGGCAAGAAAGCAAGGCAAGGTGTTCAGGTTAGAAAGGGAGGGGGGAGGGGGGAGGGGGAGGGCCAAGCGCATATCAGTGTGGGGAAGAAAGGGGGGGGGGAATAAAACAACACCCCAAAAACCTACTCCATAGTCCACAAATGCCCTTCCTCCTACCTCCAGATTGCCTGGGCAGAAGTGGGAGCTTAGCCCATCCCACTTTTTGTACATGGAACAACATGTCTCATTCTAGCTGCTGTGAGGGAACTGTGTAACCTTCCTTTAAAGGATCAGGTCCAGAGGTAGAAGAAATCCAGGGCAGAAGCCTTTTCATCCATTTTCTATATTAGACCCTACATGCCCCAGCCCACCTTGTACAGAGCACCTGTGACCTGTGGGCTGGGTTCTAGGTGGTCTGCAGTTTAAATGCTCAGCTAATGGAACCTGACCTGCCTAGGAGCAACCCCACTCATAGAAGCCATGTGTGTCAGGCAACCTAGGCACACATGGCTTCTTCTCTACCCTTCCCTTGAGGCCAGTATGAGTATCCTTTCCTCTGGGAACAACGAAGAAGGTGTACACCAGGGAAAGCAACCTGCTCCCACCACCAGCTTTGTAGCTCCAGTTCAGAAGGTGGGCCTGGAACATGAGTTCAGGTCCACAAAGCATAAAAAGGGACCATTTGAAGAGCAGAACACATATACCCAGGTATATGCAGAGCTAGAGCAGAACCAGGAGCAACCAACACAGCAAACACACTGTGGGAGGAAGAAAAAGCCAGTTCCCCAAGTTCATAGCCTCAGGCACAGACAGCGGGCCAAAAGTAGACTGACCACATAGGCTGACAGGGATAGGTGGTGTGGCTCTACTGACTGCTAGAATGTGACGTCATTCCATGAGATTTGCTTGCACGTGACTGATGTCAGGAAGGTCAAGAGGATGCTGTATCCACTGGGGAAAGGGTGCTGATGGTGGTCGGGCGGGAAGATGGGGAACAGACACCACACTAAAGTTGATGGAAACATTTGGGGACCCACACCACCAGGTCTGAAGGCCTACAACTCTTCACTCTCTACAGCTCAAGTCTGAGTGGTTACAGAGTGAGAGCCACACGGCAAGAAAAGATTGCTGCACAGGATACAGGGCTTCTCACCACTCCCAAGGAGGAAAGGTAACATGGCAAATGAGCAAAAATGAAGGGGCCCAGGAAGTTTTCACAACCTCTGATTCTGAGCTAGAGCTGGACTGCAGGCAGGAGTAAGGGGTTTGGTGAGAGGCTTTTAAACAGAGTTGTCAGCTAACCTATTGTTTAAGCAGAGTTGTCAGCTAACCTGTTGTTTAAGCAGAGTTGACAGCTTAACCTGTTAAAACAGAGTTGTCAGCTAACCTGTTTGAATAGAGGTGTCAGCTAACCTGTTTCAGAGTCTTCACTGTCAGAGGAGCTGGACTCACTGGTACTCTCCGACTCGGAAGATGAGAAACCCTTCATCTTGGAGGAACCAGCAATCACATCAGCCTTTTCAGCTACAACGGAAGGAACAGAATTTTGTCAGGTAGAACTAGAACTCAGGAAACTGCTTCTAGCCACAGTATACTCCCAACTGCCCAGAGGAAGGCCAAGTGGGAAGCCTGGCCCCATGGGTCTAAGGGCTGCTCCTATCTAGCAGCCACTACCAACCTAGGCTCTGTGTGGTCCCACGGCTCTCCCTGGTAGTCTATTACATACTATCAAAGAATAGCTTATCCTGGAATTTCAAGGCCCCATCAATCTCTGAGAACACCCCCTGAATGGTTTCTCAAGAACTCAGAGACGAAGCAGGAGTGAATTCTTTGCATGATGTACTGCTGGGCCTTTGGTGAGGATGACCATAGGAGGATATTATACACAGAAATACAACAATACAAGCAAAGAGCTACAGGGCTCTCCTAACACTATTAGACTGAGGCCTAATCATGCAAAAATACTTTGACAAACATCCTAAGCCAGCTGGTACTAACACAGAAAATCATGAGGCAATATGAGGCATATAGAATATGAGAGAGATGCCTAGAAAGGTTGGCAGTGGGAGATCAGTTCTGACTGAACATCAACACACATATCCCTAAGACATTCCAGACACCCTTTTCCTGCTACCCTCACTCTTATAAAGATGAGAGATAGCCTTTGGGGAGAAGTACATGGCTAGCAACTAGAGATGAAAGCAACTGTTGCTCAGAGTAAGGCTCAAAACATAGGATCAGGTGGGCCTCAGACAGCCAGAGACCTCTAGAAACACACTGATAATCCAGAGTCAGATGTGATGTCATTCTTGGCGTTTAATTTCTATTATATTTGTGTGTGGGGTCAGAGAAGAACTTGTAGGAGTCAGTTCTCTCATTCCACCCTGTGGGTCCTGGGGATGAATGCAGGTTGTCAGGCTTGGTGGTAGGTGCCTTTACCTGCTGAGCCATCTTGCCTACCCCTGTTCTTGGGGTTTCTATGTCAAAAGCACGAAGTTAATTGTGGGAGGAAAACAACAGAGTCTAGGAAAAATAAGTTCACTGAAAGGTTCCATAGTAAGGGACCCCTTTACTCAGGGGGCTCAAGTCTACCTTGAGGTTTCCTTTTCTTCCGCAAACAGGAGGTGACATAGCGCTCTAACTCGCGTAGTGTGGATGGTTTCAGGGTCTCAAAGTCAATCTCAATCTCATCAGGATTGGAGTTCTTAAGCGAGGGTTCCCTTGACTGGATAATGTGTACAACACGGCCCAGCTTCTCGCCAGGGAGCTTGTTGATATCCAGGCTTAGCTGCCGCTTCTCCTCGTAGGACATGGGTTTGCATTTGTCCTCTTCTTCTGACTCATATGTAGGAGGGGGCTTGTTCTTCACGGGTGCTGGTTCCTTCTTGCTAAGAAAGGACAATGCAGATACAATCAAGAATGGGTCCTTCTTCAGGGAAGCTGTGTGCTCATTCAAGTGTATGTAGCACAGGGGAGGAAACTTCCCACATGCAACTGAAAATGGGACTCTTTGTGCCCAGAAAGACCAGTAATAAACTGGCAGGGTATGGAAGCTGGGGATCTGCTGTGGCTGCAACCTTGCCACCTGCACCTGCTACTTCCCTCTCTGATGAGCAGTGAGTTACTAAGGCCTATGCTAAAGAAAAAGAGCGTTCAAGTACAGCTCATAGGAGGTTACCAACCAGGACTGGGGGCTACAGCAACAGGGTGGTTTTCCTCGCCACCAGAGTTGTCTGGGACACCACTCTCCCACCTCTCACCCCAACTGCTGGCAAATTTAGGAAGCACAGACCTCACGCTGCTGTTGCTGCTGTTATTTTTCTTTGTCTTTTTTGGAGGAAGTTCCTTAGCTTTGCTTTTCTTACTCTCTTCTACTTCCTCTTTCTTTTTGTGCTTTTCCTTTTTCTTTTCCTTCTTGTCCTTCTCCTTTTTCTTTGGTTTGTTCTGCTGGGGCTGTGAAAGGGCTGCAAGCTGCTCATGCACGGCTTTGAGCTGTGGAGCAATAAGCAAGAAAACACACAACAGGGCTGAGACACTCTTCCCATCACCTGAGCCCTGGGTGATGGCTCTGTACCATGTGGAACAGTGTGGAGGCCCAAGTATCAGGCTGTGGGTACAGGAGAGGGAAAGGCTGGGCTGGCTCTCAACCACTGACTTGGCACTTTAATGAGACCCCTAAAGTACCCACTCAATTCCCTGAACTCTAAGGATTGCCACTGCCCCCAACATCAGAGTTGCACAAGCTGATAAGATGCTTGCGTTCCTACAAAGAAAAATTCCTGTGTGTGTGTGTGTGTGTGTGTGTGTCTTTTCAAGACAGGGTCTCCCTGTAGCCCCAGCTATCCTGGAACTCACTCTGTAGACCAGGCTGGCCTTTGAACTCACAAAGATCCGCCTGCCTCTGCCTACCAAGTGCTAGGATTAAAGGCGTGCGCCACCACGCAAATTCTTAAAAGATAGGGTAAGAGCATACAGATAGGGTAAGGACATGACTGACTGGGAGGGAAAGGATCAAGCAGGCAGCCCCAGGATTCTGTAGCCCATGTGCCCATAAAATGACCATAGCCTTCTCATCCAGTCCTGCAAAGCACATAGTATAAAATTGCACGCGCATGCATGTGTGTATGTATCTGATTAACATGCACTTTAACCAGTAAACAGGAAAATGCCGCAAGGGAATACATGAGGATGCAGTTAAGAAACATCTTCTGGGCACAGAATGACAGGTGCTCTCACCTGTTCTTGGAGTTCAGCCAGCCGCTGGGCTCGCTCTTCCTCAGAGTCATCAGAAGAACTGTCACTGTCGGAGGAGCTATCGCTGCTGCTGTCACTGGATGAGGGTGGGGGCACCACCTTTGTAGGGGGTGGCACTGCAGGGGAGGACACAGCCACCACTGGTTCTTCAGGCTCATCTGGCATCTTGGCAAAGCGCATTTCAAATACATCCTGGGGAGGGAAAGCAATGGCTATGAAGCCATAGTAGTTTCTGGTGCCAAATCAATAGGAAGTAAAGATAGGAACTCCTCTCTGCCACTAACACAGTATGTGTCTGTGTGGTACTAAGGCCTTCTGGGTCTTTTAACTCCTCACTGTCAAGAACATGTGGCTGGGCACTCAATCCCCAGAAGACACAAGTGACTCATAAGGTTGGCTTGCTCAGAACATTAGTCTGAGGATGTTCAATAAATGGCAGGCCAGAGGCAAGACCTCCAGAAAAACCAATTCAGTGAGGCTCCTGCCATGCCTGTGGCTCCTTTAAGAGCTGTGCTAGCCTTCCAGTAGAGGAAACAGCAGCACCAGGAAAGGCCCTACAGTGTTCCTGGCAGAGGGGATAGCATGTTTCTGAGTCTACCTCCCTGCTCCTCAAGTGTTCCATGAACACTTAATTGAAGAGAGTCAAGTCCTTGGCTTACAGGGAGTGGTATGTGGTGCTAACACCTTAGGGAGGGAGTCACCTTGAGATATAACCAACCAGAGTAGAGGTCAAGGACTCTAGCCACAGAAACCCACTTCAAGACCTCTTGCCTCTTAAAATCTAGAAATCAGAAAGAATTATGTGGAATTAACAGAGCTCAGGGAGCAACAGACCTGATTGTCTGCCTAGGGAATACATCATACAAACATTGTCAAACAGCTGGCAGGTCTCTAGGCCCTGGGGACTGTAAAATCCAATGATGATGACCCACAGGACAAGAAGTAAAAGGAAAAAGGCTAACTTCCCAGCAAAAAATTTCAGACCTGCTTTACTAGTGGAAGAAAATTTGGGGTGGATCTGGGGTAGGGGGAAAAGCACGCCAGATGCTGGTGGTGAATGTGATCAAAATCAAAACTGATCAATGTAGCAATTCACACATTGAAAAGGACAATCCCCTGTGAGTTCCCCTACTTCCAAGAGTGGTGTGGGTGAGTGGGTGGAAAATGGAAGCTGCTGTTTCAACTCAGAGCACATCTAGTTTTCCCAGGAGCCTGGCCTAAAAGCTCTGCAGACAGGCTAGGAAAGGGTGCCCTCTACAGGAGGTATCATATAAGTAGTCCTGCTTCCCACACTCTCAACATTCTGCAAAGCTTAACTTCTTCCTTCCATAGGTCTTCCCTAGCATTCTGTTCTTTGTAAAGTTTTTTGACTGATCAAGTACTATTTCTCAATCTTAATAAAATAAAAAAAAAAAAATCCTAGAGTAGCTCCCAGGACAAATATACACAGCAGATGACTAGCACCTGCCAGACAGATGGGCCAGGAAGGAAAACGGCTTTGAACTGAAGTGGAACAGCAACTAAGAGCCCCAAAACAGCATTTGCCAAGCGGTGAAGAGAACCATAACCCACTACTCTTCAGTGCTCTGGATATGGGCAGGCTAGGGCTCCTCAAAAAGCAGCCAGAACTATGGGTTTCCATAAGACCAGGCTTACAGCCAAGCAGTACAAGGAAGTATGCCTGAGATGAGACCGAACTTCGTAAGGGAAGGGAACGACTCTCCTTCCCAGAACAGAGGAAAAGCCAGAGCAGAAGTTTCTTCTGGTCAAGTCTTCCCAAGCCAACTTTGTGGACAAGAGGAGTGAGGCACTCACTCTGAGGCCTCCTTCCATTTTCTAATCCTTGTGCCTCTGGTTTGCCCAAGGCCAAGGTCAAGATTAAGTAGTAAGGAAGCCAGGTGAGATGAAAAAGCATCATCAGGCAAGGATGGAGCCACCAGCTTTCTAGTTGTCTTCAGTTACATGACCCCCATCCTTCTCCTGTCTCTATGGAACCCGAGGAACCCGAGGAACCTGCTCTAGCCTAGGTAGCAGCATCAGGGAAACCCTTAGCTGCAAGAGGAAAACCTTGCTGAGTGGCTCTCTGCCTTCAAGGAACAAAGAGTCTAGTGGGAAGCAGAACCATCAATGAACACAGAGCTATAAACTGTTCTAGGTAGTAAGAGGCAAACAGCAAGGAGCACCGTGAATGAGGAGGAACTGGAAAGTGTGTACGACCTTAGGAAACCATCAAGGCCAAGGGCTGGAAGACCAGGGACCAGGAAGGATGGTGCCCATGGAGAAAGGATAATAGGAGAACATAGACTGGACTACTGTGGGGCCAGAGACAGACAGACAGACAGATAAGACAGACAGACATAGAGATATCAGTGAGAAATGAGGAACAGTAACACTAGCACCTATTATGGACAAATGACACCTGGACCTGCTGTTGGGCTGACAGGATCAAGCAGTAGCTCCCAGGTTTCAGACCAAGTATTTCTTTGAGTTGGAATGCTAACTAAATTCACTTAGCATAGGCTGCACCTGAACCACACAGAAAGCACCTTTAAAATAGACAAGTTCAGATGCCTAAACACTCTCAGATGAACCAGTGTAGGAGGCAAAGGTTACAGACTAGATACCCTTGGGAGATGCAGGGCACAGAAGACACAAAAGACAAAGCATCTATCTCAAAAACTGCCTGCCTTTGGGACCCAATGTACAATTGCATAGCACTCAGTATTTGTGACTAATGACCTACCCCCCACCCAACCCTCTCATAGCCACACAGGCTGTAATTACTGTCAAACTTCCTAAATGACTCTTTACATCGTACCATAGAATCAAGGGAAAGGCCAACAACCCCAAGGAAACTAAGAGTAGAGTACCATGGCGTCACCATTGTCATGGCTGTTGGGCTGCCAAATCAGGTTTTTTAAAGGTCCAAATTTTGTTGATTGGGAGAGAAAAATTAAGTGGATACTTTCCTATTAAGTTTTCCAGTTAAACTGCACTTCTGGGGCACAGCCTAATTAAGGTAAGACTTAACTAAGCTGGCCTGAATATATCTCTAAAGAAAATTTATGTATGTCTCTGTGAACATATAAGGATGTATGGGGGTGGGGGTCTGGAGGCCAGAAAAAGGTGTCAGGTATCCCCAATTACTCTCCACCTATTCGAGTAAGGATCATTTGTTGAATCTGGGGTTCACATTTTCTCAGCTAGGCTAGACAGCTACCCTATCTCCATCTCCCTTCAGAGTTCAAGTTATAGGTGAAGGAGGCCCAGCTCATCATGTGGGTCCTGGGACCAGAAATCTGATTTTCGTGATTGTACAACAGCAAGTACTCCAGCCCCTTCAATAATACTTTTCAATTTATTTTTATATGTATGAGTGTTTTTACCTGAATGCAAGGAGATATACCAGTGTTGTACAATCCCCCCCAAGGGCAGAAAAGGGAGTCAGATTCTCCTGGAGTTATGGATGGTTGTTAGCTGCCACGTGGATGCTAGGAACTGAACCCAAGAGCAGCCGGTATCCTTAACTGCTGAACCATCTCTCCAGGCTCCCCCCTCAGTACCTCTTAAGAGATGAGAAAGGGTGTAGGCTTTGTTTCTCTCCCATTCTATTTAATGTACTATGATATGGGAGCATTTGGAAAAAGATGAAATACAAACCCCAAGATGCTATACAAACATAATTGCTTTCCAGAAGAGAAGCTTCAGAAACATGGCGATCCCACTCCTGGGGGAAGGAACCTCCTCCCTGCCTTGCTTGAACTGGACCCTCCATGATAGTAGGACCTCATTAAATTTAGCCTGATAACACCAAGTGAGTGGCCAGGAAGAACTCAGCTCAAGAGATTGCTAGGTGGCAGACATCGTGGTGGACATGCTACGGGTGAAAACAGCATGGTTGGGCAGGTCCACCTACTGAGGAAAAAGGTGCACAAACAAAAACTGTAAAAGAGGAGGAAGCTCCAAGGTACCAGTGGACGACTGAAGAATCAGATACAAAAATAGAGATCTAGAGGTGCTTTCCTTTCCTTTTGTTTTATAGATACCTGGGTGTCCTGAAACTTGCTACAGTCAGCCAGGCTGGCCTAAAACTCGCAGAGATCCACTAGTGCTGGGTTGAAGGTATGTGCTACCACACCAGGCTTGGAAATGCTTTACCTTTTTTTGATGGTTTGCAAGAGGAATGCCCTTCACAGGCTCTAAGTATTTGAATACTTGGTCAGCTGGGGAGGGTCATGGAACCTTTAGGAGGTGTGACCATGCTAGAACAAGCTTTGAGAGCATATGGCTTCATTCCACTACCAATTACTCTCGGCTTCCTCTGCCTGCTTGAAGACATAGGCGCTCAGCTTTCTGCTCCAGATGCCTCCTGCCAGCACCTCCCACCATGATGGACTCTTAACCCCCTGGAACCATAAGCCCAACCATAGCATTTTATCAAAGCGACTGAAAAGTGAAACTAATTAGACCTCCTTTAAATAAAGTAGTTCTAGACAGCACTCTTCTGTGTTGGCAGAGGAATTTGGGGGGGCTTGGCAGTTTCCTCAATGAAGACGAATAAAGGGAATGGATATCAAATCTGGGCACTACAGACAAAAGCCACCTTGGTTTCTCAAGAGATTAGGAGAGAGGGAAAGAAGGAGGGCAGCTAAAGCAGAAGTCATCAGAGAGATCGTCACATGGTGCCCTATGTAAGAATTGCAGTAAAATCCAGAAGTAGTAGTAGTACAGACCATCAGTCCCAATGCTAGAAAGGCAGAGGCAAGCAGATTCTGAGAGTTCCAGGCCAGCTAGGGCTACAGGAAGACCCTGTCTCAAAACAAAAGATTGAAATTTGAAAAGGGAACACTAGCCCTCAATACATAGAAAATAAAACTAAGGAACAAGTTCCACAAATAAAAACTTTCTAGCCTTAGAGGTACTTCAATAATAAGACAGATCAACATTAACAACAAAGGGCATATTCAACTTCATCAAGGGAAGAGTTTTTGCCACCTCTTGATTCTGACAAGTCCTCTGAACTGAAGGCAGCTCATGATCAGCATGAGCTGATAATACCTTCACTCCAGTGGGAGCAGATGCTATGGTATAAACCTGATACAGCTGGGGAGCTAACAAAGCAGCAGAAAGGGAAGAAGCCATTGGCAGTCAAGTGACCACTTTAGGCATAGACTAAGGGGTCCACAAAACGCTTTGCAAATCCTCACTTCTGCCCTGGAATCAACTAGTCTGTGGTGTAAGCAGCTGTGAGAAAGCCCTGAGATCCACAATTAACACAGACCATTGATTGACCAGGAGCAGAAGCAAACCATGGGGCAAGGAGGAAACAGCTGGGAGTTTTATGTTCTTAACATGACTCTTTAAGAAGCAGGTCATAAAGGCATTATATATTAGCTTTATTCTCCAATTTTAACCTACCTTTCATTAAAAAATGCCTTTCACTAAAATTTTCATTTATCTAGCATTTATTTTTATATGTATTGAGTGTTTTGCCTGCATGTATATAAGTGTATGTGTGGGCAATGCTTTGGAACTGGAGTTAACCAACACTTGTTTGCCACCATGTGGGTGGCTTGGGAACTGAACCAAGGTCTTTTGTGAGAGCCATCAACACTTTTTAATTTTTGGTCTTTTTGAGACAGGGTCTCCGTGTAGCCCCAGCTGTCCTGGAACTCGTTCTGTAGACCGGGCTGGCCTTGAACTCACAAAGATCCACCTGCCTCTGCCTCCCAAGGGCTAGGATTAACAGCTTGTGCCACCACGCCCAGCTCAATCAATATTCTTTTTTATTTATTTGTTTTTGTATGTGTATGAATGTACTGTCTGTATGCAGGTTTGTGCACCCGTGTCATGCAATGCCGCGGAGTCAGAAGAGGGTGTCGGATTCCCCTGGAACTGGAGTCAAAGACGGTTTTTAGCCGCCGTGTGAGTGCTGGGGATCGAACCCGGGTCCTCTGAAAGAGCAGTTGGCGCTCTTAACCGCTAGGCCATCTCTCCAGGCCATCCATCAATATTCTTAACTGCTCCTTAAATCTTTCTTTTTTTCCTCCCTCCAAATATTTTATTTACTCATTCATTTAGTCATTTATTTACTTTTGTCTTTTTCTTTTTTTGAGAGAGGGTCTCCCTTTAGTCCCAGCTGGCCTGGAGCTCCCTCTGTAGAACAGGTTGGCCTTGAACTCACAAAGATCTGCCTGCCTCTGCCTCCAGAATGCTGGGATTAAAGGCGTGTGCCACCACACCCGGCAGATTTTTATTTTTTATACATGAATGTATTGCTTCCATGTATGTAAGTGCACCCATGTTGTGGAATGCCTTTGGTGATTTGAAGAAGACATTGGATACCCTGGAACTTGGAGTGACAGAAGATTGTTAGGTGCCAGGTGGGTGTTAGGCATCAAACCCCATCCTCTACAAGAGCAGCCAGTGCTCTTAACCTGCTGAGCCATCGTTCCAGCTCCCTTAACCCCCATTCTTAAAAAAAAGTCAAGACCAGCCGGGCATGGTGGCACACGCCTTTAGTCCTAGCACTTGTGAGGCAGAGGCAGGCGGATCTTTGTGAGTTCTAGACCAGCCTGGTCTACAGAGTGAGTTCCAGGACAGCTGGGGCTGCAGGAAGACCCTGTCTCGAAAAGAACCCCCCCCCAAAAAAGTCAAGACCTCACATCCAGCACTGAGGAGGCTGACATAGGAGGATCACTACTGGTTTGAGGCTGGCCTGAGCTCAAAACTCAATACAGAGGGAGCTGAAGAGATGGCTCAACAGGTAAGGCTGCACAGTGCAGAGTTCTGTAGCTATTCTCAGTACCCCAATCAGGCAGTTTATAGCTGCCTGTAACTGATTCTAGATGGATCAAAACTCTCTTCTGGCCTTGGCAGGGACTGAACTTCATGTACAGAAACACACACACGCACGCGCAACACACACACACACACACACACACACGCACACACACGCACACAAAAATAAAACACAATAAACAAATGAAAATTAGAAATACTTGAAGTTGAGTCTACATTCAAGAAGACTCTCAACTTCAAGGACAGAGCCTAGGAATTATACCTATTAAGGACCACAATCACAGAGACCCATTTACTAACAGCCACCCTGCAGCAAATGAAGCTTTCCAAGGCTGGTGAGGAAATATTCACATGTGAGCAGTTACTTTGGCTTACAACTATATCAAGAACCTACATGTGGTTACAATATTACCCTGCTTACTTTCACAGGTCTGTTTTGAGAAGAGATTGGGGCTTCACAACACACACGTTCTTCCAGCCAAAAGCAACTTAATGCATGTGGAAAGGAAGGAAAGGGAAGAAGCGTGCAGTGGGACACAAAACCTGCCACCCTCTTTTAATAACCCAGACTTAAAATGTGTGTATATATTAGACTGAGCTAAGTCCACTCTTAGCAAGCCCCATGGCATTACCCCAGGGGAAGTGACAGAGATCCAATCTGCCAAGGCTCTAAAGAGGTCTGACCTGCTCTTCCCAGAAGCTCACCTGGAGTTTCCGGGCCATGGCTACCACTTCATGGTCAGGAGGATTGTATTTGTAGCAGTTGGAGAACATCAATCGGACATCAGCACCAAATTCCTGAGCATCTCGGTACTCCCGGGACTCTAGTTTAGACTAGAAATACAAGAGAGGCCCTAGTTACTCATGTCTGTTCATGGTCTAATGGGAATGGGGGTGGGGGAGGCCACATGTAGGAAGCGCAATGAGAGCCCTCTGTGGGAGTATAAATTGGCCTCTTAGTGATTGTATAATCCAGGCTAGGGTACTGGGGTGGGGGAGTGTTATACAAGGACAATAGGTTATCACTCTACTTTTCAACATGAGATGAACAAAGAAACACATACAGCCAAGTCTCAAAGCTAAGAACTAAACTTTTGTCTTTTTGGTTGTCAACCTGGAGCTTTAACGCCTGTGTCAGTTCTCTAGCTCAAGTCTTGGGGTTGGGAACTGAGCTTTTGCTCCCAAACTTACCTACTGAGGCCAATGTGATGGGCAAAGGAAAAAGAATCCCAGGAGAGCTTATGACAAAACTGAAGAGATCTGGATCCAGTTCTGATTTTGCATGCATTTGTGTTGAAGACATAACTAAAATAATGGTCCGAGGACCACAGCACTGTCTCCTGCTTGGCCTGTTTGAGCAATCTTAATTCTACTTCAGGGGAGAAATGCGAAAAATCCCCAAACCAAAAAGCATAAAACAAATTAAAAGGGCCCAAAATACCTTGGTGAAAATAAATGTTAGCACCTAATGTTGTGGCTCACATTGAGCAAGCAAGTCTTTTCCATCACACCAAGCCTAGAGAGCCCCTGTACTCTCCCAGAGAACCTACCAGGTGCAAAGGCGCCTGGGGCATTGGGAAGGCTTGCGTGCGCTCCTTGCTTCTTAAAGCAGAAGAGGTGCAACTGCCTGAAACCAAAAGGGCCAAGCACACTGTGCTGGTGCATGCGTCAACAACACCTTGTAGAGGACACCTAGGACTTCCTTGGATTGTTCTAGGAAGAACCCTGTCCACCATGACCCCTCAACTCAAGAGTCTGTGGACTAACCTTAATTGTGCTCATGTCCATTGGATGCTTGATGATGTCACAGTAGTCATGCAGACCCAGTGCCTCCACATCCACAGGCTTGTAGAAGGGCCAGGCATAGGCGGCATGCTTCTTGGCGAACATCTCCTTAAGGATGCCGCTGCAGCACTTTAACTGCTCAGAGACCTTGCTGCTCTTCTCTGGTGCTGGGTGCTGCTGTGAGTCAGGTACATCCTTCTTTGGGGGCTTTACAGGTCTGCTGCTCTCCCGCCGGGGACCCAGCTTGGTGGTCTTGGGCTCTGGGGCCATTGAGGCTGGCTCATGAATGGGATCCATGGTGGTGGGGGTGGTGGTGTCTGCTTTCCTCTTCACCCCTTTCTTTGTCTGCCATGAGCACAGGCACAAAAGGCTCAGTCAAAGGCTCTGGCTTGGACAGCTGCTCTTCAGGATCACCTCTGAAACCAGGCCCTGACTAGGATCCCACTACTCAGGTCTGGCCCAAAGGTATTGCAGTTAAAGGACTGAGGACATGGAGAACCTGTCACACCACTGTGTTTTGCAGCTGGAATAGGACCAGCCAGTAACAGAAGAAAGCACAAAACTCAATGCCAGATTTGCTCACTCAGAGGCCAAAAAACCTGAAGGTTTCCTGTTTAATGCTAGGGCCTCTTCCCAGAGCCAACACAAGGAACAGCTAAAAGAGGATACCTGTCTCCTGCAAGCCCATCCCTGGTGGCAGCAGTCCACCAGTGCCTAGGATGCTCACCTTCATAGGTGGTGGGGTGGCAGCAATGATGGGTGGGTGGCTCTGCACAGGCTGTGGAGCTGGAGCAGGTGGGGGTGGTGGCTGGGGGGGCACTGGTGGAGGAGTCTGCAGTGGCTGGGGGGGCACCACTGTCATGACAGGAGTCTGGACGATGAGGTCTGGGGTGACAGCAGGAAAGGGGTGAGGTGTGGCCTGCACAGGAGGAGGGTTCTGCTGAGGGGTCTGGGTCTGTGGAGGAGTTGATGCTTGAGTTGTGTTTGGTACCGTGGAAACACCAGGCTTTGCTGTGCCTACAAATCATAAAAAGGACAGGAAGTTAAGAGGCTGTGCTGACAAACATTATCTGACCTTGCCAAGACACCCCATACACAGTTCTTCTGGCACAAATGCTTCAGAGACAAGAGCATTCTGGAGAATCCTACACATCACTGTGCTAAACCTATCCATGTATCCCCAGGATTCAGCAAACAGTGGGACATAACTCCCTACTCAAGACAGAAACATCTGGGTAGACAGCTGGGAAATGCATACAGAACTTTAGCACCAGAAGATCAAAATATTCCCTGGACCCTAAACAGAGCTGTCCTCTTACCTCGTTACCTCATGGATAAGTGTTTTTTGGCAGAGTCCAGCAGCAGCCAACCCTGTTAAGTTTCTGAAACTGACAGGCCCCTGGGGGAGAGGTGACAACTGCTACTTTTTATCACTAACTCGAGCTACCCCACCCCCCAATGAAGTTGTGACATGATGTCCAAACACAAAATTGTCACATGGGACACCAAACCAAGTTTAAAAACAATGGATTATGACCAGAGCTCTAAAGTGAGCTGGTAGAGCAAGGAATATAGCCCAGGCTACCACATCGTTTGCAAGCATATTGGCTGCCATGGAAAGGTTAACAGATCCTCAATATCCAATACAAGCAATCTTCAAAGCCTCCTGTACTTGCACACATTTGCAACCTCAGTTTGGGAGGATTGTACCATAGGTGGGGAAGTCAAGGCAAAGAATTGAGAGTTTGAGGTCAGCCTGGGTTACACAGAGACCTATTTTGGTAAAATAAAATAAGATAAAAGTGGGCCCAGAAGAGGATGGGAGACACCTAGTAGCTGGTTTTCTTTGGTTATTCCAGGAGCTGAACTGGATTTGGCTATTCTCTGTGCCATTACCACTCCAGAGCAGGGTGAGAGATCTCTTCTGGGAAGCAGACATCTCACATCTAGGAGCCATCTGAAAAATCTCACCCCTCTGCAGCTCAGGGCAAAAAGTTAGAAACTTTCCTAGACAGAAACTTCTGAACTGTCAATTCTCTGCCAGCTGGCCAATAGAATTTTGTCTGTACCAATGAGGTACAGGTGGAGAACTGGGAGGCACAGGATGCAAACAGAGAGGAAGCAAGAAATTGGCTTCAGATAACTGAGCATCAAAGATGGGCGTGGTTTTGTGGCATTAAGGCAATTTAATAACAAACCTCAAGGATTCTTAATCAGGACACTGGTTAAATTATCTTCTGGTCAGATTGAAGCTCAAAAGTAAAGTAATTGCCTAGCATGTGAGTGGTACTAGATTTAAGCCCTAGCACCACCAAATAAATGAATAAAAATCAAAAGAGAAAACCAAAAAACCATCTACAGCACTGACAAAGTGAAGAATCTGAACAAAATTTCTTGGAAAAGTAACTTTATTTTAATTAGTTAATTAATTGAATGAGTGTTTTGCCTGCATGTGTGTAAGTATACCTGTATATGCCTGAAGAGGACAGAAGAGGCTGTAAAATCCTCCTGGAACTGGAGTTATAAATGGTTGTTACCTAACATATGGGTGCTGGGAACTGAACCCAGGTCCTCTGTAAGTACTCTTAACCACTGAGCCATGTCTCCAGCCCAAGTCATTTAAAAAAGTTTTTAGAAAATATTTTTAAATTTATGTCTAATAATGTACACTCAAGTGCACTAGTGTCATACAATGCCCATGGAGGTCAGAAAGGGCACAGGATTCTGCGGTAGTTATGGATGCTTGTTAGCTGCTATGTGTGCTGGAAACCAAACCCTGGTCTGTAGCCAGTACTCTTGGCCACTAGGCTGTCTCTCCAGCCCCACCCCCTCTTTTTGACCAAAGTCCCTCAATCATTCTGAGCCCAATGATTTCTGCCTGGGAGAGAATTCCAGGGGCAGAGGGGTCTGTGGCTCCTTAAGAGTAGAGGCAATACTGAAATGGATCCCACTTTGTTAAAACAGCAGTGCAGTACATGATGTCACCACCTATCTCCCCCTCGCCCCCAACCCCCAGTCCTGTACTAAATTTGGGAAATGGACCAAGACAGTCAGCTCATGTACTTGCTATTTCATGCACTCTACCTGCTTCTTTCCTTCCTCGTCCTCTTCCTTTTGCCTGGACTATCATGATCTCAGTTTCTTCTGTGGGAAGTTCATTGATTTTTTGCAAGAAGAGCTTCTCCAGAGCTTCTGCCATTAAGACGATGTCATCTCCAGGCTGGATGAGGAGACAGGTGGGGTAGAGCTGGAAGGCCACCCCTCCCTGCCTCTGTGGACAGGACACCCAAGCCACCCCCTTGCCCCAATAAATGGAGCATCATATCCAGGCCCCTTGCCTGATCTGGATTCCAAGGGGCCACAATGGTTATGCTACTAGGTGTCCCTAGCCTGTCCACTTGGATCTCCTTCTTTGTGTTTAAGCTTACTGAGAAACCATCCTTGTGCCTGCCAGCTCAGTTAATCTTTAACAGGGGCCCTCCTTGCTTAAATGTCTCATCAGATACAACTCAACTGAAGTCACTAGAAATATTCAAATTACACAGCATTTTTTTTTTTACAATGAGCACTTTAGTGAGGCTCCATCATTGCTCCCCAACGTACCCCCCGAGGCACTCAGTGGGGTTTGGATGAAGCCCATCTCACATTGTCTTTGGGTTCCCACTCTGTCACCATGTCCAGAACATGCTGTCCCCATTCAGCTCTAAAACTGAGGGCCTAGTCTGTAGATTTGATTTCTCTTCTACCTAAGTGTTGAGAACTAAGGCTTTACAAAACACAGTAAACTTCAAGAAACTCACCTACCCATCTCTTCTGGGCAATTTTACCCACTACACCAGCAGAGGTCAAAAGCTGAGTTCTGTATAGTGTCTCCCTCCAGAGTCCTTCTATTTGAAAGGGTTGGTTTTAATCACATCTGTGGTCTGAACTGTAAACAAATGATCTGGCTTCATGGCACAGCCGAGCCGAAAGGTTTGGCTACGGGGTTAGGAAGTGACCCTTGTGTCTACAAGTAAGACCAGGGGGACACTTAACTCTATGGCCAAGATTTATCAACGGTCATGTCCACAGTTCCAGGAGACTGTGACCCACAGAAAGCTGGGGTATACAGGTGGCCCCATCGTACCTTTTCACATAAAGGTTTCTACCTGAGCACACCTCTACAAGACTCTAGTACATAAGCCCTTTCCACTGACAATTTATACCATCCCAATGGACCATCAGGTATCTTCTTTCTTCACATCTTCTCTACTAGATATGTTCAAGAACTAATAAAATCCCAGGGGCACCAGAAGCACATGCTTCAGGCTAACAAGGACAGAGAACCCTCCTCCCCACAAAAGAAACATACCCAGTCCCAGGCACAAGACCCTACCTCCAAGGGTCTCTTGCTGTTAGGCCTAAAAAGCCCAGCCGCTCCCAGCAACCCCGTCCCTAGGTTCCTGACAAGAACCCCCATCTCCTTCCCCTTCCTCCAGAGCAGTGGACACCTGCCCCCCACATCTCACCTTGTTGTAGATGTAACAATTTGTAAACATAGTATTGAAGTCCTGGATACATTCCTGAGCATTCCAGTAATAGTTGTTTTCCAAGCGCTTCTTTATTGTTCCCATATCCATGGGTGTTTTTATGATCTTATAGTAATCCTGAGAACAAAGAAGCCCAGTGTCACCTGTGCAGCCATCTGAGCTGGCTGGCTGAGCCTGTGAATATCTCTTAATCCTTGTAACTCCACAGGCAAAGCATTTCTATGGTGTCATTGAGAAATCCATGGTCAAGGGACAGATTGCTAAATGCTAATCAGTAATTTAAAGAGAAAATATGCAAGTTGGCAATTGGTAACTTTCCAGCAGTTGTCTTCACAGAAAATTTACTTAAAAAAAAATTACTCTCCAAGAATTTCATACAGGTCTAGAATGTATTTCAATCGTATCTCCCTTCCTAACTGCTTCTGGACACCTCCCAATTTCTTTTTTTTTTTTTCTTTTTCTTTTTTAATAACCTGCTGAATGAAATTAAGTCTTGCCCACATGCCCAGGGTATGGGGTCATTCATTAGAGGTTGCAGTGGCCATACCCCCAACGAAAACTGACTCTCCTTCCACCAGCAGCCATCAATTGCCACTAGCTCTGCAGCTAAGGATGAGGCCTTGTGAGTCCCTGTTTTCTAAAAACAAAAGCAAAAACCTAACTTTTATTCTAAATAAAGAGAAAATCACACAGACTCTTAAAAAGTAGTGCGTGCATGTGTTTAAGTGCAGGGATGTCTCTGTGGAGGTCAGAGGACAACTTATGGGATTCAGTTCTCTTCTGCCACCTTGTGGCATGTGGATTTAACTCAGGTGAAGTGAGTGTGTGTAAGTGTGCCTCTGCCTCTGAAGACATCTCGTAGGCTCAAAATCTATTATTTTGTACACCAACAAAACAAAACAACAGTACTTATTCAGTAAAACAACTAACGGGGCCAAAGCGATAGCTTGGTGGTAGAGCACACAGACCCCTGAGTTCCATCTCCGGGATCTCCCACCACATCACAGCCAAGTTCTCTCTGTCTTCACCATTTGGAAGTCTGAAATTCCCATGTTACCAGTGCTGAAGTGCCCTTAACAATGTACTTCCTGCTTCCTACCACAGAAAAGAGCAGTATAGCTTAACCTCCACCCTAGTCAAGTTCACTGGACTTTTTATTTCACTTGCATGAAGCTAACTACCAAGACATACGTTAGTGTCTAGATCAGATTCAACAATTAACCATCTTAACTGTCAAAAAAACCTGGATAAGCCGGGTGTGGTGACACACAACTTTAATCCCAGCTCTTGGGAGGCAGAGGCAGGCAGATCTCTGTGAGTTCAAGGCCAGCCTGGTCTACATAGAGATAAGTGTTTCAGGATAGCTGAGGCTACAGGGAGACCCTGTCTCAAAAAGCAAAAAAAAAAAAAAAAAAAAAAAAGTGTGGATAGATTACAAAATCATTTTTGTTACCTTCCTCCATGTGCACATGAGTGCCACTGCATGTACGTGTGGGAGTCAGTTCCATCTTACACTACATGGGTGTCAGGGATCAAAGCCTTCAGGCTTGGGATTAAGTGCTTTTACCTGGCCGGCCTCCACTATTTTAGAACCATTTTATTTATTTATTTATTCATTCATTCATTCATTCATTCATTCATTCATTTATTTTTGGTCTTTTTGAGACAGGGTCTCCCTGTAGCCCCAGCTGTCCTGGAACTCACTCTGTAGACCAGGCTGGCCTTGAACTCACAAAGATCCGCCTGCCTCTGCCTCCCGAGTGCTAGGATTAAAGGTGTGCGCCACCACACCCGGCTAGAACCAAACATTTAAAAAACCACCCCCTCCTCACCTCCACCACACAAGTAGGTGGAAGGACCAAAGATGTCCAGACAACAAACTCAAGAGACAGAAAAAATGGGTTCTTAGCTCAATCTGCTGAGAACTAATTCTAGGAGGTTATCTACTCCACTGACAGCCTGTCCTTCCATCAGTTAAGTATAGGTAGGGCACTGAAGAAGGTTCAAGTGGGGAAGCCAGGGACAAAGATGTTGTCTAAAGAAAGGAGAGGTAGACTTGCTACTCCAATTAAGAAGGTACTGCTGCAATGGTCTTGATTTGTTCTAATATTAAGGGAGGAACAAAAGCTACTTTGTCCATGTGAGAACAGGCAGATAGGTGTCCTGCCCTGGTAAGTGCTACACATGGCATGCAGGCCAGAAGACAACTCAAACTGAACTTTCTATGGTATGTCATGCCTTCTTTCCCAAGAGATCTAAGCCCAAACAAATCAACTCCAGTGGAAACGTAGATTTTATTCTTTGGCCAAAGCTCTCTAAGGAGAGTGTTCAGCACTGTACATTGACCAGTGTGTGAAGAGACTCAAAGGTGAATAGGACAATAGTAGAAGGCCAAGCAGAAGAAAGGTGGGCTCAAAGGAAAATGCTGGAGGAGAGGGACTATTGCTAAGGCAATAGGTTCATGACAGATCAAAACATATGTGAAGATATAGAAAGCAACAAAAATAAAAAGTCCCTTGGGCCGGGTATGGTGGGGAACGCCTTTAATCCCAGCACTCAGGAGGCAGACGCAGGCAGATCTCTGTGAGTTCAAGGCCAACCTGGTCTACTGGTCTACAGAGCGAGCTTGAGGCCAGATGGGACTAAAGGGAGACCCTGTCTCAAAAAGTCCTGTGATCTCCCCAGGAATCCCTTTCCTTGGTCTTTGCCCCTTCCTCCATTTTATCTTAGACTCACACTATTCCATCCTAGATACTTTTCCCTCAAAATCAAGTTACTTTAAATAGTGGCTTTAAATCATAAATCCTGGCTTCTACTTTGGTGCCTCCTAATCAACAGGATGTCTAGCTGGATCCTCTTCTCTTTGATCCCCGTATTCTCTGATGTCTGCTGGTGATTCTTCACCTTCTTCTCTGTAAGGCTCTCTCCTCTCTTGCTGCTCCTCCTGTCAAAGTTGGGAGCCCTCTGCCTTCTACCTCCAGCTCCTTCTGCTCCAGGGTTCTTTGCTTTAAGAATGTCACCCTCAACTGCAGACCCTGAACAGCCTGGCCAGAGAGCAGTGCCATTAGGTTCCTCTGGACTGACTGACCTATACAGGCAACCAAAGTCAGCTGCCCCTAATTCTTATCTTGACCTATGGTAGGCTTGTACCACTCTCCTTTGCTTCTACCCCCTTCTAGCAAGTTCATGACCCAGACTTCTTGATTTTCTCTATGAAGCCATAAAACACATATTTGGTGGATATACAATTGAACAAGTGTCACAAACACATGGTTTTCAAGTCAGGAATGTCAGACTAGAATATCACATCTTCAAGAACTTGGGATACCTGGCAGAGACTAAGGTCACACTCCATATGAAGTTCTAACCCTCCTAGACCCAATCTGGTCAAAAACTACCACCACCTAAACCCATTTAGGGACATGGGACTTGGCACATAATAAATTAGAAATTTTTATTTTTATATTTTTATTTTTTGGTCTTTTCGAGGACAGGATCTCCCTGTAGCCCCAGCTGTCCTGGAACTCACTCTGTAGAACAGGCTGGCCTTGAACGCACAAAGATCTGTCTGCCTCTGCCTCCCAAGTGCTAGGATTAAAGGCGTGCGCCACCACGCCCGGCAAATAATATGAAGGAAAAATAAAATGAAAGCATTTATTACAATTGCTCCCTGAGTTGGGAGTTCAAATTGCAGAGTAGCTTCCCAGGGATGTGTGCCAATGAGAAACTCTCCGAAGAATGAGAAGAACAAGACCAAGTATGCTGAGGCTATAAGGTGGGGGTGGAGGGTGGTCTGCTCCCAGGGACATAACTATACAGCTGCAGCCACAGTTCTCTTCCCTCCTAGGGCCTCTGTGTTCTTGTTCCTTGGAAATAATCTGCTATCTTTCCCCTCTTATACTGATGATGATGCTAGTTATGCTCTTGTAGTAAACCAGTCCCCTTCCTGTATGGGGTGACCAAGTCTACTTACCACAGCTCTACCCACTGAGACTCTTGACTTTAGCTAGCCTTGGAACTGGAAGGCAACCTGTAAGGAGCCCTTCTACCTTGTTTCAACCTCTATACAACTTTCCTTGTGATCTCAATTACATAAGAAATCACTGTGTTTAAACCAGTTAGCTTATTCTTTTTTCTTTCCAGTTTGATTCCAGGGCTATTGAAACCATACATTGAAAAGTGCCTATAGGTACTGGTTTTCAGAGTTATTGCCATAACTCCAAACCACCTCTACCCTCTTGGTACAATGTGCCTTCATCAGGAGACACTGAGGATGGTGGATTCCATAGGCCCCTGACCAAGCTACTCACAGGGAGGTTCAGCTTGACAGCATCCACAGGCTGCTGGAAAGGCCACGCAAACTGGTGTTTCCATAGCGTCTTGAGCACCACTCTGAGCAGATATTGCAGTTGGTTGGTCTGCCTCTTGGGTTTATTGGGGTTGGAGGTCTCTGGGGGCGGAGGGTTGGTGCTGGCTGCATTGGCTGGCTGGGGTTGGACCTGGGCCTGTGTTGTAGACATTTGGGAAGTTTCTAGTCCATCCCCCATTACTGGCAGATTTCTCAATCTTGTCCCAGGGCCGCTCTCCGTAGACATGCTAGTGCTCCCATCACATTCTGCAGCAGGCACTCTATAAAGGAAGAGAAAAGTCCCATCAGAGACCAGGCAACAGACTGCCCCATTGGAAACAAGTCATCCTCACTGCAGCCTTCAAGGATTGAACTCTCTAGGACTGACTGGTCAGAACAGCTGGCAGAGCCACTGAGAAAAAAAGTCTGGCAATTTAGCAAAGAAGGAAGACCTTACCTATGAACAATCAGGGGAAAAACACAGAATAAGGACTGATCAAGAGCTAGCAGAGCCACTGAGAGCTATACAGTTCACAAGAGAGGAGGTATCATTTTTATGTGGGGTAAGAGATACAACCACTGAGTTGCCAGGCACAGTGGTATATGCTTTTAATCTCAGCCCTCGGGAGGCAGAGGGATCTCAGTGAGTTCAAGGCCACCGTGGTCTACAGGGAGACCCTGTTTCAACAATGATAAAAAAAAAAGGTCCATACTTGGCTTATTCTATCAACTATGATGGGGTGTCCCCATGACAACATCTTGTCCGGCTGTTGGCACTCATGTGATACACTCCTATTCCCTCTCCTGAATAGCTCCTGCTGAAGGTCTTGCCAACTTTGCAGGCCCTGCGACAAATCGTTTTTTGAACAAGATTTTGTGCCTATTCAGTTATTACAATAAAACAGACATTTCAGACACATAACCACAGCTGAGTAGTATTTTTTTTTATCCTAAATTGTCCTCCAGAAACACGGAAAATTAACCCTTATATAATGCTGACAGGTCCCAAACTATTAGTGAAACATCTGTTCAAATATGGACTGGCTATTTGCATTCTTATTCTATAATATGTCCCTGGCTGTTGGTAGGTAACCCTTCCATGCCAAGCAGGCAGTCGCCAGTCTCTTTTGGGGGGGAGGGGAAAGAGGGTTACTGGGAATGAACCTAGCTTAGCAACTGCCTATGACACTTCTCTACTGTCCAAGTAGGTATGGCCAGCTTTTTAAACATATTCTCAGCTGGAGGCTGTCTACATCCAATAAGCCTATCTTTAGGAATGATCCCAGGAACTCAAAAGAAGAAAACCTTTTTAGCTAGAGAAAGCAACCAAGGGCTATAGAAAAAGAGGCAGCTTTTAGATCACAGCTGGCCAAAGGGACAAGACAAAAGGAAGAGAGTCTGGCTGGCTTTGTTGAGGCTTTAATTCTCAAATGCACTTACTGTGTCAGAAAAATCAAATATACCTAGGCCCACCAGTTGATGTAATTCAGTTCAGGTGCAATTTAAACCAAGGTTTCCAGTTTTTGTAAATGGACTTGTGAAAATTAACATTAAAAAAAAAAGCACCAGGAGCCAGGCAAGGTGGCACACTTAGTTCAAGGCCATTGACAGTTTTCTCTGTAGATAGAATTTAATGCCATTTTAATCTCATTCATTTGATTTGCAAATGTGACTTAGTTTTCTTTCAAAATAAGCATACTATATACAAAACAATGAACTGCTCCCCTTTATAGGAAAAAGAAAAACATGATGGTACTGAAATCATTCCCTAACTGTAAATTAGAGCCAACTGTTATAGTGGTAATTTTTTTTTAAATTTTATTTATTTCCGTATGTGTATGAATGTATTGTCTGCATGCAAGTCTGTACACCCGTGACGTGCAACGCCGCGGAGGTCAGAAGAGGGTGTCAGACTCCCCTGGAACTGGAGTTCTCCTGGAATTGGAGTTTCAGACGGCTCTCGGCCGCCATGTGGGTGCTGGGGATCGAACCCGGGTCCTCTGCAAGAGCGGTCGGGGCTCTTAACCGCTAGGCCATCTCTCCAGCTCCTATAGTGGTAATTTCTTATAAAACAGGTATAACTACCCTTTTTTAATTGAATGATAGGCATAGGAACTGTGAAAGGATAATTCTCCAGCTAGAGCCAAATTCAATAGTAAAGTCTTTATAAGCTGTGTAATTAAGCAAAATATTAGTACAGGAAAGCTCTGACATCAGCAATGAATTATTCTGCCTAGGAGATGTTGGCTAGGGGATTCAAACCCACCCCCCCAAATTATAAAGGCCTTTTGCCTATAAGTGGGATATATGCAAGGAGAAAGGCAGTAAGTCCCTGTTGTCAAAGACCTGGTTGTGAGCACGAAAGTGTTATGAGACGTCACTTGCTAACGTACAACTGGCCTCTGAAATGCCAGAGAGTGTTACCAAAGGACACTAAAGCAATACAGCAAAATATTGGTCTCCTTGAGACAAGCAAGACTCCTCCGTCAGTATCAGCTACACCTCAACTGCCTGGATGGAGATACAGTGCAACAGTGGCAGCCATGTGTCTATATATATCCCAAATCTAATTGGCTATTAGCTCTCTCCTTGGAGGAATAACTCACAGCGGATGCCACAAGCTTACATCCTCTAGTGGTTAGGAGATGTTATAAGCCAAGAGAAACCAGTTTGTGGATTAGCATACCATCCAAGCATCTCTGTCTATGCTCACAGCTTAGCTTGCCATAATAATTAGTACTGCTTAAATGCCTGTACATCCAATTGCTTGTGCTTTGTTAGTATGACTAAAAAATTATCACTGGATAAGCTGTCAACCCATGAAGGGAAACAACCTGAACAGACTAAAGTCTAAAATGACAATTCCAAAGAAAATAGACTGTTTTCTTCTCACCCACTTGTGCCCCTTTCCCAAAGCCTAGGGAACAAACTGCAGAAGAGGAGGCATGGTAGAATGTAAGGGCTGCAGAGAGATAGGGGTGAATCATGAGACTACAGCAATATAGTCTGGACTCCTAATTGATCAACATGCCTGTGCAAACAAGCATCACCAACTGGACTATGGGAACCTTGGGTTGTTCAAAATTTGGACAAAGATACTTGCAAAATGCAACAATCACCTAATTGTACGGCAAACTGAGTAACATCAATGTTATCTGAAAACAACTGTGTTATTATATTGTAGAATTCCTTAGAAATAAAACAAAAACAAAAACAATGAACGAACTGGAAGAATACCCCTAAGCTAAACGAACATTAAGGCCAGCCAGGGCAAGTAAATGGGGCAGCACTATAAAGATATACTGGTTGAATTTAAGCATACCCAAGTCTGCAGGGAGAGGGTTTCCCATGAAGCAGGACTAACATATCAAAAGTGAGCATATGGGGATGCGTATGACATAGCCTTCTTCCAATAAGAGAAGTTATTACTATGCTAGACAAGCCTGAACCTGAGGTGTCTGTTTATCCCTATCCCCAATGAAGCTAAGGGACAGACCTCCAACTTGGTGCCCATGAGATGTCTCCTAGAAAGCAGCTGGGGCTGGGCATGGTGGCACATGCCTTTCATCCCAGCACTCTGGAGGCAGAGGGAGGCCAATCTTTGTGAGTTCCAGGCTAGCTGGAGTACAGGGAGACCCTGTCTCAAAAAGACCAAACAAACAAACAGCAGCTCAGGAAAAACACCGCTGGGAGACTGATATAGAATCATAGACTTGTAATTCCCCAAACCCAGAGACTGAGGCAGGGGAAAAACAAAAACAAAACCACTGAATTCAAAGTCAACGTGGAACACACATAGCTGTCTATCACCTTTCTCTCTCACTGTGTAATGATCATGTGCCAGGTGAGTAGTAGGTTGGGTAGGGCAGGGGTGCCCTAGAAAAAAAGGACACTCAGCAGCCCCATAAAATTTCTAGGTAATGACACCTGTGAAATCTCCTAGCAATGTACACAAGGCCGTACTGAAAACCATGCTTCCGGGTGAGGCAGGGCCTTCTCTCTTTCCAAAGACATACACAGCCAAGCCAAGGTGGCTCAGAGTGAGACTTCCCACCAGGTCTAGGAAGCTGAACTTTGTTTACAAGATGGATGAATTAGCTTACAAAGGCAGTTACCCAGACCTGGCATATAATTAATTCCTTAACCTTTGAATCAAGTACTTAGAAGTAAGCTGAATGCCCAGAGAGTATAACAAATGGACAGAACAGGCTGACCAGATCTTGAGACAGGGTCTCAAGTACAGTGTCCTTGAACTCCTGCCTCAGCTTCCCAAGTGCTTACAAGTACGGGAGTGAGTCCCCACATTCAGGCTGACCACATCTTTTAACATGAAAATCAAGCAGAGGATCCACATGCTCAATTCTACTAGGGAAGAAACTGCTGAAAGCTGTTAGTCCAAATGTGAAGGTATGACATTCAATACAGGAGACCACCTGATCTAGGAAGCCCAGAGGACAAAAAGGTGCCACTCATGGCCTCCACAAGGGAGACCACTAAGCAATGATGATAAAGCCAGAAAGTTACCACAAGATGCCCAGGGACTCTCATTCTGCCCCTAATTCTTGGCCTGAGAAGCACATGTACCTGAAAGAGATCACATTTTTATCCACTCCAACATTGTTATGCCCACTGTTCCAGTTACCTGTCTGTTACTATGACAAACCACTGACCAAAAAGAACTTACTACTTATGGTCTACCACAGAGCGAAGCAGGAACAGAAGCTGAGACCGCTAAGGAATACTGTTTAGTGGCTTGCTCAGCTACTTTTGTTTGCTTTTTTTTCCTTTTGAGACAGAGTCTCCCTGTAACCCCAGCTGGCTTGGATCTCACAGATATCCAACTGCCTCTTCCTCTGCCTCCCAAGCCCTCCTGCCTAGGGATGGTTTTGCTCATGGTGGCCTGGACTGTGTAAGATCAAAGGCTTAGGTTAATCCAATGGAGGTAATTCCTCAATTGAGGTTCCCTCTTCCCAGGTGTGTCAAGTTGACAACTGAAGCTAATCACATCCTTCTTGTTTTTAAGAATCAACTCCTCCAGCTGGGCATGGTGGCACACGCCTTTAATCCTAGCACTTGGGAGGCAGAGGCAGGTGGATCTTTGTGAGTTCAAGGCCAGCCTGGTCTACAGAGGGAATTCCAGGACAGCTGGGGCTACAGGGAGACCCTGTCTCAAAAAGACATGGGGGGCTACAGGGAGACCCGTGTCTCTAAAAAGACCCTACTGCCATTACATCCTTGTCACCTTTACTCCTGCTAGAAGAACATACACAGGCAGGTGCCAACTTCCCACCCAGCATGCCTGATGCTTGGGCTTCTAGCTTAGTCAGACTCGTTACTCTGGAAAAACAGCACTCAGATGGACAGTGTGTTGACTGCCAAACTCAGTCATTCACTTAAGACTGTGCATCTCACTAGAGCTACATGCTAGTCTAGTCTAGAGGATTCAGCAACTGACAGAATTGCCTAAGCAATACTCCATTAAGTGCCATGAAGAAAATCCTTGCTACTGCTCTGGCCATGGACAGGTCTGATCAATAGCCCAGGCGATGATCTAAACAAGAGGGAGATCAGTATCTAGGAGGGGCTGATAGGAGTAGCTGGGAATCTATTCCATCTATCTAGGTTTTTTTTTTTGGGGGGGTGCAGGGTCTCCTTGTAGCGCCAGCTGGCTTGGAACTCACAGAGATCTGCCTGCCTGCCTCCTGAATGCAACCATGCCCAGCTAATCTTGTGATATTTAAGGCACTGCTTTTCCAACCCAAGTTTTCCACCTGGAGCAGAAGGGGTTTGGGGATGGGGAGCTTTTCCCTTTTTCACTTTCAGTCTGACCTGTGGTCAAGAAGCAAGAGCCACCATTCACCAATTCACTATGGTAACACAGGTGAAAGGCAAGGGACAATAGAAAACTTTAACCACTGTTTTCAAACCTAAATGCTTCATGACCCAACTGGATATTCCATTTCTGGATCTACTCCTAATGGAATTCTGTTAATCCATTTTTAGTTTGGAAAAGTAAGGTGAAAAAATTGCAGCAAGGGGAGGCAGCGCGGTGGCTAATGCCAAGGTGTCCCAGGACATCATGTTAAAAGCAAGGTCACTGCAAGTACTAAGAATACGACTGGCACAACATATTAATCATTCCAAGGCCTAATTATATTCCTTTCAATAATGTTTCAATTTGCAAAGCTCGACAACTTGCAGATGCTTTAAGAGAAAGCAAATATCACAGGAAAATCAATGTAAGCAGGTTAAGTGGTGGTGTCCACAGTGGCTCTAAGTTTGAGCGGTTGTATGGTACAAGGTATAAAACAGACTCAAGGGGCTGGAGAGAGAGCCTAGCGGTTAAGAGCGCCAACCGCTCTTGCAGAGGACCCAGGTTTGATCCCCAGCACCCACATGGCGGCTAAGAACCGTCTGTAACTCCAATTCCAGGAGAACTCCAGTTCCAGGGGAATCCGAGACCCTCTTCTGACCTCCGCGGCATTGCACGACATGGGTGCACAGACCTACATGCAGACAGTACAGTCATACACATACAAAAAAAAACAAAAAACCAAAAAAACCCCAAAAAACAGACTCAGACCATCCATCAGAAAGTAACTATGATTAATTATGGAATGATGAAATACTTATCTTTTCAATTTATGTGCTTTATCTTTTTCACTAGCTGCACAGTTGTTGGGACAATAGTATTTTTAGTTGTTTGTACCTAACTATTTAATAGACAAACTGAGTTAAGTCCTTTGGCTAGGAATATGCAAAAAGTCCTCATTTTCACATGTACATTGGGTTCATGGTGTATGTGTATGTGTATACACACACCTGCCTAGGTTCTGACCTCCGCGGCATTGCACGACATGGGTGCACAGACCTGCATGCTGACAGTACATTCATACACATACAGAAATAAATTAAACTTAAAAAATTAAAAAAAAAAAAAATCATCCTTCCAGGACAGCTGGGGCTACAGGGAGACCCTGTCTTGAAAAGACAAAAAAAAAAAAGTTAAAAAAGAATCATCCTCTTGCACCTTATAATTGAAGCAGGGTCTCTCAAACCTAGAGGTTACTGAAACAGCTAGTCTCAATAGAGAGCTTGCTCTTGGGATCCAGTCACCATTTAAGAAGCTGGAATTGGGGCTGGAGAGATGGCCTACTGGTTAAGAGTGCCGACTGCTCTTGCAGAAGACCTGGGTTCAATCCCCAGCACCCACATGGCTGCTGAAGAAACATCTTTAACTCTAGTTCAAGGGGAATCCGACGCCCTCTTCTGACCTCCGCGGCATTGCACGACACGGGTGCACAAACCTACATGCAGACAGTACACTCATACACATAAAAAAAATAAAGAAGCTGGAATTACAGGCGACAGCCATTCCTATCTAGCATTTAAGTATGTTTCTGAGGATCCCAACTCTGGTCCTCACACACTTAACTGGTGAGCCATCTCCCTAGCCCCAAGGTTGAGATCCTTTAGAAGGATGCTACGAAACAGAAAAATTTTGGAACTTCTGAGCTAATGAAAATATTTAAATTTTTTTTCTCAAATTCACCAACTTCTGATGAAGTGTTGCTTTTTTTTTTCTTTTTTGGTCTGTTCAAGACAGGATCTCCCTGTAGCCCCAGCTGTCCTGGAACTCACTCTGTACACCAGGCTGTCCTTGAACTCACAAAGATCCACCTGCATCTGCGCTAGGATTAAGGCATTGCTTTTCAAAGACACCACCTTCTCTTAGCATTGTGATAAGACTAATTTAACAGACACTCCTAGAAATAAACAGATACAGAATACATGTGTCCCCCCACTGGGTACTGTACAGGTCCCAGACATGTCCAGTGCAAGAAATTTGAGTAACCTTAAGTGGGTTATGACTTCTAGGCCACCACACCTGGGTTCTAGTTCTTCTGTAACACATTCAGGCAATGAGAAATTCTATGTAGTAACAGAGAAAAGGGTGGGAGCCTTGCCTTTGGTTAAAATCCCTCCAAACTAGGGCCAGACACAGCTTTAAGCCTCCTTTAATCCCAGCACTCAGGAGGCAGAGTCAGGCAAATCTCTGTGAGTTCCAGGCCACCTGGGGCTGCAAAGAGACCATTTTCAAAAATGATCAAACACACACACACACACACACACACACACACACAAAAAAAAAAAATTCCCAGTACTAGCAATTTATTGCTCTCTTATTCTGTCCTAGGAACATCTTTGCTGCAATACTGGTCATACCACATAAGTTATCAAAAGGCCCATTCCTCTCCTGGTCCTAGAGCAGTAGCTATTTCACATACGGCCCCGTTTAATTATACAATCTGTGTCACTGGGGAAGCACAAACAGGATTACTTTTCCATCTGACTGGCTTTTGCAGCTGGTGAGAACAGCTGCTCAAGTCAGCAGCCAGACTGCACTGCCTGGAGCCGGGCCAGTGGCTGTGGGCCGAGGCAGCTCTTGGAAGCCTTAATCCTCCCTTGCTCAATTTGTACACACACTGCCCTCTGCTTCTCATACCTGCCAAGTAGGGCCCTTTTACATCAGACTGCAGTACTGCAAAGCCTGTATAGCTTTCCTTGAACCAGATGAGCCAAGGTGAAGATAACCCAGCCTTCTTGCTAAGGGAATACTCAAGTTCTTTTTTTTCCCCCCTTCTTCTTAAAAAAAAAAAAAAGTGTATGAGTGTATTGCCTGCATCTATGATGTAATTAAGTGCACCTGTCATGCAATGTCAGAAAAGAGAGCATCAGATCCCCTGGAACTGGAGTTACAGATGGTTGTTTAGCTGCTGTGTGGGTACTAGAACGGAACCTGGGTCTTTCTTCAAGAGGGGCTGGTGCTCTTAACCACCTAGCCATCTCTGCAATGCCTACACTCAAGTTCCTTATCTCTTTCACTGGAGGGGACGCAGGCCAAAAAAGATCTTGTAGTTGATGCCGGGCGTGGTGGTGCACGCCTTTAGTCCTAGCACTTGGGAGGCAGAGGCAGGCGGATCTTAGTGAGTTCAAGGCCAGCCTGGTCTACAGAGTGAGTTTCAGGACAGCTGGGGCTACAGGGAGACCCTGTCTCGAAAAGACAAAAAAAAAAAAAAAGATCTTGTAGTTGAGAAGACTAGGAACTAGACCTGGATTGTCCACAACCTCACTAGAATTCTCCTACCTTTCCTTTAGAAAGCAATCAGAAGGCTAATTGGACTGGAAAAGTTGCAGTTTCCCCCTACTTTCCTCTGAGAGATGCCGGCAAGCTGGAGAGACAAGCAATTCAGGACCAACAGAAGGTTGTACTATTAGGTACAGGTTACATCATGTTTCTGTGAGGAATATGCAGTGAAAACCAACAAACTGAACACTGACGTGAACAACAATCAAGACTGCGGGGCCAACTTTTCCAATAAAGGACCAGAGAACACCATCATGAACTGTGTAGTACACACACAAGATAATCTATTCAATGTGAAAGTACACAAGATAATCTATTCAATGTGAAAGCGAACACAAACAGGTAAGACCAGCTGTATTCCACTAAAACTGGCCTTCGGACCATAGCTTACAGACTCTAATTCACAAATTTCTAGACTTTTTGAGGGGAAAGGCAGTGTATGCAATAAAGTGTTGTATTAGAAGTCAAATTTTCCTGGGTGTGGTGGTGCACACCTTCAATCCTAGGTCTACAGAGTAAGTTCCAGGACAGCTGGGGCAGAGAAACCCTGTCTCTGAAAAAATTTTTAGATGATTTTAGGTACAGGTGTACATGTGGACAGGCACATAGAACCACAAAATGAAGCTGGATATAATGGCAGGTCTGTGCATGACTAGACCTATTTATGCTGAAAACAACCAACCAACCACACAAAAAAACCCGACTCTGCCACCTTTTGCCACCTTTCACAAGTATCCACCGGACTCTGCTGACATCTGCCTGCCCCTAAACTCTTTATTATAAGACTAAACTTCAAAAAATTAGGGTGACTGGGTCACATAGCTGATTGCTAGACAGTCATCTCTCCAGCCCTCTTTTCTGTCACTGAGAAAGAGAATGTTTTTCTTTCCTTGCCTTTCATCAGGAACACATCCCCAACTACTAAGGATAGGGGAAGGAAGGCAGGCCATTTTTCAAAGTAAAAGAAAAGTGACACAAAATTAATGTCAACCTGTAAGAATCCCAGGTCTCCATTTACGAAGCAGGAAGGGAAGACTGACCCAAGGCCAAAAGACAAGAGTCTAAAATTCGAGGTTTACACCCAATAAAATCCTGAGGGTACAGAAAAGGCCAGTCCTACATCTTCACAGAAGCCTCTCAGAGTCAATGGGGTCCTGGCTTTCATGCCACACTTACTAAATAAGACATACACATAGCCAATCATCTCCATGTACTACCAAGGAGCACTCAGCCAATGTTCCATTTTTACTGCCCAGACAATCTAACCAAGTCAGTTTGGCAGGGACACTTTGAATTTAAATAACTGATACCCCTAAATCGCAGTAACTTCCAGAGTGTACAGGACCCAAATGGGGACAAATCCTAGCCATTTCAGATGACAGCAATTATAGCAACTTCGACAAGAGCTATCACTTTGCAAGAAATGATATTACTTGCCATTAATTCTACCTACCTTCCACAAATCCACAGAAATCAAGGTATATGACATAAGCTGTCTCATTTCCTCATGGGGTTTTACACACCAGCTTCTTTGCCTTGTTTCTGCCAGAGGTCAGTAGTACTCAGCACCTGAAACTGTATCCCAAAGGAGCCTAAGAAGCAGCCAGGTTGACATCTCTGACCCAGAGTCCATCACAAAGCTTAAGTGTACTTTTGTCTTCTGAGTCTGATTAAGAGGAAAGAGTCAGGCTGGGAACATAGCTCATGTAACAACTACACACAAAGCCCTGGGATTGAGCCCTAGCACCAAAGGAACTGGGCTCAGTAGCATAGGCTTTTTTTTTTTAATTTTTATTTTTATTTATTTATGTGTATGAATGTACTGTCTGCATGCAAGTTTGTGCACCCGTGTCGTGCAATGCCGCGGAGGTCAGAAGAGGGTTTCAGACGGTTCTCGGCCGCCATGTGGATGCTGGGGATCGAACCCGGGTCCTCTGTAAGAGTGGTCGGCGCTCTTAACCGCTAGGCCATCTCTCCAGTCCCATGCATATGCTTGTTAATTCCAGCACTGGGGCAACAGAAGAGGCAGGAAGGAGGGCAGGAAGTTTCAAGTCATCCTCGGCTATAATTTGAAGCCAGCCTGGGGTATGCAAGATACTGCTCCAAAAAATAAAACAGAAAAAGGGGGCATTCATTGGTAGGGATCTTTCAGCCCATAGGAAACCAAAATCCAGGCACAGACTATCACATACCAGCTAAAAATGCAGAATTATTTGAAAAGTCCTCATTGCTTTTTTTTATTAGAAACTGAAAACATATGTACACTCCAGAGCAGAAAAAAGATTAAAGTAACTCAAATCTTTGGCTCATTGAACCAAATCCCAGTCCTCTGCAAGAGCAGCCAGTGCTTTAACTGCTGAGTCATCTCCCTAGCCCCCTTTGGCTCAATTTTCTATTTAATTATTTCTGTTTTTCACACCTCCCTGACTCCTATGTCTAAAAATTTCCTGGGGGGGGGGACCCACAATACTTTAAGGTCTTAAATGATCAGTAATTTGATTGGTAATTTGGGGCACACCAGAAGGAGCACCCCAAGACTGTTAAAATGAAGCCCACCCTAGCCTAAGAGGGATGCCTGGGAAAGAGAAGAAACTCATATACCAGTCTTCCCAGCACTCCAGCTCTGTGCATGTCTCACCAAGGGATGAAGGAACGAGTCACAGTTATCTCTTACCACCCTACTAGGCAAGAGATATGGCTGAGTCTCTGCCCTCTACCAGCTTAACAGCTCAGTTGGAGGAGCAAATGCAGTGCTATGCAAAGGTAGAGATTGGGCAGGCAAAAGCCTGGGACTT
Organism: Rhizomys pruinosus; assembly: GCA_009823505.1. Lineage (NCBI taxonomy): Eukaryota > Metazoa > Chordata > Mammalia > Rodentia > Spalacidae > Rhizomys > Rhizomys pruinosus. The sequence continues at coordinate 250,228 of VZQC01003956.1, read as the reverse complement.
TATTAGGATAAAAGATGAAAATGAGATACCAGCCGAGAATTTAACCAAAAGACTAACGCAGGGGGATAGGGTGGGGGACACGGGTCTAGATTTGATAATCTTGAACAACAAAAACAACAACAACAACAATAACAACAACAAAAAAGACTAAGGCAAAAGAAAGTAAGATGAGTGGAGGGGGGACAAGGAACTAAAATTTCATTCCTAAACCCTATCCTTGTATATCCCAACAGAAAGTTATGTAATTCATAAGATTAACAGTATGCTTGCTGAACCTCATATGCACAAAGAATTAACATGTGATCACTATTTTGAAAAAACAGCTGGGCATGGTGGTACATGTCTTTAATCCCAACACACAGGAAGCAGCAGGAGGCAGATCTTTCTGAGTTCAAAGACAACCTGGTCTACAGTTAGCTCCAGGCCAGCTGCAGCTATACAGTAGACCTTGTCTCAAAACAAAACAAAACAAAACAAAACAAAACAAAACAAAACAAAACAAAACAAAAATAACCAACACCAAAACTATCTTGAAACTACTATCTGGGTCTAGTGTCACACTGAGTTTTTAAGCTAGTCTGGTTTTAACAAACAAGAAAGGAAAGGGGGTGGGTGGGATGGCTAAGTGGGTAAAAAGGCTTGCTGTGCAAGCCTGATGACCTAAGTCCAATCCCTATGACTTGTGTGGAAGGAGAACCGACTGTTCAAAGTTGTCCTCTGATCTTCATGTGAGCGCCCACACAGTCTCACACACAATAATAATTTAAAGACATTTAATATTCCATACCTAATCTCTGCACTCCATGTTGAACATCTCAATCTGGAATTTTTTTTCAACCAAAAGTATTTATCATGGATAAGGCTCAGTTGGCGGTAGCTGCCCACAGGTGTGAAACCATGAGTTCAGCCCCGGCTCTGTACGTACTGACCGACTGTAGGAGCACACAACTGTAATCCCACTATTCAGGAATATTTACAAGGAAACATATGACACGTGGCAATGGGTGGCAGCCGTACCTCCAAAATTTTTACATTGATTCCAGGAATCCCAACTTCAGTCTGCGCCTTCAATCTTAAAAAAAAAAAAAAAAGGCTCCAAGGAGGTGGATCTCTTGAGTTCCAGGCCAGCTGGGGCTACAGGGAGACCCAGTCTCAAACCACCCCCCCCAACCCCCGCCAAAAGGCTCCAAAAATACATAGTAGGATAAAATACCTGCTTTCAAAGAAATAGGGGACAGGTTAGGCACTGATAAAGAATTAGAAGTAGTGACACATTCTTGTTGTCTGAGCTTCTCTAGAGGCTCAGGTAAGGGGACCCCTGGAGCCTGAACAACATAGTGAGCTAAGACCTTGTATGAATAAAGAAAACAAAGGTGGCAAAATTTTAACTGATCTTTCTTATGGATTTGAAAATTTCAAAATTTAAACAATTTAAATAAATTAAAAGTGGTCAATTGTTGTAGTAATATGTAATTTTACTACTCCGGAAGCTATGGCACAGGGATCTTGAATTTGAAGACAGCTTTGGCTACACGTGAGACTCACTCAAAAATGATTGAGGCCAGCCTGGTCTCCACAGTGAGTTCCAGGCCAGCTATGGCTACAGGGAAACCCTGTCTCAAAAAGATGCTCCCCACCCCGCCCCCGCCAAGTACCTGACAAATATCCAGCAGCAGTTGATCAGGCAGAAAGCCAGTATAGAAACAAAACAGCTTTGGCTGTTGGCCCAAGGTTGAGAACTGCATTTAATTTGCACTAAGGGAGCAAGAACAGATTAACACCTAATGTGACTTTCTACCGGAAAGTGACAGGAAATGAGGCAACAAAAAGAGAAGACCTTGCTTTGATGCAGCAGGCAGCCCCTATACTCTGTAAATATTGAGGGGAGGTAAACAAATTTTATCACAGAGACTCCTACAGGAACACAGTGAATCCAGATGCCTTCCCCACCAGAGGATGGGGGGAGCTAAAGGGAGAACTCAAGGGAAGTACATGTTTACCTTGTACAAGGCTCTAGGTTCAATCCTATCACCAGAAAAGGATAGAGTAATAACTTAAGAGGCTGGCACTGATCAGATTCTCAGTCATCAAGACCAAAGGGAACCAGGTATTACTCAACTGCAACAGGTCTATTTTTTGGGTCTTTTTGAGACAGGGTCTCCCTGTAGCCCCAGCTGTCCTGGAACTCACTCTGTAGACCAGGCTGGCCTTGAACTCACAAAGATCCGCCTGCCTCTGCCTCCCAAGTGCTAGGATTAAAGGCATGCACCACCACACCCGACCAGGTGTCTGGTTTTTGAAGCAAGATCAGTTAGAAACATTTGACTTCTTGAGCTGGCCATGATGGAACATATCTACAACCCCAGCACAGTTGGGAAGGCTGGGGAGACCCTGTCTCAAATCCCCTCCTTTCTACAGTATATGAGGTAGGGAGGTCACTGTGTTCTTCTCCTGCCATGTGTACTGGGGGTGGAACTGAGGCAAACACTTTGCTACTGAGCTGCATTCCCAGTCCATGTTTTTTTCAAGACATGTGTGCAACAGCACACCAGGTCCAAAGACTCATATACTGTGTATTCAAATTTGTATGCCCAAAGAATGAAGTCATTAATAATTTTAATGAGGATCTATTTGAGGGGAAGGCAGACAAAAACCCAAAAAACTCTAATGACACTTGACTAAGTAGAGGAACACGTTACTGGTTGCCATAGAAATACCATCAAAATGCATTATACTTTCAGGTGAATAAATGTACCATGGGTGAAGGAAAAAAAAAAAACTTTATTAAATCCAGCACAAACTTACATCCTCTTAATAAATGGGAACAAGTACAACCCAGACAACCACCCACACGAATGCCATAGTCTTGAAAAAACTTTCACCTGTTCATTTTAACATACAGAATACCAATCCATGAAAGGCTCAAGGCAAACAAATATGACAGAGTGAGCTGCCCTCCGGCTACCATATTCTATACTTCTAGGTTTTAGCTCTGACCCAGAGGGCATGAACTTACAGAACATCATTCACGTTTCCTCTCCAAGTCCATACTTTTCATATTTTTAGTTTGTTCCTTTTTCATTTCAATATGTATTTCTTAAAATATACACACAAACCCAAGTTCCCTCATGGATATGGTGCAGTGCCTCTACTGGGTACTGTCACAGACAGATCTGATTGATTTCAATACAAAGAATTATTTGGGGCTTTAAAACCTGGTCATGACACAAAGAGTGTAATTCAATTGCAAAGGGCTTCCTTAGCATTCACAGGGCACTAGGTTCCATTTCCAGAACAAGAAACAAGATGAAAATAAGAAATCTTGAGTTACAGAGGTCGTGGATGTCTGACTGTCCCAGTAGGATGTCTGAAGCATTTCAGACCCAGTGCTCAAATCAACGAGGTTACAGCAAGGACTCAACTACTGTGATTTTCCCACCATTTAAAAAACTCCTGTTCCCTCATATATACACACTAGGCTTGCCTCTGACTTTTGATGCCCCCCCCACTACAAAAAGTTGGTTGAAAGGTAAAGAAAATGCTACAGTTAGGCAGATACCTGTGAGGCCAATCTGGTCTACATAGCGAGTTCCAGGCCATCTGGACTATTATAAGAGACACACTGCCCTCAAAAAAACCAAAAAAATTGACTTCAGTACAATCCCAGTTTCTGTCAGATGAAGTGTTTGTTCCTGCATTAAGATGAAAATGGAACCAGGCAAGGTGGCACACGCTTTTAATCCCAGCACTCAGGAGGCAGAGTCAAGTGGATCTCTGTGAGCTCAAGGCCAGCTTGGTCTACATAGTGAGCTCCCAGACAGCTGGGGCTACAGGGAGGGGAGACCCTGCCTCAAAAAGATAAAAAAGGCAAGGGGGGGGGATGAAAAATGGGATTTTATTCAGTAAATAACATTGCATTTTTGGCTGCTCTTAAGATTTGATACAAACTTTTTTTTTTCCTGAGTTCATAGAGCTAGGCCATCAGGAATAAAATTATGTAAAATTACCTGATGAAGACAGTAAGTAGATTCTATGAAAAGAGAAAGGGAAGGGAATAAGTTAGGGAACAGGGCAGGTGGAGTGGGTCTCTACTCAGGATTTTCTTAACTGAGGCTATGGGGTTCCTAATCTTTTCTCATTCTTCTATGTCATACAATAAATGGTGACAAAGTCCACCCAAAAGAAGCAGCTTTCTCCTCAGGAACACCTTATTCATGTGACGGTTAACCTAAAGTTGGCTTCCTACATACATATCTATTTTGAAAATCACTGTCTTTTATTAAAAGTCCCCAGCTCCCATTCTGCAGTATGTCCTCTACCACCATTCAAGCTAATGAAAAATACTGAATTTACTGATCTTTAGGATTAATTTACTTAAGACAAATACTTCAATAAGCCAAACCCATATTATAACTTCAGTGGTTTACAGGTTCTGCTTTTTCCCCCCTACTCATTTTTCTGCCCAGTCAAGAGTGATTTAATCATCCCAAATCTCACCCTCAAGCAGGTTACATCAACAGTAATACAAAGGCTTATCCCTTTAGAAATAAGCAACTCCTTTTGTATAATCATTTTTTAGTTGTGTTTGTGTAAATCCTCCAAATAAACACCACAATTGTAAGCAATGCTAAATGACAAGCTATTGAACTAACCAGTCAAAATTTTCATCTGTGGGCTGGAGTGATTTGCTTTTTGCAATGGCTCCAGGTTTGTCTTAATAACCCACGAGGTGGCTAATAACAACAGCCTGCAACTCCAGTTCCTAGGCCTCTGATGGCCTTTTTGGCTCTAAGGGACTGTACAAATGCATGTACACTTACATGCAGGCAAAACACGCATACAGAAAATAAATAAGCCAAAAAGTTCACCCCAGCAGTATAGTCCAGCTTTACTTAGGAAGACAAGCCAAAGAAAGAAACTGTTATACTTGGGGCTGGAGAGATGGCCTAGCAGTTAAGAGTGCCGATTGCTCTTGCAGAGGACCCGGGTTTGATCCCCAGCACCCACATGGCGGCTGAGAACCGTCTGTAACTCCAATTCCAGAACTCCAGTTCTAGGGGAATCCGACGCCCTCTTCTGACCTCTGCGGCACTGCACGACACGGGTGCACAAACCTACATGCAGACGGTACATTCATACACATAAGAAATAAATTAAAAAAAAAAAAAAAAAAAAAAAAAAAAAGCCCAGAACTGATTTTTTTTTTTTTAATCTTAACTGTGAAACCAATTAACAAGACCAGGCACCAGAATAGTGAAGGAGTTTTATTCTAGGTCAGCAACAGAAAGGGAAATTGACTCCTAAATCATTCTCAATCATTCCACAGGGATTAGGTAGTTACAGATGTAGACTATAAGTAATGAGGAATAGGCTAATGAAGTGAAGGAGTATTTCCCCCACCCCTGGAAAGAGCTGGAGATTTTCTCAGAATTCATGTGCTTAAGATGACTTTATACCCTGAAAGGTTTCTTTGCTGCAGAAGTCATTGTCATTATTTGACTATATAATGCACAATGGAGAAAAAGGCAGGTACTATGGGCAAATAAGATAAAATTTCTGGAGCTGGAGAGATGGCTCAGTGGGGTTAAGGGCGCCAACTGCTCTTGCAAGAAGACATCAGAAGATGGAAAAACCTCCCACGCTCATGGATTGGGAAAATTAACATTGTAAAAATGTTCATTTTACCAAAACTCTTGTATAGATTTAAACGCAATCCCAATCAAAATCCCCAAGAGTTTCTTCACAGGCTTGGAAACAAAAGTTTCTTAAATTCATTTGGAAAAATAAAAGACCTCGAATAGCCAAAACAACCCTGAGTGAAAAGAGCTACACAGGGGATCTCTATACCAGACTTCAAACTATACTACAGTGCTATAGTCATAAAAACAGCCTGGTACTGGCACAAAAACAGACCTGTTGACCAATGGAACAAAACCGAAGATCCAAATCTGAGCACATACAATTTCAGCCATCTCATATTTGACAAGGGGGCCAAGAAGACACAATGGAGAAAAGACAGCATCTTCAGCAAGTGGTGTTGGCAAAACTGGATCATCAAGTGTAGAAGAATGAAATTAAACCCCTACCTCTCGCCCTGTACAAAAGTCAACTCCAGATGGATTAAAGACCTCAACGTGAAATCCCAAACTCTGAAGGTGATAGAAGAAAAAGTTGGCAGACTACAAGACATAGGCGTAGGAAAAGACTTCCTAAATCAGACAGCAGCTGCACAAGAATTAAGGTTGACAATTGACAAATGGGACCTCATCAAACTCAAAAGCTTCTGTACATCAAAAAAAACAATCAAGGAAGTGAAGAGAAATCCCACAGAGTGGGAGGAAACCTTCACTGCAGATACATCTGACAAAGCATTGATTTCCAGAATATATAAACTACTCAAAAAACAAAGAAAAAAGAAAACAAATGACCCACTCAATAGATGGAGCAAAGAACTGAACAGAGACTTCACAAGTGAGGAATTAGAGATGTCTGAGAAACACCTCAAGAACTGTTCAACATCACTAATCATTAAGGAAATGCAAATGAAAACTACTTTAAGATATCATCTTACTCCAATAAGACTGGCTAGGATCAGGAAAACAAATGATACCAAGTGCTGGAGAGGTTGTGGGGAAAGGGGAACACTCATCCACTGCTGGTGGGAATGTAAACTCATGCAGCCACTATGGAAAGCAGTGTGGAGAACCCTTGGAAGACTGGGAATGAACTTGCCACCTGACCCAGCCACCACAGAGATACATGCACGGCCATATTGCAGCTCTCTTCACAATAGCAAGGAGCTGGAACCAACCTAAATGCCCCTCAACTGACGAGTGGATAGAGAAAATGTGGTACATCTACACAATGCAGCAGTAAAGAAAGACGACATCACGAGCTTTGCAGGAAAATGGCTGGAGCTAGAGGACATCATGCTGAGTGAAGTAACACAGTCCCAGAAAAACAAACGACGAATGGTATCCCTCATCTGTGGATGCTAGTGCCAATTACCCAGTTGTAAGTATTTCTTGAGTGGGGCCCCCTGAGCTTTTGTACAAAGCAGTTGTGCGTAATGCATTTTGGAAACAACAACAACAACAACAGAGAAGACTGCATCAAAGAACTGACTGAAACAGTGAACTTCTGCTCAAAACAGTCAACTTCCCCATGGAAAATATTGAGAAAGACTAAGAGATGGAAAGCATGTTTGGCAGAATGCATGAGCTCTGGCGGAGGGGGGGAATGGGCGGGAACACGGGTCTAGATTTGTTAAAAATAAATAAATAAATTTATGTGGGGGGGGAAAACCCCAACAAACAAATCCCACAAAACAGAGTAACAAAAAAGGCCAGCTTAGTTCATCAATTCCCAAGGCACCTGATTATAGAAACAGCAACTAAAAGGGGGAAGGAGCACCAAAGGCGTAGTATCAGGAAACATCTACCAGCTGGCAGTTCAGTGTCGACTATGCTGTCTTACAAAAATTCAGGCAAAACTTTAACCGCTACAGCAGAGAACAAAAGCTTTAGCTGATATATGCAGGCAAACCTCATCACAGTTATTGCTGAATATAATCAACAACCAAGGTGTCCCCAGTTTAAAAAATGTATGGTTTTGTGCCAGGTACCATGTATGCCTTTAATACCAGCACTTTGGTGGCAGAAGCAGGCAGATCTCTTGGGTTTGAGGTCAGCCTGGTCTATGTAGCAAGTTCCAGGCTAGCCAGAGCTTTATAGTGAGGCCTATATGAAAGTTGTTTGTTTTTTAATTTGCAGTAAGCCAGACAATATATAAAAGTTAGCATCTTAATAATATTTTATGTGGCTGGGCGTGGTGGCGCACGCCTTTAATCCTAGCACTTGGGAGGCAGAGGCAGGCGGATCTTAGGCCAGCCTGGTCTACAGAGCGAATTCCAGGACCGCTGGGTCTACAGGGAGACCCTGTCTCAAAAAGACCAAAAAAAAAAAAAAAACAAAAAAAAAAAAAGAGTTTTAAAAAATATTTTATATATTATTCTTATTTTAATGAGTATGAGTGGTATTGCCTGCATGTACCAAGTGCACCACTTGCATGAAATGCCCTGCAGAGACTAGAAGTGTTGGATCCCCTGGAACGGAGNAAAAAAAAAAAAAAAAAAAGAGTTTAAAAAATATTTTATATATTATTCTTATTTTATGAGTATGAGTGTATTGCCTGCATGTATCCAAGTGCACCACTTGCATGAAATGCCCTGCAGAGACTAGAAGTGTTGGATCCCCTGGAACTGGATTTACAGAAGGTTGTTAGCCACTATGTGGGTGATGGGACTTGAACCCAGGTCCTCTAGAACAGCAGCAAGTGTTCTTAAGTGCTGAGCCATCTTTCCAGCTCCAAAAGTTACCATTTTAAAAGTTTATGTTTCAGTAACACCAATGACATTTACAGTTTCCTGCAATCATCATCCCTAGCCTCCTTCAAAACCTTTCATCATCTCAAAAAGAAAGTCTACCCACTAAGCAGCTACTCCTTGCTGCTTCTGACTGAGGCAACCACTACTGTATTTTCTATCATATGAATCTAATGTACATACCCTAAGTGGAAAAAATACACTATCCGTTTAAATGTGTCTGGCTGTTTTTGCTTGGTATAGTGTATTTAAGGTCTATCCATTCTAGTTTCTTTCCTTTTAATGTCTGAATATCGTACTGTATGGATATACAACATTTTGCCTATCTCTTCGCCTGTCCGACTTATGACAATTGGGGTTGTTTCTATTGTTTGGTGGTTTTTTTCTGTTTTGTTTTTTGAGACAGGGTCTCCCTTTAATCCCAGCTGGCCTGGAGCTCACTCTGTAGACCAGGCTGGCCTTCAACAGTTTGGCTATTTTTTTATATTTTATAGTCCCTTGCTACGAAGCCCAAGCTAACCTCAAACTTTTGAACCTCCAGCCCAATAAGTTTTTTTTTTTTTACTATTGTAAACATAACTATCATTAGATTTTTTTTTAATCCATCAACAATCAAGGAACAGATTTTCATTAGTGACGAAGATATATCCATTTTTACTCAAGGCAAAAAAAGTCTGTCAATTCACTCATTCCATAAAAAATTTCAAGCTGGGCGTGGTGGTGCATGCCTTAATCATAGCACTTGGGAGGCAGAGGCCGGTGGATCCTTGTTGAGTTCAAGGCCAGCCTGGTCTACAGAGTGAGTTCCAGGACAGCTTGGGGCTACAGGGAGACCCTGTCTCGAAAAGACAAAAAAAAAAAAAAAAAACAAAAAACAAACAAAAAATTTCAACCTCCCAGTTTTTATCAAAGCCCAAGTATAATCAAAACAGCCAACTGGGCCATAATAAACCAAACTACCATCATCTTCATTCTCAGGCTAACAAAGGGATCCTCAACAATGTAGACAGCAAAGGGAAAATCCAGGAGCAGGTATAAAAGCCAAACAAGTCCATTAGAGACTGTATAAAACTTGCCCAGTATGTATCTTGCCTCCCAAAACTGTGAATTTGGATTATCCATCTGCAGCTCCTGACTTAATTTAAGATTAGAAAGCAATTGTGTGTGCAACTGCTGGCACCACCTATGCTACCATTAAAATTTTTTATGCTTAGGCTCTTCTCTACAGAGATTCCAATTGAATGAGACCCTAGCAGGTACCCAAGTGCTGGGATTTTTGAAAGCTCCCCCAGTGACTTTAACATTCAAGCCATGATTCTGAACTATGGGACTATCAAGACAGAACATACCAGTATTTGTTGAGTTTTCACAATATAAATTGGCAGCAATTTTCTCATAACCTGAAGCTAAATATTTCTGTACTCAGCAAAACCATAAACAGAAATGACAATGGAATGCTTTCTTTCCTCACATTTCTATAGCTGTAACTGGTAAGATGCCTGGATGTGTAGTTCACAGTAAATCAAGGCTCTAGAGAATCCCAATGAAACTCAATAGACAACCTGGTGAGATTTCTTGTACCCACTGGCTCCTTCTGCACGCCAAAGGCAAACGTGGATGAAAACATGGCTTGTGGTTTTTGCTACCAACACAGAACATAAGACAGAAAAGGTAATCAAGCTATACTTGCAAGCTCCATGCCAGAAAGACCACCCAGAAAAAAATTGCCTTAAGGAGGTTCAGTTGCTTTTAAGTCTAACTATGAATCTCTTTCAGACTGAAAATTTGGACTGTCTTTTTGCAGGGCCTCATCTGTCCACAAAGGGAATGAAGCTAAAGCTAGGAGAGTATGGTTTCCTATGGGGTCGATCCTTACCATAAGGGGTGAAATGCTAACAGCTAACATATAGAACCTCTACCAGGAAACTCAAACACCCTGGGCTCCCAAGAGACCAACAGTATGGAGAAAGAGGTGTTGTATGTCCCCAGTCTCAGACATTTCTACAATCCTTTTGGTGATACAAAAGAGAAGCATCATAAAAGTTCATTTACAGCCAGTGGTTTCCACAGCTGAGAGAACTGCTAGGAGTCACAACACAATAGGCTGCCTGGTACCCAAGTCAAAAAGCAGACAGGAACTGCAAGAAAGAGACAAACACTTCCAATCCCTCTATGCTTGCCCTTTGCAGACTTAGTTACTTAACACCCAATTTGGACTTCACTACAAAGCAATTGCTTATAGAGTCTGCAAAGGACAAATATGGGTTGATGGCCATTAACTCCTTTAAGAAACTGCTGGAATATCTGACTGTTTTTGACTGAACTTTGGATGTTTCTATAATCCAACAGTCACTTGCAGCCTGGGGGAAAAAAAAAAAAAAAAAGAACCAGAGATAAAAGGGAGCCTGTGGAAGCTGTCAGCCTAGCACTGGGAGATACAAGTAGGAGAACGAGGATGAGGCTACACATGGCTACATGAGACCTGTCTCAAAACAAAATAAGCAGGTAAGTATAAAGCAAGCAAACAACACAAGGGCAACCTCAAGTAGCACAGGTTAATTTCCTGGGGTCCTAGCACTTGGATAATTGCTGGTACATCCTGGTATCTTTCGCTGGTCATGTCTTTTAAAGTATCACATCAACTGCCCACTTCTGTCAGCATAGAGCCCATATCCAGTTAGTGATATCATGACTTACAGACGTGGATGTTTGAAGCACAAACACATTTGGTAGCCAAAGTGGCAAGCATCCATTCCGCAGAAATATGCGTGACCCTTTCTTTTTCTTTTTTAAAGTCTTTTTTTTTTTTTTTTTTTTTTGTCTTTTCAAGGTAAGGGTCTCCCTTATTCCCAGCTGGCCTGGAGCTCACTATGTAGACCAGGCTGGCCTGGAACTCACAAGAGATCTGCCTACCACTGCCTCCCAGAGCTGGGATTAAAGGTGTACACCATGCTTGGCTTTTTTTTTTTTTTTTTTTTTTAGTTTTTTGAGGTCAGGGGGATCAGTGTAGCCCCAGCTGGCCTGGATCTCAGAGAGATATACCTGCCACTGTCTCCTGAGTGCTGGGATTAAAGGAATATGTCCGTCCGTCCGTCCATCTGTCCATCCATCCATCCGTGTTTTAATGGTCAGTACACTTATTGGTATATGTATTGTGCCCACAAAGGCTGGAAAAGGGCAACAGAGCCAGAGCTACAGCTGCCATGTGAGTTCTGGGAGTGAAACCCAGGTCCTCTGAAAGAAAAGCAAATGCTCTTAACCTGAGCCTGGGTCCTCTATTTTAATTATTTTAGGTGTATGAATATTTTGCCTGCACGTATGTAAGCACACTACCTTGAAAAGCAACCAGTGTTAACAACTTAGCCATCTCTCTAGCTCCAGGCATGCTAGAAGCAGGAAAGAGGCCCTTCTGGTCAGGTGCTATGTGTGACCAAACATTTGTCTAGACTACCACTCCATTAGTAAAAATCATTATGTAATGAATGAAAATTTTACATTTTAAAAGTTAATTTGTCCATGAGTATATAGCCTGGGGTAGGTAGGTGCACCCATGTCATGCAATGCCCATGGAAGAGGGCTTAGAATCCCTTGGAGCTAGAGTTACAGGTGGTTGTTTGCTACCATGTGTGGGTGCTGAGAATTGAACCCAGTGCTTCTGAGACATCTCTCAGCCCCATTTTAAAAAGTATCTTTAAAAGCTTACCCTCCGGCCAGGCATGGTGGCACATGCCTGGAATCCCAGCACTCCCAGAACTTGGTAGGCAGAGGCAGGCAGATCTTTGTGAGTTCAAGGCCAGCCTGGTCTACATAGTGAGTTGCAGGACAGCTAGGGCTACAGGGAGACTCTGTCTCAAACACACACACACTTAACCTCCTCTCCTCTCTCTCCTCTCTCTCTCTCTCTCTCTCTCTCTATATATATATATATATATATATATAGTATATATATATGTAATTTTTTTTTTTTTGTCTTGTTGAGACAGGGTCTGCCTGTAGCCCCGGCGTCCTAGAACTTCGCTCTGTAGACCAGCTGGCCTTGAACTCACAAAGATCCACCTGCCTCTGCCTCCCAAGTGCTGAGGTAGGACTAAAGGTGTGCACCACCCCGCCCGGCCAACCTCCCAATATTTTAAGATGAAATTCCTCACATTCAGAATAGTTGCTAGAGTTCTGCCACTTCAACACAAAGCAACCAATTCTTTTGATCCCTAACCAGAACAGTTATCAGTTTGAAAGAGTTTGTGAGCAGGACCTGGGTGGCAGATTTCGGCTACTAGGAGTTGCTTTACACAATTTGCAGCTTATTTTAGAGTTCTCCAGGCAGAACTCTCAAATACTCAAATATGAATACATGCTAAGAGAACATGAAACAGGGACACACTTCCATGGTTCTTTTTGAGGCACGGCATGAATGGACTTTAGGGCTTAATGTTCCTGCTTCCTCCTCTCCAGGGCAAGACAGAAACAGCCAGTCCCCATCACTCAAGAGGAACATGGACTGAAATTCTAGTACTATCTTATGGTAAGTAGTCACCTGCTTCTGCATTTCACCCACAAAAGCTCATAAGCAAAAAGAAAAAAATAAGAAAACCACTTAACTGCTGCTCTGTAGACATCTTGCAAAGTGGTGCCTCTAGGTTCAAAGATTCACTCAGGAGATTGTTTTAAAACTCATGTGTGGGGGCTATAGATATAGCTTACTTAGTATTACTTGCTCAGCACCCACAAAACCCTGGGCTTGAATGCCTATCCCCAAACCATGGTGTGATGGTACATGCCTTAGTTTCCAGCACTTAGAAGGCAGGAAGAACACCACAGTTCAAGGTCATCCTCAGCTACACATTAAGTTTGAGGGCAGCCTGGGGTACATGAGACCCTGTCCCAAAAGCAAAAACAAAACACAGCCATGGTGGGCAAAGAGAAGCATCACCAATAAAGAAAAAGATGCGCACACAGGCAAAAATGAGAGACTATGACAATTATATTTGGTTAACAAAATATGTCTGGCAGAGAGAAGATACTCCAAATTACTAATCTAATTAAAGGATTTGAATCCAGAACATATAAATTTCTAAACTCACAACTTTCAAATGGTATATGCATGAAATGCTCAAAGTATTCAATGAAAAAAAGTAAGAAAAGAAAAAACAAACCCCAAACTAGATTCATTTACTCTTGTCAAGACTGGGAGCTTAGAGAAGAGCAACTAGTTTTCACTTGCTGAAAAAGTAGTAATTACAAAGTACTTTTCTGAAAAGAAAGCTCTAAGTACAATAAAGGGTTCTAGAGACTTGAATAACTTGTGCATAACAGCTAGAACAAAGCTGTGATACTGACAATCTAAGAATAATAATATGGAAGCAGTGTAAGCCATGTGGTACAGGTCTGTGACATTAGCACTTGGGATTTGGTCAGTGGTGGGTTACATGAGATCCTGTCTCAAAAACAATGGGAAAGAGATGGTTCAGATAGATCAGAGGCAAAACACGTCATAAAATAAAAATAATTAAAACAGAATCCTGGGCTGTAATGATCTCTGAATTCACATCTACGAGAAGGACATTCCTGGTTTCATAGGAAGGCAAAGCCTGGTAAACAGCTACCAAAGAAGTTTTAAAAAGGGGGATGGGGAGGGGAAAAATGACTCAGTGGTTTAAAAGCACTGGCTGCTCATGTAGAGGACCAACCAGGTTAGTTCCAGCACCCATGTAGTCACAACCACTTGGCTCATAACTCCAGTGTAGGGACGAACTTCCACTTCTGACTCTCTGCAGTGGCATGCACGGCACAGGCAGTACTTATCAGCAGATGCAGGCAATACACAGAGAAACATGAAATAAAAATTAAAAAAGCTAACCGCAAGATTTAATCCAGCTCTCAGACACAGAGCAGGTGGATCTCTGAGTTCCAGCTAGAGCTACACAGTAAGACCCAGTTAAAAAAAAATTTTTTTTTTAAATCTTGTATTAAAGTGTACCATGTGTCACACATCATTCACAGAGGCCAGAAGAGGAAGTAAGATGTCCTTGAAATTGGAAAGTTTGGACAACTATGAGCTGCCATGTGGATGACTGAACCAAACCAGGAAATGTTCTTTACCATTGAGGTCATCTCTCCAACTCCTAAAAGTGTTTAATATATAATCTTTAGAGAAACCTCAATAGTGGTGATAAGAGCAAGGCCAGTAGTTATTTTCTTAAAGCTTAATACTTCCCTAAAGACCTTAACTCAATTTTTTTTAAAGTGTTGATTAAATCTTGAATCCAGCAAAGATACTGTGTCTTCAGGGATGGTGAGGGAATGAGGAGTCCTAAGCAGTCTAAGACATTAAAACCTACCTAGTCGCCCCAAGAAAACATCTTCACATTCACAGGAATAAGCAGCATTAAAAAGGGCAATTCTGCCGGGTGAGTGGCGCACCCTTTAATCCCAGTACGTGGGAGGCAGAGGCAGGCGATCCTCTGTGATCTCGGGAGTTCAAGGCCAACCTGGTTTGTACCATAGTGAGCTTTCAGCTAGCCTGGGACTAAAGAGAGACACTGTCCTCAAAAAGACTAAAATAAATAAAAGGACAATTCTGCTCAGGGGACCCTGTGATTAAAACAAACAACTGTCATTACAATAAAATGGAAACAGAAAATACGGGTGAAAGACCACCTGACATGTAACATCTATCTCTATAACAAGTCACAGAATTGCTTAGAATTAAAATTCTACTCACAGCCTGTATTCTGTTTTGTATGTGACACTGTACTGTATTCCACATCCAGCTTTTCAGCTTTAACCTGTTGATGGTGAGAACAGAGAGCTGCCACCTCCACCTCACTGTAGGCTGTGGCCACTACTCCCCCGAATATGTTTTATGTCTGGATGTTGCCAGTTTCCAATTATGGTCAAGAGCAAAAAAAGGATCAATAAGCAGTTTTATGGCTAATTATTATCACCTATTTAAAAGCCCATCCTGTGAAAGAGACAGGACAAGCCGCCCAATTCACGATGCAGCAACATGTGCTTATGCCCTCTCTATTCAGAAGGCTGAGGCAGATTGAATTAATTGATTAAAGGCCAGTCTTGGCAACATGGGTATCTGAAGCCCTTATTCTGACATCTGACTACTGAAAGAGCTTGGAGCAAAGAAATGTGTACTCATCCTTCATGGTCATTAACTTACCTTCCTCCAGAGATACACTCAATTTCAACTCACTCCATCTCTTCATAAATGATTCTGTAATAAATCATATTGTGGCACAAATGCCAGAAAACAACCAGATCTCCTGCTGTCTGTTTGCTCATAGGAACATATACTTTATGTTATGCAGCAACATGGGGTCCACTAATGAAGGAAAAGAGAGTGCAGAGCATGATGTCTAGACAAGCATTACGGTGGCCCCAGGAGGCTGACCTCATATTCAGTGCCTTTAGTATTGTAACAAAGCGGGCTGATTAAAGGGTGGGGGAGAGAGAGTAAAGGAGAAGGAGGAAAGAATACAAGGAGGGGAAGGAGGGGAAGAGGCTGAAGAGGAAGAAAGAAAAAAGGGGAAGGGAGAAAAAAGAAGGGGGAAAAAAAAAAAGAGAAGGGGAGGAAAAAGGAAAAGAGAAAAAAAGAAAGAGGAAGAAAGGGAAAAAAAAAAAAAAAAAAAGAAGGGGGAAAGAAAAGGGAAGAGAAAGAAGGAAGGGGAAGGAGAGCAGGGGGGAAGGGGGGGGGGGGGGGGGAGGGTGGGGGGGGGGGAGGGGGGGGGAAAAAAGAAACAAGAGGGAAAAAAGCAGACGGAAAAAAGGTACGCTAATCTCGCTCTGCTCGCACTAATACGCGAGCAAAGAGACGCAAGCTAGCACAAGACGATCTGATCAAGACCCGATACTCAATCTCTCAACCCTCGCTCTACAGCACAAGGGTTTAATCTCAGACCTGTAGATAGTCAGCACATCCTGGGGGCCTTTACTGATCTGGTCTAGAAACTACACTGCCATTGGGCCATGTGTGTGGCACACATAAAGTAATATGTTCCTATTTTTTTCCTCTTGCAACCCCCTCCCTCCTTAATCTGTTTGTTTTCTTTTCCTTTCCCTGTCATTTTTGTGCCACCTATCTTCTTTCGTATTCACAGCATCCTTTACTGCCGCGCCTTGCTTTTCGTTGCCCTTGCGTGTACTCTCGGTGGAGGCCCGGTCCCGTTAATGGCCCATTAGACGGATGAGTCACCGCACAACAACCATCCACGCAAAGAGAATTATATTCATGTTGCTCCAAGCTCTTCTTTACAGGTATGTAATCAGATGTCAGAATAAGGAATGGCTTCAGATACCAACCCATGTTTGGGCTCAAAGAACTGGCCTTTAATCAATTAAATTAAAGTCTCTGGCCCGCCTCTCAAGCCTCATCACCTTCTGAATAGAGACGGCAGTAGCAATGATTGCGGCATCGGTGATTGGGGCTTGTCCTGCCTGGGAGCTCAATGGGCTGTCTCTTTCACAGGATGGGCTTTTAAAAATATAGGTGGCATAAATAATTTAGACANTTAAATCACACTATAAACTATTGTAAAGACCAGGATGCCAAATTCGAAAGCTGTGGGGTCCTTGAGAGTGTCTAAGCACAGAAATTTTAACATCAAAGTAAAAGTTTTTTGACCTGGGGTCCATTGATCCAGAAAGAGATTCATCCTGGATTGGACTCAGTATTTAAGTAAACTCTGTGAGATAACTGCTGAAGCATCAGTCTACAAGTACAAGAGTGTTTCCCACCTTTAAAATCTATGGGTTTGGAGCAAGCAAGATGGGAGTCTGGAGATATGACTCAGCAGTTAAGAGCACCCAGGTTTGAGTCCCAGCACCCACATGGCAACAAACAACCACTCATTAACTCCAGTTCCAGGGGATCAGACACCCTCTTCTGACCTCCTCAGGCATTGCATGACCTGGGTGCACTCAAATACACACAGGCAATACACTCATATATATAAAATAAAAATAATTAAATATTTTTTTTAAAGATAGCTCAATGGGTAAAGGTGTTTGTTGCCACCCCTGAGATGATCTGAGTTTGTTCCCAGGACCCACATGGAGGAGAAAGAAAACTGATTCCTGCAAGTTGTTCTCTGACCTCTAAAGGGACATCATGGCACAAGTGTGCTCCCTTAAATAAATAAATAACTGTTTAAATTTTTAATTCTATGAACTTCATGAAGACTATATTATTTATTGTTCAAATTATAATATGTTTTAGAGAGAAAGACAATGTTCTTGATTGATACAACCAGCATCAGGCTTAACCTGAGGTTGTTCTAAGTAAACGGGGAAATAATTACCATCTTCTTTTTGAAAAATGTTTGGATTTATATGTATAAGTGTATTGCTTACATGTGTGTACGAGCACCAATCTTGTGCAGTGCTCATGGAGGCCAGAAGAGGGTCCTCTGAAACTGGAGTTAAGGAGAGTTGTTAGCCACCATGTAGGTGCTGGGAATCAAATCCAGGTCCTCTGTAAGAGCAGCCAGTGCTCTTAACCACCAAGCCATCTCTCTAGCTCCCTAGCTACCTTCTTCTTGATCCCATCCAAATAATATTCCACTACACCACAAGACTTAGTCTGCCATTATTTTAGGCCAAGTAGCACTCATGAAGTTGGACTTAAGGCAACTGATTTTACCCAGTCAGGCATAGTCTCAGGTGTCTGGATACAAGCTTTCCCTGCATCTCACTGGATACTGCCTTGTGAGTCTCTGGTCCTCCTAAGCTTGGACTCAAGGCCATATGATAGTTCTTGTGTTTTCATATCCTATTTCCATTTTCTGTGCCCTGCAAATACATCTTTTTCTCCACCTCTCATAAGGATAGAGACTGCCACAGTTGGATGCTGAGCTTTCTATTCTACATTCTGCCACAGAAACACATCTAATTGCATGACATTAAACATAATTTGTCAATGACTGGTTCTAAGCCATTGACCCATTGTTACAGTCCCACACTTGAGCCCAAGGAAACTTGGTTCACCATGGGAGTAAATGTGTCCCTCTCTTGCTTGTCACAGGCATAAGAAAACTGATATATTATGTCTACAGTATGATTATTTCATTTTTTTTTTTTTGTCTTTTTGAGACAGGGTCTGCCTGTAGCCCCGGCTGTCCTAGAACTCGCTCTGTAGACCAGGCTGGCCTTGAACTCACAAAGATCCACCTGCCTCTGCCTCCCAAGTGCTAGGTAGGACTAAAGGTGTGCACCACCCCGCCCGGCCAACCTCCCCATATTTTAAGATGAAATTCCTCACATTCAGAATATTTGCTAGAGTTCTGCCACTTCAACACAAAGCAACCAATTCTTTTGATCCCTAACCAGAACAGTTATCAGTTTGAAAGAGTTTGTGAGCAGGACCTGGGTGGCAGATTTTGGCTACTAGGAGTTGCTTTACACAATTTGCAGCTTATTTTAGAGTTCTCCAGGCAGAACTCTCAAATACTCAAATATGAATACATGCTAAGAGAACATGGAACAGGGACACACTTCCATGGTTCTTTTTGAGGCAAGGCATGAATGGACTTTAGGGCTTAATGTTCCTGCTTCCTCCTCTCCAGGGCAAGACAGAAACAGCCAGTCCCCATCACTCAAGAGGAACATGGACTGAAATTCTAGTACTATCTTATGGTAAGTAGTCACCTGCTTCTGCATTTCACCCACAAAAGCTCATAAGCAAAAAGAAAAAAATAAGAAAAACACCACTTAACTGCTGCTCTGTAGACATCTTGCAAAGTGGTGCCTCTAGGTTCAAAGATTCACTCAGGAGATTGTTTTAAAACTCATGTGTGGGGGCTATAGATATAGCTTACTTAGTATTACTTGCTCAGCACCCACAAAACCCTGGGCTTGAATGCCTATCCCCAAACCATGGTGTGATGGTACATGCCTTAGTTCCAGCACTTAGAAGGCAGGAAGAACACCACAGTTCAAGGTCATCCTCAGCTACACATTAAGTTTGAGGGCAGCCTGGGGTACATGAGACCCTGTCCCAAAAGCAAAACAAAACACAGCCATGGTGGGCAAAGAGAAGCATCACCAATAAAGAAAAAGATGCGCACACAGGCAAAAATGAGAGACTATGACAATTATATTTGGTTAACAAAATATGTCTGGCAGAGAGAAGATACTCCAAATTACTAATCTAATTAAAGGATTTGAATCCAGAACATATAAATTTCTAAACTCACAACTTTCAAATGGTATATGCATGAAATGCTCAAAATGTATTCAATGAAAGAAAGTAAGAAAAGAAAAAACAAACCCCAAACTAGATTCATTTACTCTGTCAAGACTGGGAGCTTAGAGAAGAGCAACTAGTTTTCACTTGCTGAAAAAGTAGTAATTACAAAGTACTTTTCTGAAAAGAAAGCTCTAAGTACAATAAAGGGTTCTAGAGACTTGAATAACTTGTGCATAACAGCTAGAACAAAGCTGTGATACTGACAATCTAAGAATAATAATATGGAAGCAGTGTAAGCCATGTGGTACAGGTCTGTGACATTAGCACTTGGGAGTTGATCAGTGTGGGTTACATGAGATCCTGTCTCAAAAACAATGGGAAAGAGATGGCTCAGATACAGAGGCAAAACACTCATAAAATAAAAATAATTAAAACAAGAATCCTGGGCTGTAATGATCTCTGAATTCACATCTACTAGAGAAGACATTCCTGGTTCATAGGAAGGCAAAGCTGGTAAACAGCTACTCAAAGAGTTTTAAAAAGGGGGATGGGGGAGGTGAAGAAATGACTCAGTGGTTAAAAGCACTGGCTGCTCATGTAGAGGACCCAACCCAGGTTCAGTTCCCAGCACCCATGAGGCAGCTAACACTTGTCTCTATAACTCCAGTGTCAGGGACAGAACTCACTTCTGACCTCTGCAGGCATTGCACGGCACAGGCATACTTACAGCATGCAGGCAATACACAGAGAAACATGAAATAAAAATTAAAAAGCCCTAAACCCAAGAGAACTTTTAATCCCAGCTCTCAGGACACAGAGCCAGGTGGATCTCTGAGTTCCAGCTAGAGCTACACAGTAAGACCCAGTTAAAAAAAAATTTTTTTTTAAATCTTGTATGTAAGTGTACCATGTGCACACATCATTCACAGAGGCCAGAAGAGGAAGTAAAGATGTCCTTGAAATTGGAAGTTATGGACAACTATGAGCTGCCATGTGGATGACTGAACCAAACCAGGAAATGTTCTTTACCATTGAGTCATCTCTCCAACTCCTAAAAGTGTTTAATATATAATCTTTAGAGAAACCTCAATAGTGGTGATAAGAGCAAGGCCAGTAGTTATTTTCTTAAAGCTTAATACTTCCCTAAAGACCTTAACTCAATTTTTTTAAGTGTTGATTAAATCTTGAATCCAGCAAAGATACTGTGTCTTCAGGGATGGTGAGGGAATGAGGAGTCCTAAGCAGTCTAAGACATTAAAACCTACCTAGTCGCCCCAAGAAAACATCTTCACATTCACAGGAATAAGCAGCATTAAAAAGGGCAATTCTGCCGGGTGAGGTGGCGCACGCCTTTAATCCCAGTACTTGGGAGGCAGAGGCAGGCGATCTCTGTGATCTCTGTGAGTTCAAGGCCAACCTGGTTTACCTAGTGAGCTTCAGGCTAGCTGGAACTAAAGGGAAACCCTGTCTCAAAAAGACTAAATAAATAAAAGGACAATTCTGCTCAGGGGACCCTGTGATTAAAACAAACAACTGTCATTACAATAAAATGGAAACAAAAAACTAGGTGAAAGACCACCTGACATGTAACATCTATCTCTATAACAAGTCACAGAATTGCTTAGAATTAAAATTCTACTCACAGCCTGTATTCTGTTTTGTATGTGACACTGTATTATTCCACATCCTAGCTGTCACTTTTAACTGTGATGTGAACAGAGAGCTGCCACCCCATCACTGTAGGCTGTGGCCACTACTCCCCAATTGTTTTATGTCTGGATGTTGCCAGTTTCCAAGTATGGTCATTAGAGCAAAGAAAAGGATCAATAAGCATTTTATGGCTAATTATTATGCACCTATTTAAAAGCCCATCCTGTGAAAGAGACAGGACAAAGCCCCCAATCACGATGCAGCAACATGTGCTTATGCCCTCTCTATTCAGAAGGCTGAGGCAGATTAATTAATTGATTAAAGGCCAGTCTTGGCAACATGGGTATCTGAAGCCCTTATTCTGACATCTGACTACTGAAAGAGCTTGGAGCAAAGAAATGTGTACTCATCCTTCATGGTCATTAACTTACCTTCCTCCAGAGATACACTCAATTTCAACTCACTCCATCTCTTCATAAATGATTCTGTAATAAATCATATTGTGGCACAAATGCCAGAAAACAACCAGATCTCCTGCTGTCTGTTTGCTCATAGGAACATATACTTTATGTTGGCACACATGGCCACTGGCAGTTTCTAGACAAGCATTACTGCCCCAGGAGGCTGACCTCTATTCAGTGCCTTTAGTATTACAACCATGATTAGAAGTGGGGAGAGAGAGTAAGGAGGCTACGTAGGCCTTGGACAGAGTCTTGGGACCAAAGCACAACCTCAGGTATATTTCCTCAGGAGCCACCCTCCTTTTTTTTTTTTTTTAAATTTCTATTTACTTATTATTTTATGTGTATGAGTATACTGTCTGCATGTAGGTTTGTGCAATGCCGAGGAGGTCAGAAGAGGGTGTCGGATTCCCCTGGAACTGGAGTCAAAGACAGTTCTTAGCCATGTGATTGTTTTTAAGAAAAGAGTCTCTTACATCTTGGAGCTTGCAAAGTGAGCTAGGTTGACTGACCATCAAGTAGCAAAGATCCAGCTGCCACCACACCTGTCCCCAATTTTTTAATTGTGAGCTTTAGGGATTAAACCCAGGTCCTCATGTTTGCAAAGTAAACACTTTGCTCATTGAGGTAGGCTTCCAGAAGACATTTTAGGCTTATTTCTAGAATGCATGGTTATCACACAAAATCTAAGACTGACTAAAACACCTGTACCTGTAGGCCACCAGTGTCCCACTAGGGGATTTCCTAAGCCTAGCTGCAATAGCTGTTTTACTGGCAGTCAATGCACTATCAGTAATTTTCCCAATTAAATGCCAACTTTCACTGAGTGTTACTGAATGAAGCAGGACTCAGAGTAAGCAGTAACTGCTTACTAGTTACTGAAGCATAGGGCTCACTGTTGTATTCCAACTTCAGGAGGACCTGGAACATGATAGACTCTAGGACTTCAGGTTTATAACCAAACAAGATCACCAGCTACAAATAAAAATAATTTATCTAAAAGCACACAGTCCCTAAGAGATTTACAACCTGCATGACACCTCACCTATACCTCAAACTGGTATAAAATCGAAAGGTGTGGTGGGGCATGCTATTAATCTCTGTTGAGTTCAAGGCCAGCCTGAATTCCGGGGCAACTGGGGCTACAGGGAGACCCTGTCGCACAAAGACCAAAAAGAAAAAAAAAATTAACATTACTTGGGAGGCAGAGGCAGGCGGATCTTTGTGAGTTCAAGGCCAGCCTGGTCTACAGAGTGAGTTCCAGGACAGCTGGGGCTACAGGGAGACCCTGTCGCACAAAGACCAAAAAAAAGGAAAGGCAAAACTTTGAAACTTTTAAAAAAGATTCATCGTTTTATTAGACTTACTTGTGTGGGGAATGCAGAATGCATGTCTGTGTAGGTCAGAGGACAACTTGTGAGAGTTGTTCTCTCCAACTATGTGGATCTGTAACTCAGGTTGTCAGGCTTGACAATGTGCGATGGTCTGAATGAGCCCCCTATAGTCTCTGGTATTGAACACTTGGTCTTCAGTAGGTGGTGCTATTTGAGGAAGTTAATGTTCTCTCAATGTCCCTCTTCTTCATCCCCAATAAAAACAATTCTAATGTCCACAAATATAAGACTGAGTAAGCTCCTACGTGGTTGAAATTTTTAATTTTTTCAAAAGACAAAGTCTCACTATGTAGCCCTGGCTGGCCTGGAACTCAAAAAAGATCCATGTGCCGCTGCTTTCCAAGTGCCGGATTTAAAGCCATGTGCCAATACACCCAGTCTGAAATCTTAAAATGAGGAAGTAGTACCAATTCTGAAAATGGTAAAATGCCATTGATACTAAGTCCAAACACCATAACTCATCAATATACTATTTAACTATTAACCAGTCAACTAAGACATAAAATGGCTAGTTAACTCAGAATTCAGGTTAGCAAGAAAATGATGTATGGAAAGCAACATAGAAGCAGAAATAACTGACCTGGTCATATCAAGTCATACTCCAAGCTTGGTACTTTAACACTGGGGCTAGAAAAATGGCTCAGCAGGTTAAGGTACTTGCTACAAAAAACCCCCCTCAGTTCCATCTCCCAGGATCCACATGGTAGAAAGAGAATGATCTCCTGGGAAGTTCTGCCCTCCACATATGCACTGTGGGACATATGCACACATGTGCAATAAATAAAATGTAGGAAAAAAAAATTACTTGAACACAGCATGATGACAGCATTCAGGAGGCAGAGGCTGGCAGAGGTCTGTGAGATTGAGGCCATTCTGCTCTACACAGTGAGTTCCAGGGCAGCTGGGACTAAGGGAGACCCTTGTCTCAAAAGCCTTCCCCACAAATAACTTGAACAAAAATACTGCCCCAGGAGGCTGACCTCTATTCAGTGCCTTTAGTATTACAACCATGATTAGAAGTGGGGAGAGAGAGTAAGGAGGCTACGTAGGTCCCATTATATGTTCTGTATCTATCTTGTCCACATCGTGCATTCATTCAGGGCCATCCTGCAGTGACTGTCTCATGGTAAGTCTCACCTGAAAGTAAATATTCACCAATAACAAGTAGAAAATATCATTGGTAGCTGGGTGTGGTAGCACATACCTATAATTCCAGCACTCAGGAGAATAGTGAGTTTGAGATCAGCCAGAGCTACACTAAGAATTCAAGACCATGCCGGGTGTGGTGGCATAAGTCTTTAACCCAAGCAGAGGTGGCAGGTGGCTCTCCTCTGAGTTCAAGGTCAGCCTGGTCTACATAGTGAGTTCCAGGCCAGCTGGGACTAAAGGGAGACGCTGTCTCAAAAAAAGACCCCCCACCCCAAGAGTTCAAGACCAGCATGAGCTAGATAATGATACCTGGTTCAAAAGACACACACACACACACACACACACACACACACACACACACAGGGAAGGACATGGAAAAATTAGAAACCTTTGGCAGGAATGTAAAATGGGACAGACACTTGAACATAAAACACAGGTAGCATAAAAACCAGAAAAGACAACATATTTCTTAAAACCTTGTACATGAAAATTCCTAGTGTTGATATCCATGTACTAAGTAAATGATCTCTTATAAGGATGGAACTGGATTCTCTGAAAGAAAGCAAAAATAGTTCCTCCGGGGAAGCAAATTGCACAATGGCTTAGCACTCAACTTTGAGGGTCCATGGTGCATTTCCAAATACCTCAGAATCATGAGTCATGAAGCAGTAGAAAAGAAAGCAGTTTCATCGTCAGGTGCAGCAGAGCTTGACAACACTGGCATTGTTAGAAGCTCCTACCCTCGGGGCTGGAGAGATGGCCTCGAGGTTAAGAGCACCGACCACTCTTGCAGAGGACCCGGGTTCAATCCCCAGCACCCACATGGCGGCCGTCGGAAACTCCAATTCCAGGAGAACTCCAGTTCCAGGGGAATCCGACACCCTCTTCTGATCTCTGCGGCATTGCATGACACGGGTGCACAGACTTGCATGCAGACAGTACATTCATACACATACAGAAATAAAATTAAAAAAATAAAAAGAAGCTCCTACCCTCTACCTACTTTAAAGTGGTACAGTGCCAAGACCTCAGAGTAAGATGTGGTCAAAAGGTGGTAGGAGACAGGTGTGGTGACACACACCTTTAATCCCAGAACTTGGGAGGCAGAGGCAGGTGGATCTCTGTGAGTACAAGGCCAACCTAATCTATATAGCCAGTTCCAGACCAGTTGGGGCTACAGGGAGATCCTGTCTCAAAAAGATTTAAAAACAAAACAGCCCCTCCCCCAACCCTCTGGCTTAAAACACTTAAAATTAAGCTGCTCTGGCAAGTGATAATATATAGAGAAATTTTACCTTTAGTCTTTGAGCATTTTCAGAATGAGACCTGAATCAAGACATGTTAAAACTATTTGCTGGTGGGCGTGGTGGTGCATGCCTTAAATCCTAGCACTCGGGAGGCAGAGGCAGGTAGATAGATATCTGTGAGTTCAAGGTCAGCATGGTCTATAGAGTGAGCTCCAGGCCAGCTGGGACTAAAGGGAGAGACTCTGTCTCAAAAATATCAAGAAACAACCAAAAAAAAAACCCCAAAACAAAACAAAACAACAACAAAAAACCAGGGTAACTGATAGGATAAACAACTTGGGAAAATGAAGAGTTGTTGTGGTCTGACCTATTTGTAATCAGTTGTATTTTCTTAACTATTTTTTTTAATTTTATTTATTTTTGTATGTGTATGAATGTACTGTCTGCATGTACGTTTGTGCACCCATGTCGTGCAATGCCGTGGTCAGAAGAGGGTCTCAGATTCCCCTGGAACTGGAGTTCTCCTGGAATTGGAGTTACAGATGGTTCTCAGCCACCATGTGGGTGCTGGGGATCGAACCCGGGTCCTCTGCAAGAGCAGTTGGTGCTCTTAACCGCTAGGCTATCTCTCCACCCCAATCAGTTGTATTTTGGGAGGGTTGGAGTTGAGAATTGAGTTTGCCAGACAAAACTACTTCTGGCTATAGCCCAGAGCCCCCCCCCCCTTTTTGACAGTCTATGAACTTTGGGCTGTCTTAAACTTCAGATCATTCTGCATCGGCCTCCCAAATATGCTGGCATTACAAGTGTGTGCCGTATGCTGGCATTACAAGTGTGTGCCGTATGCTGGCATTACAAGTGTGTGCCGTATGCTGGCATTACAAGTGTGTGCCGTATGCTGGCATTACAAGTGTGTGCCGTATGCTGGCATTACAAGTGTGTGCCGTATGCTGGCATTACAAGTGTGGGCCATATGCTGGCATTACAAGTGTGGGCCATATGCTGGCATTACAAGTGTGGGCCGTATGCTGGCATTACAAGTGTGGGCCATTACTCTTACTATAGCTGCTCATTTTCCTTCGGTTGGACACTATGGTGTCACAGTTTGAACAATTTACTTGGCTCTTGGGTTCACTTGTCAGCTACACAACATCATCTCCCAACCCCAAGTCACAGTCACTGGGCAAGCAGGTATGAAGATGTTTGTAGCTATCCCAGTTCTGAGTTCTAGCCTATGTTCAGGAAGTACACAAAAGGCTATCCACACAGTTGCAGCATTACAACAGCAACAGGTAGAAACAACCCAAGTGGCAGACAGAAGATGGCTCAGTTCTTAAGATTGCATGCTACTCCTTCCAGAGGAACAATAGGTGGCCACAAACACATTTAACCACAGTTGCAGAGAATCTGATGCTCTCTTCTAGCCTCCTCAGGCATCCACACATACTTGTGCATACACACAAAAAATAAAATCAGTTGGGGGGAGAATAAGAATATGAACACACACAACTCACCCTCAGGGTACAACTGCTAAATGTCTAGCTTTGGAGATGTCAGGATTCCTCAACTCTCCTCCCACTCATTTTTTTTTCAAGACATGGTTTCATGTAGCCATAGGTGGTCTCAAAATCTTCACCCGATGCCTTCTGAGTGGGGGGACTACTGGCATGTGCCTCTATACTTGGTTTCTCCCAGGCATTTTCTAATTACACACAGGACAGAGTGGAAAGTACTGTTGTTCTCTATCAAATCCTCACTGCATGTGCAGAATACAACACCTAATTACCAAAATCAGCATACATATTAGACAGAGGGCCTCAGGAAGGAAATTTGCATTGAATAGTATCTCCAGTGGTGGTGGTGAGGGGAGTATCCACAAACTAGAACAACTCATTGCACCACCATAAGTAGAGTTTAAAGACTGAAAGTTGCTGGGTGCGGTGGTGCACGCCTTTAATCCCAACACTCGGGAGGCAGAAGCAGGAAGCATCTCTTTGAGTTCAAGGCCAGTCTGGTCTACAAAGTGAGTTCCAGGACAGCTGGGGCCACCGGGAGACCCTATCTCAAAAGGACAATAAGACAGAAGGCTCACCATAATCTTTATCGCCCAGTTCACCTGATTTCAGCAAGCCTAGGCAACTGAACTAAGATAGACTCACTCTAGTTTACTGAATCCCTCTAAAGTCCCTTTCTTCACTCCCAGAGCATCAAAGGGAAGGGAAGTAAATCAAATCAAATCAAGGCAGCTGGTGCTCCCTTGAATGTCTTCCTAAGACCTCAGCAGGGTGGCGCTGCTTTTACTGACCAATGCCCTGATGAAAAGATGTCTGATCTCCCACAGTGCTGAACACTGAAGATCCTATCTCTAGGCTAGCTCCTGGAAGGTCTCTTCTTTGCTTCTACTTCTCCAAAAACCCTTCTGAAGTCTGCTATGTGAACCTACACATTGTTTGAGCTGAATTCCCCAAAAGGAAAACTGCCCTTCCTTGATGGACTCCTTCCTCCTAGAGCACAAAGAACAGCAGAGTCCAGAGTTTGTGGGCTCTCAAGCCAGGTGCTACTACTAATCAGCTATGCAAACCTCAGTTTCCCAGACACCATTCTCCTTATCAGGAAGTAGGGGTGATACTATTATGTAGTTCATAAATATTATTCCTGAGTGACTTACAAATATGCCTCATATACAAATATGGGGGCAGAGTAATTATTCAAATATTCACTAAAATGGAGCAATCAGTAGTGGAGTGCTTAAGCCTCCTGGGGAGGCACTTGTGCTGGTCAAGGAGATGAACCGGTGGGCAGCTATCCATGTTAAGGCTGACCCAGAAATCAGAGTGGCACTGCCATTTCAAACAGGCACAGAGTAATTAACAAAAATAAAGGGGTCTAGCATCCATCCAGAAAATAAGAGTTCTAACCTTCACAATTAAGCCCATTCATGGGCAGTTGTTTTGGTCAAATCCCTCAACCTTTAACTCAATAATCAAAGATAAGCACTACATTAAGATAATGGGAATGGGGTATCAGTAAAGCAAGTGAAAAAAGCTACAGGCCCCAGGGGGCAACTAGCTCAAGACTTCAGTTACCAGAGCAAACAGGTCAAGAGATGTCCTATGAGATGACACTATATAGATACACAAGCTGTAAGCAGTTAAGTGGGTCCTCAAAAGGGTCCAGCAGAGAACCAGTTTCAATACTGGTAATCCAAAACCGCATTTCTAATTATTATCTCAAACTAGATGAATGTGAAGATAATGTTATTTCCAGGCAGGAATCTGTCAGCTCAATGGTTTTCCAGTGTTGTCAAAAAGGAACAAAGTCAGTCTCTCTCCTATTACTTAGCAGCTTTTTATAAACAAAAGCACTTTTTTTTGGGGGGGGGGTCTTTTTTGAGACAGGGTCTCCCTATAGCCCCAGCTGTCCTGGAACTCACCCTGTAGACCAGGCTGGCTTTGAACTACTCACAAAGATCTGACTGCCTCTGCCTCCCAAGTGCTAGGATTAAAGGCATGCGTCACCACGCCCAGCTACAAAAGCACTTCTTAACCAAGTAATTTTATGATGATTAAAAATAAAAGCACCATACATGGACAGTATCACTTTAAACTCAAGTAGGCAATCGTTGCTTAAAGACTAGAAAAAAGAGCAACTCCTTTAGTTAACAAGTCATATCTATAAAATAAGACTGTAGCTCCTGCTGCTGGTGGGCAGAGGGCCTGGACAAGAGCACCCGAAGGGAAGGCCCCTCTCACCTCTTAAAAAAAAAAAAAAAAAAAGACTGTAATACAACTGATAAATGGGATTAATTAAAAGTTAACAACAGTAGCCGGGCTGGTGGCGCACGCTTTTAATCCAAGCACTTGGGAGGCGGAGGCAGGCAGATTCTTGTGAGTTCAAGGCCAGCCTGGTCTACATAGCAAGTTCCAGGACAGCCAAAGCTACAGGGAGACCCTGTCTCAAAAAAAAAAAAAAAGTTAACAGTAAATGAATGGAAGAAAATAGCCATTAGTAGAGCCAATCCTCAGACCTTAAGAGATCAGGGAGGAGTGGGTTTGAAATAGAGACTCTTCTAGAAATAAGTTCTTTTCCGTTCCGACTCAATTCTGCCCCAGCTATAGATATATGAAGTTTATGGTATTGTATTTCCCATTTCTTCCACCAGGCAGGAAGATGGGGAGGGAGAGTAGACAGACACTAGCACAGGATCTGGTATAAAACACTCCTGAATTCACTACCTGTTGTTCTTGCAGAGGACCTGGGTTCAAATCTCAGTTAACTTTCTGTAACCCCAGTTCCAGGGGAACTGATGCCCACTTACACACATGCAGGCATAACATCCATACATTAACAACAACAACAACAACAACAGCAACAACAACAATAATAATAAAGAACATTACTTTCCCATAAAGTATCTTCCCCAGCCTGCAGGTTCAAGTATATGGTGAAACAAGTGTCCTATAGCTGAGGGTAGGCACTTAACCACATAAGAGACCACAACCATAAATATGTTTCTAAGTCTACCCGTGTCCAATACCACCAAATAAATCATCAGGCTGGGTAGAAGCCCATTGGGTTACCTTCTGAAGCAAGGACCAAGTTCTGGAGATGTGCCCAGTACAGATCAGGGTAGAGTCCCAGAACAAAGACCTTTCTTTAACTCCAGACACAATATATTTTCTCAAATTGCTCCTCTTCATGAAAAGCACAAGATGAAAAAGAAGGGGGAGAGTATATTCAGGGCACCTGAGCAGCCTGGCAACACTTCATACAGGTTAATTTGAGACCTTTAGAAAACCCCTTAGTGGACTTTTACAAGGAAAAACCCTAATGAGTACTCCAGACTGATTAACAGTTAAAAGTTTCCAAATCAAAGTCTGCAAGAAATGTCAAGTCTTCATTTTCTTCTCTTCTCTTTCTTTTTTTTTCTCCTTCCTTCCTTCCTTCCTTCCTTCCTTCCTTCCTTCCTTCCTTCCTTCCTTTCCTCTCTCCCTCCCTCCCTTCCTTCCTTTCTTCTTTTTTGTTGAGGGGGGGGGTCTTTTTTTAAACAGGGTCGCCCTGTAGCTCTGGCTGTCCTGGAATGAACTGTAGACTAGGCTGGCCTTGAACTCACAGAGATCCCCCTGCCTCTGCCTCCCAGGTGCTGGAATTAAAGACGTGCGCCACCACGCCCAGCTGAGAAGTCTTCATTTTCAGGACTCGCCAACATTCCCAAGAGCTAAATGATACTCAAATGAAAAGCTGGCCTCACTTGATTCTTGCCCACTGACTGGACTCTCAATGTTGAGCCTTTTAAAGCATCGTTTTCAATAGTTACAACCAAAGAAAATTACAGTAGAGCTTGTTTTAATCATAGAAGTCTGTATAAGCCCTTTGTAATAATGGATGAAGACTTTTACAAGGACTTGATTATAAAAGTTTAAGACCAAACAAAAAAAAAATAATCCAACTTTTTTTTTGTTGGTCTTTTCAAGACAAGGACTCCCTGTAGCCCCAGCTGTCCTGGAACTCACTCTGTAGACCAGGCTGGCCTTGAACTCACAAAGATCGCCTGCCTCTGCCTCCCAAGTGCTAGGATTAAAGTCCTGCGCCACCACTGGCTAGTACAACTTTTTTTTTTTTGATCTTTTTGAGACAGTCTCCCTTTAGTCCCAGCTGGCCTGGATTGCTACGTAGACCAGTCTGGCTTTGAACTCAGAGATCCGCTGCCTGCCTCTGCCTCCTGAATGCTAGGATTAAAGGTGTGCACCACCACGCCCGGCTAGTACAACTTTTTAATAGTGAGCAAGCATAGGAATGTTGAACTCCTTGCCTTAGGTACCTTTGGCTGGTTTCTGTCCTCCACTCATTCATCCCAAGTAGGAGCTTTTAGTACCTTGTTCATTAATAGTGATGATAGGCAAGGCAGTTCAACATTCCTATGCTGTGCCTGACAGGGAAGGGCAATGATCCACCCCGGAGACCAGGAAAGAACTCTACTGGAAAGAAACGCTCTTACCTTGAGGTCAGACAGAATAAATATCAAAGATGGAAAACAAGCTCTGAAGTCATCATCTGAGATTTTTTAAAACTTATTATTTTGACAGTCTCACTGTGTAGCTCAGGCTGGACTTAGGATTTACAATCCACCTGCCTCAGCCTCCCTACTGTTAGAAATACAGATATGCAACACCACAGCTGGCTGATGGCAACTAATTTCCTTCTGCTTCAACTAGATTTTTGTGGTACTGGGGAGTTTCATCCATGTCGGAAGAGTGCTCTACCACTGCACTACTTTCCCAGCACAAGTTTAGTTTGTTACTTATACCCCAAAATATACATAATTAATGAAGCACTTTCCTAACAAAAGTTATCTTCACACACACACACACACACACACACACACAAAACCCCCAAACCCCAAATACAACTGAGGAAAGCACCTAAAAAGCAGATACCGCATGACACACACCGTACATATACACAGCCTTTATAAATATTTTTGTTTCCAGCTGGGTGTGGTGGCGCACGCCTTTAATCCTAGCACTTGGGAGGCAGAGGCAGGCGGATTTTTTTTAGTTCAAGGCCAGCCTGGTCTACAGAGCGAGTTCCAGGATAGCTGGGGCTACAGGGAGACCCTGTCTTGAAAAGACCAAAATAAATAAATAAATAAATAAATAAATAAATAAATAAATAAATAGTAATAGCTAAAGATCCATGCTATACTAGAAAGCATATCAAGACACTCAATTGCCATCAGGTCATCATAAAAGCCTATGTTACGTTTCTCTGATACCACACACAGTAAGAACATTTAATCATGTATACAACACAAAAAAGCTTAGAACAAAGGTTTTCTGAACTAGTCTACAAATGTATGAGATCCTTTGCCACATCTTAACCCACTAAACTAATTTCATCAAACATGACGTGAAAAAAAGACACATGACTCAACACTTGTAATCCCAGCACTTAAGGATATTGGAAATTCCAGGTTCTCATTTAGGTGCCTACAATAATGACCTATTTGCTCCCCTAAAATACATGCTTCCTAAAACTGAATTCAAAATATTTTTCAAATGGACCATCCTTACAGTTAAATTTAAGTCCCCTTCAACTAATCCATTTCCTGGTTTTTGTTATTTTCACACAAAACACAACATCAAAGGCCAAACCGCTGGCAGTCAGGTACGACTCACAGCCTGAGGTAGGACAACTGGGGACATTAACCACACTCAAGGACATAGGAATTACTAATTGGTATTTCTGGAAATTGCATAATACCAAGCCCAACAACACCTCTCCCCTCACACTGGATTCACACTGTGCCCAGGTCTCTTGATGTAAAAGCACCTAGAAAACAAAAAGGAATTTCAGCCTTGGATGGAAACCAAGTCACCAAGAAAAAGAAAGTGGCCACTGCAAATAGGAACAGCCTAGGCGGCTGTTCTCACAGTCCATTCATTCACCAAAGCAAATGCTCCTGTGTCTCCTTTCCCACCCCAACAATGTGCAGCCCTGCTCAGCACCCATTCAGTACTACCTTTTGTCCACCATCAAGGCTTAAGGAGACCTATTCCATTTTACAAAGGTCAGAATTGGGGTAGGGATGAGTCTGAGCCCTGACAACAGTGAACTCTATAGCTATCCTCTTGTGATACACAGCTCCACCCAAGATCAGCTTGCTGCAACCAAAGTTCTAGAGCTTAACCACACCATGTTCAACTTTCTGATAGGTTTTTTTGGTTTTTTTTTTTTGGTCTTTTCGAGACAGGGTATCCCTGTAGCCCCAGCTGTCCTGGAACTCGCTCTGTAGACCAGGCTGGCCTTGAACTCTCAAAGATCCGCCTGCCTCTGCCTCCCAAGTGCTAGGATTAAAGGCGTGTGCCACCACGCCCAGCCCCTCTGATAGCTTTTTGACTAAAGTGTTTGTAATTATGTCACAGCTCAAGTAGAATAAATGGCAAATTGGTTCAATTTCTCTTAATTTGAGGTTAATACTCAGGTTATCTGGTCAGATAATTTCTAAAAGGAGATGCACACACCTTTACATTTCACAAAGAAAAGACTGACTCTTCTGGTCAAGACCCAAAGTACAGCAAGACCCACGATCCCTTTCAGGGAACTACACCTGCTTACCTCCTCCAACTGCCAGCACTTCAGCCTATCAAACCCTTCCTGGACATCATATGAGAGAGAGCCAAGGGAGGCAGTGAAGGAAAGAGATGTTGTACCTGTGCTTCAGAAAACCTTCACTTCCCCAGTACCACCATAAACTAGATTACACTCCAAGCCTACCCCTGCTGGATCATTTCCCTAAACTACAGCAAGAATCCCAGGGTGGATAACTTCAGAACTACTGCATTTCTAGTAATCCCATTAGCCTACTCCTAATCCCATTATCAGATAATGGGAAATTCCCTCCTTTTTTTTTTTGGTCTTTTGGAGACAAGTTCTCCCTGTAGTCCAGGCTGGCCTTGAACTCACAAAGATCCACCTGCCTCTGAAATTCCCTCTTTCTATAATTTCCTACATTAGTCTCCACCCACCATTTAGGAGACACAGCACCCCTGGAAAGTACCTGGTGGACAGTGATGCTGCCAGGTTCATATCATATCCCTAGTTGTAGTTTTATTCTATGCCTAGTACCTTCTTCCTACTTCTTTCTTCATAGATAATGCAAGCAGGGAGCCAACTTTGAAAGAACACTGCATTAGTGATACAAAACTTTTGCCATGTATCCCTGTAAGGCACTCATTTCAAGGCAAAACAGGCAAGGAAAAAAATGGACTTGATGAAGTTCAGAGACAAAAGACAAAGTCACAAAGCAGCAGCAGAGCAAGGAATCAAGATATGGCCAATTATGCTATAGTCTCTGGAGCACGACAGCAAAACAGATGTGAAATCTGTGCCCAGAGACTGCTTAAGCCCTCCAGTCACCTTCCCAAGACCATCTAAACATCTCTGGGCTCTTAACCCAAGGTCAGCAGACTTGACTGCAGGAAACAAAGTCTACAAGAAGAGATAAAGGTCAAAGATCAAGTGCTGTCAAAGACCTGTTTCTCAGAAGCCCTCAGAACCACCTATGAAAGGTACTTTGTTTTCACACATAACTGTCACATGTGGTGGGAAAATGTTAAAAACCTCACACATATAAACAAGACACTGTCAATTTCTCACTAAAGAAATGTAACTGCATATTTCTAGAAAAGTAATTTATGTTACCTTTAAACAAATGCACACCCTTTGATCTAGTGGTCTTATTCCTAGAGCTAAAAAAGGGAATATAAAGTAGAAATCTGCTGGGCATGGTGGTGCATGCCTTTAATCCCAGCGCCCAAGAGGCAGAGGCAGGAGGAACTCTGAGTTCCAGGCCAGCCTGGTCTACAGGGAGTCAGTCTGTCTCTGTCACACACACACACACACACACACACACACACACACACACACAGAGAGAGAGAGAGAGAGAGAGAGAGAGAGAGAGAGATATCACTACTGACCAAGAATATCCACTACTTAATTATTTTTTAAAATGACATTAAAAAAAAATGACAGCATTTGGTATTACTGACACAGCAAATTTCTGTTCAAGTATTAAGATTCTCTTTTTAGACACCGAGAACAAGACAGAAAATAAGAAAAGCAAACTAGAACTTAAGTCTGATTAAAAAAATAAATTTTAAAAAAGGTAGGGGCTGGAGAGATGGCTCAGAGGTTAAGAGCACTGGCTGCTCTCCCAGAGACCTTGGTTCAGTTTGTTCCCAGCACTCACAGGGTGGCTAACAACAATCTGAGACTGGGGGCGGGGATCCGATGCCCTCTTCTGGCTTCCAAGGGCACTGCATGACACAGGTACACTTACATCCATGCAGGCAATTCACTCATATGCACAAAACTTTTAAGTAATTTAAAGTAAAATCTCTTACAAATGCACCTTATGTACTTAATGGAAAATCAATCTCATAATTCTCCCCTTGAAAATGTCTAGTCCTTTCTAAATAGAACACCAAAAATATTAGATATTAGTAGCAGTTGTCAATGACCAAGTTTTCTTTCTTGAACAGAGAATCTGCATGTGGCCCACATTGTCCAGAAATTGGGGATCCTCCAACTTCTTTGCCTGCCAAGTGCTGGGATTACAGGGTGAGAAACCATGTCCACTTTCTTCCAAAACACCACAGTCAATCTTAGAAAATTATTCAACATTAGAAAAAAAAATTTTTTTTGGTCTTTTCGAGACAGGGTCTCCCTATAGCCCCAGCTGTCCTGGAACTCACTCTGTAGACCAGGCTGGCCTTGAACTCACAAAGATCGCCTGCCTCTGCCTCCCAAGTGCTAGGATTAAAGGCGTGGGCTACCACGCCTGGCTTGGAAATATTTTAACATCCACACAGCGGATAGCCAGAAGCAGATTTAACAGACCAGGATATTTCACACCACTGAGGCACCAAATGTTTTTTCCTTAAAAATAACTCCAAGCAGAGTGTGGTGACCCACATCTGTAATCCCTGCATTTGAGAGGCTGAGGCAGGATTGCCAAGTTTTGAGTACAACCTGGGCTATAAAGTGAAACCTCTCAAGCATACCCCCCCTTCCAGATGGCTTGGAAGTTAAGAACTTTTGCTGCTCTAGTAGAGAACTTGGGTTTGTCTCCCAGCAACTCTAGTTGCAGAAATCTGATGCCCTCTTGTAGACTTCATGGCCCTTACATCCTTACACGTGGTGCACATAAAACTCATTCCCACATACATCTAATTTTCAAAAAGATGTGTTAAAATCCTAGTGTACAAAATTTGTTAACTCACTCGTCATTCGATAACCTGAATTGTGTAACTTGAAAACAGAGCGTTCTCACCCACCTCCAAGAGCAAGTGTGACTTGGTTCAAAGATCACAAAAACCGGCTCAAAAAGATAACTTTTGGGAACAAAGTCTAAATTCCTTTAAACAATTCAATAATTTAGTAGAAAATTTACTATATGGCTTAAGATTCTCCTGTAATTTTTGGCTTTTTTTTAAATTCCTTACTGCCCTCCAAACTAGACATACAGACATTCAGAACACCCAAATTATTCCATGACACTTCCGCATACTAACTTTCCTCGTCAGGCAAAATTTCTTATCTTTAGTAATTTGCATGTGCAGAATGCTAGCAAGATAGAAGGGATTGGGTTCTTTCCAGGTAAGGATCAACGAAAAACACTTTTTAAGAGACTCCAGTTTGAGTCCTTAGAGAGGCTGTTAAAGAGTTATGGTGGGTAACAAGGCAATAAGGTATTTTTGTACTAGATTATACTTTTACTTCTGGATTTGATCAATGTAAACTATTTGACATACTTATCTTCCATCCTTACTGGTGGAAGCTTTTAGGAGAAAAGGATTGGTTATCTACAAACACCTTCAGTGGAAAAGATAACCTTATACAAATTAATATAAAAGAACCTATTAACTTATTAGCAAAGTCAGAAAAGAAATTATGCCACCCCAAAGCCTTCCTGAAAATGAAAACATTCATAAATCTTTTGAGCTGAGCATCACTTTCCTTACAACTTCCACGGTCTACCCATTCCAGAGATTAACAATTCAGGAAACTTAATAGGTCAATTCATAAAAATCTTCCAACCACATTTACGGTACCAAAGAGCACATTGGTTTAGAGGTACATTGCGTCTGTGTGTGTGTGTGTGTGTGTGTGTGTGACACCAAGAACTAGTAGTGCTCCGTGGAAGGTAAGCAAATACAATTTCAATTCTCATGAAGTAGTCTCCAAGAGGTCACTGGCCACCCAACATAACACACATACGGAAGTGAATCCAAGACACGAGAAGATATATTTCACCAGGTTGCACAAGGCATAAACAAGTAAACAAGCACGCTTTAACAGCTAAAAAAAAAAAAAAAAAGTCATCTTGTCTTAACCAAAAGGGAGATCAGCCACTCCACAGAAGCACATGACTCATCCACCAGTCTGAGCGTTAAGTATTCTCAGCGTCCTCGACACAAAAATGGGATTCCCCATCTCCAACTAAGGCCCGGTCTTGGGGTCGTCATAGTAAAGTTGTGCTATTTCCATGTGTGATCCCGCGTAGAGCGGGAGTGTGGGGGGTGTCATTTTATTTCGCTGAATCACAACTCTCCCACATCCCCACCCTAAACACAAACACACACACCCCACCACAAATGAAAAGGGGCCGCTGAACGAACGCCAGTGAGCAGAGACCCGACAAAACAAAGAGTCCTAAGAGGGGGCTTCCAAGCTGGGAGTGGGTGGGTCAAGAGGGTTCCGCTGGTCTTCCACCAATCTTCCGATCCCCTAGGTCCGGCTTCCTAGGTATGACAGCCCCTCCCTCAGGCCTGAACCTGCCTCCTAGGCAGAGCTCCAGGGACAGCCGGCAGGTGAGGTGATAGAAGCAGGAGCTCGCCGTCCCAGTGCGGGCAGAAGTACCCAGGTGGCGGAAGGAGAGCGCGCAGGGGCCCAGCACCATGGCGCGGCCCGGGCCGCTCCGACAGGGCCCGGCGGCCAGTGGGCCCCGCGCTGCCTGCGGCCACCATTCCGGGTCCGGACTCACCCGGGCCGGGCACACACCGAGGAGCCCCCGGCAGCCGCTTCCTTCTCCTCCTCCTCACTTGACAAAATGGCGGCTGCAGGAAGTGCCGGGCGCTCGGCCCGCCCCCCCCCGCCCGCCCCCGGTCGCCAGCCGCCCCGCGCCTGCCTGCACCCCCCGCCCGCGTCCGCCCGCGTCCGCCCGCGCCCAGAGGATCAGCGGCAACGACAACCGCCATGGCGCGCCGCCCCCGACCCTGCCGCTCGCGAGCCGGCCCGGCCACCACGGCGCCCGCGAGCGGGCGGCCCCGGCTTGGCAGGCGCGGACGGCCGCAGGCCTCGGCCCGGGAAGCCCGGCCTCCGGGGCCACACGGCGCCGCGCCGATGGCGTAGGTGGTGGCGCACCAGCTCCGTTACGCAATGCAGGCTAAGCGGGCCGCACCAGGGAACCCGGGATGTCCGCCTCGCGGCCCCCGAAGGGCACCGAACCTCACCTGAGACTCTAGGCCGCACGCCGCCGCCGCCCCCTCTCCGGGCCGCCTGCGCCGAGCCGGGGCCCGCCCGCCGCCGCGCTCACAGGCCCCGCTCGCCCGCAGGCCCCGCCGGCAGCCGACGCCGCCGCCAGCCGCCGCCAGCCGCCGCCAGCCGCCGCCACCGCCACTGCTTCGGTTCCTCGGCTGCGGGAGAGCAGAACAAACAGCCCTGCCGCCGCCACCAGCGCACTGACGTCACCGCGCACGCTGCGCGCGCGATCCCGCGCCGTCGCAGCCGTCGGGCGTGCGTGACCCGCCCGCGCGCCACGCTCTCCAGAGAGCACTGAGACCCGGCTGCAGGACCGACGCTAGGTGAGTACCGGCGGGAGGCTGCTGTGGTCAGGGGCCCGGCGAACTGAGGGAAGAGGCTGAGGGGACCTGCGAAAGCCGAGTACACCCTGCAGACTAAGTGGAGGGACCCCACGGACGGAGGGAGGAGGCCCAGTGCACCCCGCAGACAGAGAGGCCGAATGCTCCGCACAGTGAAGATGAGGAGGGAAATACATACCTGTGCATGTAATACTACTTGGTGTGCATATAATATTGTTTCGTGGTCATTCCATACTTAAGGACACAGTGATTACCTTATAATACATGTTGGCAAGGGTTTTTTTGAAAAGGAAATAAAAACAAAATGGAGAACACAAAGGCCACAGGGCTATCTCAAGTGTTTACTGCAGTTATCTAATGGAAATGTCCTATTTGCTAAGGTGCCAGCAATAAATTCTATCGCTAAAGAATGCCTTAACTCCTACACTCAATATCTGCTCTGCTAAACAGGCTTGGGCCCTTAACCGCAGAAGAAACCTTCCCTCCCCTCCCCCCTCTTTCTGTGGTCTAAAGACCTGTAAAGCCTGTGTGCTGGTGATCACTTTAAGACTGTAACCTGCTGGGCGTGGTGGTGCACGCCTTTAATCCTAGCACTTGGGAGGCAGAGGCAGGCGGATCTTTGTGAGTTCAGGCTCGCCTGGTCTACAAAGTGAGTTCCAGGTCAGCTGGGGCTACAGGGAGACCCTGTCTCGAAAAAACAAAACAAAACTGTAACCTAAGGCCTTGGTGGCCTTTAATCCCAGCACTTGAGAGGAAGAGGCAGGCAGGTCTCTGTGAGTTCAAGGCCAGCCTGGTGTACCTATCAAGCTCCAGGCCAGCTGGGACTAAAGGGGGACTCTGTCTCAGACTCCCCACCCCCACCCCCGCCACAAAAAAAAAAAAACAAAAAAGACCATCTAAAGCTGCGGGAGTTGTACTGCCTTAATCTTAGCACTTGGGAGCAGAGGCAGGAGGATCTCCAAGTTCAGGTCACGGCCACCGGCCTTAATGTGAATCTGACTGTGAGTTCCAGGCCAGCTGGGGCTACCTGAGACCCTTGTCTCAAAAGACCCCCCCCAAAAAAAATACTAACTTAAATTCATTAGTGTTGTAAGGGTTAGGAAATGAAGTGTGGGTGCAGGTGGCACCACCTTGGATACCAGCAGAGGCAGAGGCATGCAGATCGCCAAGAGTCCCCTATGTACGGAGTTCTAGGCCAGCTACGCCTACAAGGAGACCCTATCTCAAAACATGAAGGAGAGAGAGAGAAGGAAGAAAAAAAAAAAAAAAAAAAAGGAGGGGAGGGAGAAAGGAGGAGGGAGAGGGAAATGATGGGGTGTTAGGAAGGGAGAAAAGGAAAAGAGGAGGGTAGGGAGAAGAGAGGAGACGAGAAAAGAAGCCAGGCATGGTGGTGCCCACCTTTAATCCCAGCACTCAGGAGGCAGAGGTGGAGCTCAGTGAGTTCAAGGCTAGCTTGGTCAGGTGGGAATACAGAGACCCTGTCTCAAAATGACCAGAAAAAGAAAGGTGGAAAATTGTAAGAAGCTATAGGTTGGAGCTCAGAACCTCAGAGGGTTAGCTGTCTGGGTCCAGGGACATAAATAAATCTGAGTTCTCCATCTCTCTGCATGAAGCTTTGTCTCTGGACTGTTTGACTTCTGTAACAGTTTTCAAGCCCCAGCAACATTTCAGCCAGTTAGCCCCCTTGAAATGTGGGATTGATGGCCTGGCTAGGCCAAGAGAGGGGGCACCACCTGATGGCTTTCTGGGTCCCTTTTCACACTGACTTTTTTTTTTTTTTTTTGTCTTTTTGAGACAGGGTCTCACTGTATCCCCAGCTGTCCTGGAACTCCACTTTGTAGACCCGGCAGGCCTTGAACTTGCAGAGATCCACCTGCCTCTGCCTCTGCCTCCTGAGTACTGGACTAAAGATGTGCACCACCACACCTGCCTTCACACTGACACTTTGATCTCCAGAACTCTTGAGCCACAACTGAACTCACAGGAGGGATGGACCAATTCACCAGGAATCAGAACCAGTCACAGGAAAATGTAAGGTCCTGGGACCCAGGTCAAACCCATCCTTAAGGATAAAAGGAGAGCCTAATTAACCTCTCAAAGAGCAAGGAGCCTAGGAGGGTCACTTCCTATGTCAGGGAGTTCTGGAAAGGAGGGGGAAGGGAGTGTTTAAATGGAATAGTTGAGTGAGTGAGCAGGTTCAGGTACAAATCTGTGGCTTCATGGCTGGCTACTGTTTAGGTCCCCTAAAGGATACTGAGTCTGAGTGGGTGTGTCTGCATATGGTCCAGGGAGACATCAGACTAGATTCTGATGGTATATCATAAAACTGAGTCCACTATGGCCAAGTGTCACCTAAACTCCTTAGGGATAGTGCCAGATGAAGGATGGTATGGTCTCCTCTTTGGAGGAGATACCCACTCTTGTTTGTCTCTGAGTGCTGAAGGAGGGAGGGAGCCCTGGTGAGGTTACTAAGATAAGACTCATATGTCTAGACCCTCTGCCCATAGCACCTTAGAAGACTGTTCTTTGAAAAGATTTCTACTGTCTCCAGCCACCCCCAGGTGCTTGTCCTCTCTGCCTCAGACACAAGGAAATGGCCCATTGACTTTTTCTTCCGTAGGGCAGAAATTTAAATTAAACCCAGAGATACAGTCACTTGGGGCTACTGGATCCAAGGCAAAAAGAAGCAAGAGTCTTAATCTACTTTTTTGTCATTGCCATACATTCTGGAAGCTCCTAGGTATCCTTTGGGATTGCCCTTAAGAGGGCTTTGTTGAGGCACTCCTTATAAACCTCATTGTACTCTGGTGCACAAGGCAGCTGGAGAGCCACCTCCCTTAACATTATTGACTAGGTGTGCCTGTTTTCTCCCATTAAAGTTCTGGGCTTGTTAGGAATGCCAAACTTTTTTGTTTGTTTTTTATTTATTTACTTATTTTCATATGTGTATGAATGTACTGTCTGCATGCAGGTTTGTGCACCCATGTCCTGCAATGCCGCAGAAGTCAGAAGAGGTGGTCAGATTCCCCTGGAACTGGAGTTAAAGACTGTTCTCAGCCGCCATGTCGGTGCTGGGGATCAAACCCAGGTCCTCAGCAAGAGCAGTCCGTGCTCTTAACCACTAGGCCATCTCTCCAGGCCCAGGAATGCAAAACTTAAGAAGTACAGGTGTCAGAACACTTGGGTTATAAGAAAGTCCACCATGGGAGGGAAATCCTCAAAACCTATTGCCCTTGACTGAATGATGCTAAATTTCAAGAAGAAGTTTTCTGGAGACCACAGGGTTAAGATGACCCCAGGGAAGCTCTCTACCCTATGCCAAGTTAAATGGCCCACCTATGGTGGGGACTGGCCCCTGGAAGGTATCCCAGACCTTCCTACTGTCGGGGCCATATATTTATTTTTTAGCCATGCCTGGCTAAACCATATTTTAAACTCACTAGCCTACCTGGGATAACTGCCAGCAACTTCTCTTAATCCTTTCCAAGCCGGGCGTGGTGGCGCATGCCTCTAATCTTAGCACTTGGGAGGCAGAGGCAGGTGGATCTTTGTGAGTTCAAGACCAGCCTGGTCTACAAAGTGAGTTCCAGGACAGCTGGGGCTACAGGGAGACCCTGTCTCAAAAAGACCAAAAAAAAATCCTTTCCAACACTGAGTATCCAATGCTGTATCCTGTCTGAGGTCTGAAACTAACTCCAAGGGCAAGGGCCAAATACTAAGCCAGAGGGCCAGAGAGATGGCTCAGGGGTTAAGAGCACTTGCTGCTCTTGTAGAGGACCAGAGTTCAATTCCCAGCTAACAACCATCTGTAACTCCAATTCCAGAGGAATCCAACACCCTCTTCTGACTTCCACGTGAATTGCGCAACATGGGTGCACAACACGAGTGTGCACGCAGACAATATATTCATATACGTAAAATATTAAATAAAAGTTAAATACTGAGCCAAATCTTGCAGCATGGGCCCCAAAGGCTGTGCCAGCCATTCAGTCTAAATGGGATTTCAACATTCAGGAGGGAAGAGACTCTCTAAACGTACTAGCAGGTTGTGTTACAGGCACTGAGAGAGCTGGTGCCAAGAAGCGGACTCACATAGGGATCCTGTAGAAACCAGCTGAGTCGCCCTAGGAGTTCTATAAGAGACTGAGGCATACTGGTAGGGTGTATACTCTCCTTTATCCTGAGGACAGGAAAACAATCAGCACAGAGTAAATGCAGCATTTGTGACCCAATCCTGTAGGGATATCCACCAAAAGTTCCAAATATTGGAAGACTGCTATGATATGCTACCCAGTTGCTGGAAGTTGCAAAGGAATTGTTTATGAATCATGACCAGGAAGCCCCTCAAATGGTGGGTAACATGATGAAACAGTATGCATCTCTATTAATTGCCACTCTTACACTCCACTTTTACTGGTAAACCCAGAAGGAATGACTACCACCATCCTGTTCAGGCTCTCCATGCAGTCAGTAATGGAGGGGGCACCATTCACTGAGTGAACTACACTCTCCTGAACCACATACCCATTCATTCAGCTTGATTCACTTTCCTGAAACTGAAGGATTCCTTAGTTTGCCCATGACTCAGCCTGTTGTCCTT
Organism: Rhizomys pruinosus; assembly: GCA_009823505.1. Lineage (NCBI taxonomy): Eukaryota > Metazoa > Chordata > Mammalia > Rodentia > Spalacidae > Rhizomys > Rhizomys pruinosus. The sequence goes on along the minus strand of VZQC01003956.1, from coordinate 206,765 downwards.
TGAATATGAACCTCTACAGACTAGGAAGGAGGCACAGCTAAGTAGACCAAACTGCCACAAGTCTAAGAATTCACTCACTTTTTTTGTCTAGGCACTGGCTGCTGATTTGCTACCTTTTTTTTTTCTTTTTTTTTTATTCATTTCTGTATTGAATGAATGTTCTGTTGCATGCAAGTCTGTGCCCCCGTGTCGTGCAATGCCGCGGAGGTCAGAAGAGGGTCTCGGATTCCCCTGGAACTGGAGTTCTCCTGGAACTGGAGTTTCAGACGGTTCTCGGCCGCCATGTGGGTGCTGGGGATCGAACCCGGGTCCTCTGTAAGAGCGGTCGGCGCTCTTAACCGCTAGGCCATCTCTCCAGCCCTGATTTTGCTACCTTTTATGGAGAGACTTTGAACTGTACCTTGCTGTGGTGTGCAGATGGCTTATTGCTAGTTAATCTCTTCCAAAAGGACTGCTGGGAAGGTATTAGAGCTTTTCTGACCCTGCTATCTTCCGTGGAATATATAGAGTTTCAGGGAAGAAGGCCCAAATCTACAGACAAGAGGTGAAATACCTTGGGTTCATCATTTCCAAAGGATATCAGGCACCTGGGCATCTATTTATGTCTTGACAAGTTCCATGGTGTGGCCCAATTCTGCAGGATATGGATACTAAGTTACTCAAAAATTGTCAAGCCACTGTATGAAGTCACTGGAAAGCCAGGCATGGTGGCACATGCCTTTAATCCTAGTAGAGGCAGAGGCAGGTGGATCTCTGAGTTCAAGACCAACCTGGTCTACATAGTTCTAGGCCAGCTGGAGCTACAGGGAGACCCTGTCTCAAAAGCATCAATCAATAAACAGGCCCTCAAGGAAGTTATGTCAAGGTCTATGACATCCAAAAACAACTGACCAAAGACCAAAACCCAACCAAAACCATGCCTTTTGGAGATCTAGAGATGGACTTTACAGAAGTCAGATGTTGCCAAGGACATCTGCTTTTATTGATTTGCACTGATTCAGAATGGACTGAACCCTCCTAACTCACATGGACCAAGCACAGGAGGTAGCCAACACCCTGTGGAGGGTGATTATTTCAAGATATGAACTGTTATTCTCAAAAGGGTCAGGTAATGTGCTTGTGTATCTGAAATTAAGTAAAGCAATCAAATGGAAACTACACAGCTTAGAGGCTCAAAGTTCAGGGAAAGTTGAATGAATGAACTGGATACTAAAAACTTCTTTGGCTAAGTTTTGTCTGGAAACCCAGACACCCTGAATTGACTTGCTACCCCAACTTTACTCAACAAGATGCACTCCAAAGACTTTCCAGCTAATCCCCTTTTGAAATCCTTTATGAGAGACCTCCCCCAATAAGTTGGAAAGTTAAGGGAGGACCCCCAACAGGTAGAAGAATTAAAATGTCCAGATATCTCCTAGCCCTTGGAATGATCTTACGCCACATCAACAGAAAAATATTAGAAAGGGCCCCAATTCCTTTAGGAAATTGGGTGTATCTTTTTAAAAATTTTTTAGTGTTTTCCTTTTTTTGGTATTTTTGAGGCAGGGTCTCCCTTTTAGTCCCAGCTGTCCTGGAGCTTCTCGAGCTTCTCTGTAGACCAGGCTGGCCTTGAACTCACAGAGATCCACCTACCTCCCGAATGCTGGTATTAAAGGGGTGAGCCACCATGCCCAACTTACTTATTTTTTGAAACAAGGTTTTTTTTTATTTATTATTTTTATGTGTATGAGTACTGTCTGCATGTAGGTTTGTGCACTCGTGTCATGCAATGCCAAGGAGGTTAGAAGAGGGCATCAGATTCCCCTGGAACTGGAGTTACAGTTCTCAGCCGCTATGTGGGTGCTAGGAATCGAACCCGGGTCCTCTGCAAGAGCAGTCAGTGCTCTTAACCGCTGATCCCCATTTTTATAGGGTGTATCCTTATCAGCCAGGAAATGAAATATGGTTAAAGATTAGAAAAAGGAACACCTCTAGCCAGTCCAGACTGGCTCTCACTGTCATACTGGCAACTCCCACTATTGTTAAAGTTATAGGTGTCACTTAGTGGAGCCATCACACCTGAGTGAAAGGAGCCACATCTCCACAAGAACCACAGGCATGGTGGCACATGGCAGGTGGATCTCTGTTAGATTGAGGTTACCCTGGTCTACAGAGCAAATTCCAGAGTTGGGGCTACTAGGTAGATCTGTATGGGGGGGAAAAAAGCACACACAAAAATATGAGAGGCCTAGATGATAAAGCTGCATCCTGATCCAGGTCCACTTCAGACCAACAAGACTGTATCCAAGGACATCATCCCTACTGTGACCACACCTGGAAGCTGCTGGTCGGTCCATACATGGTGGAAGATAGAGAATTCTACAGTCTCATCCCAGTTACAACTCTGGAAGGAGAAGCTTAAGGAATTCAATGGGGGACACCTGGAAAATATGGTCCTTATGTCACCCTATATTCCCATAAGCCTAATGATTACTGCCAGCCTTAATGCTGACTGGGGCTGGCAGCAACTGCCCCAGATGACTAGATTCAGCTAGAAAAGATAGTCTTTAACATTACTATATTTAGGTAAAATGGGTATGTTCTTTTGAATTTATTTATTTTTTAGACAGGGTCTCCCTATAGCCCAAGCTGTCCTGGAACTCAGTCTGGCCTTGAACTCACAGAGATCTGCCTGACTCTGCCTCCCCAGTGCTAGGATTAAAGGCATGTACCACCACACCTGGTGGAATTTTTTATAACCATTTGTGCTCCCCAAGGTTCTAGAGTGTGGGAAGCCCTTTGCATCTGTCATGTCACTGTGCATATTTTTCACACTGCAGCAGTAGCGTATATACTTCATGTATAAAGCAAAATCTTAGTTTTTACAGGACATTAGGAAAGATCTATGTAACAGGGTCAGAGTCCAGCTGCCTCATCTGTTACCATGAAAAGATTGCAGGAAAGTTTGTATGTTCCCCCGTAGACTGCCCTCCCCACAATCTGAGAAATTTCCACTGTGTAGCCTTACATGTGCTCAGAATATAAAGTCCTGTGGAGTAAGACAGTTACCAAGGCCCACCTAGAACCATGTTTCAAAGCTAAGCTTATGTAAGGATAAGCTTGTTATTGCTCCTTCAGGGACCCATGGAACACAATTTACATGACAGTGAGATACCCCTAGTGCCCCTGCTACAGAGTCCCTGATGGAGCACTCTAAAGGACTTGTCCCACATGGGCCCCAGTAGGAGAGCCCCAAGGTAAATTGTAATCCAATCCCTGGACCCATACCAAACCCATCACCTCCACTAGTTCTTGTAGACTCAGGTATTTATTTCAGGACTTAAGACTCAGACACTGGAAAGGTAACTTAACCACCTGTTGTTGCCACAGAATCCCACCCTACCAGCTGTCTATTGGCTTTGCTTGCCCATGGGAACCCTTCAAGTCCTTGACATCCTGATCAACTGACCAGACTTGAAAAGAGGTGAGCAAAGCTCTGACATCGGCAATGAATTATTCTGCCTAGGAGATGTTGGCTAAGGGATTCAAACCCGCCCCCCCAAATTATAAAGGCCTTTTGCCTATAAATGGGATATATGCAAGGAGAAAGGCAGTAAGTCCCTGTTGTCGAAGACCTGGTGTGAGCATGAAAAATGTTATGAGACGTCACCTGCTAGCGTACAACTGGCCTCTGAAATGCTAGAGAGCGTTACCAAAGGCCACTACAGCAATACAGCAAAATATTGGTCTCCCTGAGACAAACAAGACTCCTCCGAAAATATCAGCTACACCTCAACAGCCTGGAGATACAGTGCAACAGTGGCAGCCAAGTGTCTATATTATATCCCAAAACTATTTGGCTATTAGCTCTCTCCTTGGAGGAATAACTCACAGCGGATGCCACAAGCTTATGTCCTCTAGTGGTTAGGCGATGTTATAAGCCACAATAAGAACTTGTCACCCTTTATAGAGAAACCACAGTTTGCGGATTAGCATACCATCCAAGCATCTGTGTCTATGCTCACAGCTTAGCTTGACACAATAAGTGGTACTGCTTAAATGCCTGTACATCCAATAGCTTGAGCTTTGTTAGTATGACTGAAAAGGGTATCACTGTGAAAGCTGTCAATCCGTGAAGGGAAACAAACTGAACAGACCGGAGTCCAAAATGACAACTCCAAAGAAATTAGACTGTTTTCTTCTCACCCACTTGTGCCCCTTTCCCAAAGCCTAGGGAACAAACTGCGGAAGAGGAGGCGTGGTAGATTGTAAGGGCTGTGGAGAGATAGGGGTGAATCATGAGACTATAGGAATATAGTCTGGACACCTGATTGATCAACATGCCTGTGCATACAAGCTTCTCCAACTGGACTATGGGAACCTTGGGTTGTTCAAAATTTGGACATAGATACTTGCAAAATGCACCAATTACTTAATTGTATGACATACTGAGTAACATCATTGTTATCTGCAAACAACTGTGTCATTGTATTGTAGAATCCCTTAAAAATAAAAATTAAAAAAAATAAAATAAAATAAAAATAATAAAATAAAATAAAAAAAAAAAAAAGAAAAGAAAAGAGGTGAGCATAGAATCCACACAGCCCAAGCTGGAATCTCCATGAACACTGAACCACTGGGATGTATACAGGGCCTTTGTTGGACTATAAACATCTCTGTCAGCCTCCAGTGCGCTCATGACTGCCACACTCAGCTACTCTGTCCAACTGAGAAAATATAGTGTACTTCACTTCTCATTACTGTTTATCTGTAAATATTTGGCCTATAGTTCCCTGCTAAAAGGATGGAAAGGTATCCATGTATTGGCTTTCCTAACTCTGGATGTAGACATCATGTCTAGGCTCCAACTTCTGCCAGTGCCTGCCTATGATAGATCCAGCAGGTCCAAGAGAAAACCCACAGAGTCCTCTCATGATGGGATGGGGAATCGCCTCAGGTGTAGCCCGAGGAGCTGGAGGCATAGCTAACAGGGAAGCCAAAGTCAAATACCCGACCCCAAAATTTAATGAAGACCTCCAAGAAATGTCAGAATCCATATTTTTAGTAGAGAAACAAGTAGATTTGCTAGCTGAGGTAGTTATACATAATAGAAGGGTTACCTGGCCTATTAGCAGAAAGATGAGGTCTGTACTTCTTTGGACATGAAGAATGATATTTTTGCATAAACCTGTCTAGGATAATACAGAATCTGTGACCTACTGGATTGGATACAAAAGAGAAGAGAGGACCTGATTTCCTTCTAGACCCTCTGGACCTCACTGTCCCCACCTCATTCCACTCAAATTCCCACTGTTGGTCCTCACAGTAACACTCCTCTTTGGAATCTCTCTCCTCTGCATCCTGAGAAATTTCATTTCCTCTCACTTGGAAGCAATAAAATTACAAATGGTCCTGAATTCTGGGCCTGCGTATCAAGCAGTAGGACAGGAGGACCTCCAAATTCCAGTATTTAACAAAGCAGGTCCTTAGAGCAGGCATCAAAACAGGAAGTGAAGAGGGAAAATATATACCTATGCATTTAATGTCAGTGTTTGTCTAAAATTGTTTTTTAGTCATTCTATTTTTAAAAATTTTATTATTTTATATATGAGTATACCTTCTGCATGTAGGTTTGTGCACCCGTGTTGTGCAATGCTGTGGAGGTTAGAAGAGGGTATCGGATTCCACTGGAACTGGAGTTAAAGACGGTTCTTAGCCACCATGTGGGTGCTGGGAATCGAACCCGGGTCCTCTGCAAGAGCAATCGGTGCTCTTAACTGCTGAGCTGTTGGTATAAGCGGCCAAAAGGAAAAACGGGCCTACTGAAAGGACGCAGGCCTGGCCTCGAGTTTCAGACTGTCCCCCCACCCTTCGAGTAGAAGGTGGAATCTCAAAAATGCCTCTGTGATATCGTATGCTAATAAGGTGTGCATGGTACAAAGTTAGCTATAGGTCCCAATAAACCTTTCCATCTCGACCTTGTATTTACCCACCAGTCATATGCTGTAGACATCCCCTCAAACGAAATCCCCCCCAACCTATAAAATGTGTGTACACCCCCAATAAAGTTGAGATCCTGCTTGACTCGACTCCCTGCCATGGTGGTTTTCGGCAGTGCGCCCACTCTCTCCAGTCCCACTTCGCTGCGGGCCGGCGGAGTGAAGCTTTCGGAAGGGGAAGCCGGAGAAGATGGTCTGTATTCTCTGCCTCCTCCTGCGACCCCCCGCATCTTGGCGCCTGAACAGGGACGTGACGGGACAAGTAATCCGGCTGGAGCAATCGGTCTGCGGGTGGGTGAGTCCCAGAAAAAAAATGGGAAACGCAACGGGAAAGAATAAGGACCCAGCCCTAAAGGCGCTGAGATTAATGCTTAAGTCCCGAGGCCTTGAATTAAGTGATTCCTCCGCAGAAACGTCATGGGACCATGTCCTCTATCTTGCCCTCTGGATTAGGGGGGCCAATCTATTTTCTTGGGAAGTATGGTCCCGGGTGGAGAAGCTGGCCAGGGAAAGGGAAAAAATCTTAGGGATTGAGCCTCCTTTAGGCTTTTATCCTATAGTGGTGGCCCTTAAGGCCACATTCCACCCAGACTCCTTACCCCCACCGGGGAAAGGAAACTCCCCTGGGGTGGAGCCTGACTTAGAGAAAGAGAAAGGAAAGCCACTTTTCACCCTGACTCCCTTCCACCTCCTGGGGGTGGAATTTCGTGCGCGAGTCAGGGGCTCGCACGAAAGCCGAGGGCGTGAAACCATTAAGAGGTAAACGGGTGGGGTCCGCGCAGTCCGGTGGTCCCGGCGGATCTTTCCCGATCTTTCCCGCTCCCCGTTCCTCCCGACCCCTCCACCCGCCTGTCCCGTCCCCGCGTTCCGCCACCGCCGCCGCCCCCCCTCTCTCCGGAGGGGCAGGTGTCGGCATCCCAGCGGGTGCGGGGGGGGGGGAAGGGGTTTTTTTTTTTTTGGGGGGGGGGGGGGTCGGCAGGGGACCACCCCCCGGCCGGCGACCGGCCGCCGCCGGGCGCATTTCCACCTTCGGCGGTGCGCCGTGACCGGCTCCAGGACAGCTGGGCAGCTTCAGCTTTGATTCCAATCCTCCGGAGACAGACTGTGGACCTCCACCCTAATTTTGCTTTAATTTATAGTAAGAAATTCTTTAAATAAAACCATTTTATGTTTCTTTAGGCCCATCTTCAAGCTGTGTGTATGTGTGAGTGAATGGAAGTTCCTGCTGCATTAAACATCTGCTTCTGTAAACATGCTTGACTGCTTAACTGTGGATGGAGTTTCCCCTTTGTTGCTGTTGATCTCATAAGACTAATTTAAATCTGCCAGTATTTTATTGGCTAATAAATGAGCTGTAGAGGCTTATAGAAACTGTAAGGTCAGGACCCAGAACTTCAGAGAGTTAGCTCATCTGAGTCCACTGGCATAATTAAGCCAGAGTTCTTCCATCTCTGGGACCCTTGGGGCTAAAGAGATGGCTCAGTGGTCAAGAGCACTGACTGCTTTCCCAGAGGACCTAGATTCAATTCCCAGCACCTACCTGGCAGCCAACAGCCACCCATAACTCTTAGTTCCAGGGGAATTCAATGCTCTCTTCTGACTTCTGCAAGCATTGCAGGATACAAGTGCACAGACAATACACTCATAGACTTAATCATAAAAATAAATTAAAAATATTTTTGGTCCTTTTGAGATGGGGTCTCCCTATAGCTCCAGCTGGCCTGGAACTCACTATACATACACATATACATATACACACACACACCAGGCTGGCCTCCATCTCACAGAGATCTACCTGCCTCTGTCTCCCAAGTGCTGGAATTATGCCCAGCATAAATAAAATATTTTTAAAACTAAAGGAACCCTTACAGAGTGAGGGAGGAGGTTGTGTACTCCCTAGATGTAAAGGGACCCCATGGATTGAGGGGAGGACCACAGTCAAGAGAAGAGGACCATATGGATGAAAGGAAGCCCAAGGGGCAAACAGAAAACTGAGGGAGAGGACCCTTCAGAGGGAGCAAACCCACAGACCCAGGGATGAGTGAGCATCCTCATAGGGATGGGCAGTGATCTGAGGAGACTCACAGCTGGGCCTGAGAGACAAGATTTTAATGCTAAGACATCCAAAAATTTTAAAGTATTTTATTTTGGTCTTTTCAAGATAGGGTCTCCCTATAGCCCCAGGCTGTCCTGGAACTCGCTCTGTAGACCAGGCTGGCCTTGAACTCACAAAGATCCACCTGCCTCTGCCTCCCAGGTGCTGGCAATACAGATGTTTCACTACATTCAGTCAGGAAATTATCTTCCTTGTGTCAGTATATCCTGAAATAAGGAGCCATCAAGAAAAATTTCTTTTCAAGGCATGGCCTAAGAATTCTTGGCTCTTTTAAGCCAGGCATGGTGGCACAGACCTTTAATCCCAGCACTTGGGTGGGGGGGAGGCAGGCAGATCTCTGTGAGTTCAAGGCCAGCCTGGTCTACATAGTCCCAGGCCAGCTGGGACTAAAGGGAGACCCTGTCTCAAAAGACAAAAAACAATTCTTGCTCTTATTGGAAAGATGGCGCAGTGGGCAAGAGTATTTGCTGCTCTTCCAGAGGACTTTTCTAGCACCTACATGGAGTAGCTCACAACCATCGGGAGCTCCGTATGTGTGTGCACCCACACTCATTTAGACACATATAGATAAATGTAAAAAAAAAAAATTTTTTTTTTGCTCTTCCTTGCCTCAGCCTTTTGAGTTATGAGATTACATGTCAATATAACCATACTCAGGCTGCTTTCTTGGCTGGTGTCTGCAAGAGGTCTGAAGATTAATTAGTGCTGGTCTTCAAGCTTAGGACATTCTGTTGTCCTGAGTAAGCATAAGACTTAGTGACCCAGTCAGCTTCTGCTAGTATGTGCTTAAACTAGATGTGTGACCCTCTTGGGCTTGCAAAGCATTGCACCCTTAAATAGGGAAGATTCTAGTACAAAATGAGGGGATGTTTTGTATTGTTTTAGACAGGGTCTCCCTGTAGCCACAGCTAGCCTGGAACTCACTATGTAAACCAGGCTGACCTCAGTCTCACAGAGATTCCCTAACTCTGCTTCCTGAATGCTGGGATTAAAGGTGTGTGTCACTGGTGGCACCTGACCCATATTGAGTACTTTTTGTCTTGCACCACATATATGCAATACCCTAGGATATTAGAAGGAGTCAGATCCCCTGGAACTGGATTTATAGCAAGTTGTGAGCTACTATGTGGGTGCTGGGAAATGAATCCAGCCAGTGCTCTTAACTGCTGAGCTCTGTCTCCAGCCCCTGCATTATTTTTGTGGTGTGTACAGGTTGGGTGAGGTTGCTAGCAGCTTCATCTCCCTTTTGCTGTTATCTCAGCATTTTGTGTCTCATCTTTAAACAGGCTAGTATGTAATTCAGTGGTAGGGGGGTTAAGTAGCATTTGCAAGGCCCTAGGTTCAATTCCCAGCCCTGCAAAGCAGAAGAAAGCAAGCTCAGTTCTAAAATTTCTAGGTACTAAAAAGCAAAATACAAAGTACTTAGCTCACTTAAAAATTTTTTTTAATTTTTTTATTATTTTTTATGTGTATGAGCATACTGTCTGCATGTAGGTTGGTGCACCCGTGTTGTGCAATGCCACAGAGGTCAGAAGAGGGTGTCGGATTCCCCTGGAACTGGAGTTAAAGACCGTTCTTAGCTGCCATGTGAGTGCTGGGAATGAACCCAGGTCCTCTGCAAGAGCAGTTGGTGTTCTTAACCGCCGAGCCATCTCTCCATCCCCAATTGTTCCTTTGATAAAGACATAATGACCTTCTTTGTCTCTTGATTTCTTTTACTTTAAAGTCTATTTTGTCTGATATTAAAATAGCAACACCTGCTTTCTTTTTGGTACCATTTGCTTGGAATATTTTTTTCCCATCCTTTCACTTTAAGTTGGTGCCTATCCTTGAGGGTAAGATGTGTTTCTTGTAGACAGCATATAGAAGGGTTCTGTTTCCTAATCCAATCTCCCAGTCTATGTCTTTTGACTGGGGAGTTTAGTCCATTAATATTTAAGGATATAACTGAAAGATTTGTGTTGCTTCCTTTCATCTTATTATCCATTTGCATTTTTGGTCTAGGTTTCTACTTCTGCCATTATGCTATTAATTTCTCTTTCTAGGTGCCTGGGGATGGTTGTTCCTTTCTTCTGTCCTTTGAATTGCTTCAAGTATTTTCTGAAGGGTTGGTTTTTCCGGACATGCATTCTATCATCTTGTTTATGTCATGGAAGATTTTTCTCTCTCCTTCAGTTGACATTTTTGCTGGGTATAGTAACCTGGGTTAGCATCTATAGTCCTTTAACACTGGAATGCTTTGCTCCAAGTTCTTGCTTTCATAGTTTGCACTGAGAAGTCAGTTGTAATTCTGATGGGTTTCCCCTTATATGTAATTTGTTTTTCTCTTGTGACTTTCAGAATTTTGTCTGTTTTGGGCATCTAGCATTTTAACTATGATATGGCGTGAGGAGTTTCTTTTCTGATCTTGTCTGTTTGGGGTTCTATGTGCTTCTTGTATTTGTATGGGCTTGTCTTTTTTTTTTTTAGTTTGGGAAAATTTTCTTCCTTATTCTGTTGAAGATCTGGTCTATAACATTCTCTTGGGATTCTTCTTCCTCTATCTCTATGATGTGGAGTTTTGATCTTTTCATAGTGTCCCACATTTCCTGGTTGTTCCATTTTTTTGTAGCTTTAAAATTTTCATAATCTTTACTTGAGCTTTTTAGTTGCTCTGTGTTAATTCCAGGTCTGATATTCATTTTTCTGCTTCCTCCATTCTACTTCTGAGGCTTTATCCCATCATTTCCTCTTGATTGGATGGGATTTTGATTTCCTTTTTCCTTTCCTCCTATTATGTCTTTAGTATTTACACTTAATTTGTAGCTTTTCAATCTCTTCCTGTAGCTCCTTCCTTTGCTGGTTAGTTTCCTTTTTTTATTTCAGCATGGGATCTTTTCAGTATTTCTATTTCCTTCTGTAGTCATTCTCTCCCTCTAGGTCATTCTTGAGTTATTCATTTTCTCTCCTTCGTTCTATGACTTGTTCTTTACATTCTTTATTTCTTTCAATATGTATGCAATTGTTCTACTAAGATCTGTGTTCTGAGTTATCTCTAGGGAGGTCTCATTGTAAGAATCTTATATATTATTTGTTAGAGGTTGGCATGGAATTATTCTGCACTTTCCCCATGTTGTTCTTTCGTTGTGCTTTTGGCATGTGGGTTTCTTTTTGTTTGTATTCAGATGTGAATCTCAAATGTTTCTACACTGTTGATGGCTTGCTTTGCTTGCTTCCTTCAGAGGCTTTCATTGTTTTCTCCTTGTTTTTTTTTTTTTTTTTAAATTAGTTTTTATTGATGCTTTGTGCATTTCATACATTTTTTCCAATTCAGTTCAGGCTTATTTCCTTTTCCCTCNACAACACATGTCTGTGGTGCCTGTGACTGCCAGAAAAGGGTGATGGATCCCCTAGAACTGGAATTATGGACAGTTGTGAGCCACACCATAGGTGCTGTGACCTGAACTCAGGTCCACTGAAAGAGCAGCAAGTACTCTTAGCAGTCAGGCCATCTCTCCAGCCCCCATACTTTTTTTTTTTTAAGGTATAAAAATCAAACATTTGCTGAGCGTGGTGGCGCACGCCTTTAATCCTAGCACTTGGGAGGCAGAGGCAGGTGGATCTTTGTGAGTTCAAAACCAGCCTGGTCTACAGAGTGAGTTCCAGGACAGCTGGGACTACAGGGAGACCCTGTCTTGAAAAGACAAAAAACAAAAAACACAAAAAACAAAAAAACCCAAACATTTAATGGTTTAAAAAAACATAAAGAACTTTAGGAGCCAGGTGTGGTGGCACGTGTCTTTAATTCCAGCACTCAGGAGGCATAGGCAGTGGATCTCTGTGAGTTCAAGGCCAACCTAGTCAACAGAGCAAACTCCAGGCCAGATGGGACTAATGGGAGATCCTGTCTCAAAAGGACCCTCCCTGCAGAAAAAAAAAAATCTCAAGGAAGGTATATTTTATTTTGGCTGTTTTTATTTAATTTTCCTAGGGAAATACAAATGAACACCTTGCTCCAGATAGGGCACCAGTGACAGATCAAAGTCTAACTTAGCAAACCACTGAACTTCTTGGGTCTTAACTTACAGGGTGACAACACAATAGTTGCATCAATGAAAACTCACTACAGCACAGATGACATAGATGGAGATCCTTTTCTTAACTTTCTAAATTCCACATACTGAGTCACTTCCCAAGACCACATGGAAGGAGCTTGGGAAAATTACAAACAGGTAGGAGTATACATACACATATATCTATTAAGAGTGATGCAAATCATGGGTAAGAGTCTAATAACCCTCTCTATGCCCTTTCTCTTTCTTATTTAAAGATTTACTGTTTAAAAAAATACTTTGCTGGGCATGGTGGTGCACACCTTTAATCTCAGCATTTGGGAGGCAGAGGCAGGTGAATCTCTGAGTTCCAGGCCAGCTGGGGCTAAAGAGAAACCCTGTCTCAAAACCACCAAAATATATAAAATATATAAAGTTTTTCTTATGGTTATGAATATACTGCCTATATGTATGTAAGTACATCCATGTTGTACAATTTCCACAGAGGTCAGAAGTGGGCATTGCATTGGATTGCAAGAGGACCCAGGTTCCCTTCCCGCCACCCACATGGTGGTTAACCACTGTCAGTAACTCAGGTTCCAAGAGACCCATGTCCTCAGAAGAACTCAGTGGGAATTGTACCACATGGATGCACCTACCTTCATGCTGGCAATACACTCATACACATAAAATAATACAAAATTTGAAAAAGAAACATAATACATGTTATATATTAGTATATAATAATAATAATAATAATAATAATTAGACAATATAGCCTGATTATAGCCAGGCACTATAATCCTAGCACTCGGGAGGCAGAGGCAGATGGATCTCTCTGAGTTCCAGGTCAGCCTGGTCTACAGAGTGAGTTCCAGACCAGCTGGGGCTATAGGGAGACCCTGTCTCGAAAAGACCAAAAACAAAATAAAAATATAATTACAATATTATAAATTCATGGGTCAAAAAATCATTTTGAAGCTGGGCATGGCAGGTACAACTTTAATCCCAACACTAGGGAGACAGAGGCAGGTGGATCTCTGTGAGTTCAAGGCCAGCCTGGTCTATATAGAGAGGTCCAGGCTAGCTGGGACTACAGGGACCCTGTCTCAAAATACCCAACAATTTTTTTTTGGATTTTTTTTCCCCTCAAAGTCATGAAGCAACTCTTTTCATTTTTATTTTCTGTGTATGAGTGTATCGCCTGCATGTATGTAAGAGCACCTGTGTCGAGCAGCGCCCCAGAAGGTCAGAAGGTGGTGGATTCCTCTGGAACTGGGAATGAAATCCTGGTCTTCTGCAAGACCAGCCAGTGCTCTTAACTGCTGAGCAATCTTTCCAGCCCCATGAAACAAATCTTAGTTGGAATTCAGTTCAAAACCAGAGAACAAAGAACTGTCCTGTATACAGTGTTTGCTTCTGGACTTTTAAGCTACAGGATAGACACTTAACACTGTGTATTAGTCAGGGTTCTCTAAAGAAACAGAAGTAACAGGATGAATATATATAGCTATATACAATTTATTGATTTGCTCACGTGACAGAGTTAAAGGAGTCCAACAGTAGCTGCACCACACTGGAAAGGCCGAGAGAATCCAGGGAACTGCTCAGTCCGCAAGGCTGGATGTTTCAGTAGTCCCAATCTAGTGCTGAAGGCCCAATGGATTCTAGGAGATCTGCCGGTCTCTCAGTACATGCTGGGATCCGAAAGGTTGATCACAGCAGCAAGACAAACTCACCAGATGACCGAAAGGTTGATCACAGCAGCAAGACAAATTCACCAGATGAGAGAGGAAAGCCGCAGGAGAAAAAGGGACCAGCTCCTTCTGCCATGGCCTTTTATACTGCCTACTGGCAGAAGGAAATGCCCACATTTGGGGTGGGCCATCCGGGTTGAGGTGGTCCAATCCAAACATCCCTTTTCTCTTATTTGTTCCTTAGTCCAGTCAAGTTGACACACAGATTAACCATCACAAGTCCACCCGTTGTCAACTTGACACCCAATAAATAGCCTCTCCTTATGTTATGCTTAAATGTCAATTGCAAACAATGGCAAGGTCATAATTCCACCTAACATGTTATAAGTGTCTCATGTGCAATAGCAAAGCATTATATCTTAGAGTTGGTGGTCCTTGAGGAACACTTAGTCCTTCAGTATCTAATAACCTAAATATGACAACACTTAACACTTATCTCATTTGCACATTCAAAAGAGAACACAAGTATTCGCTTAATATACATATATATATGAACAACCACATTCTATTCAACCAAATAGGACAAAAGTTAATATCTATTATAATCCACGTTTCTGCAACTGGTCCTGTGGCTTCAGCTGATATTTATGACTACCTTCTTCTACTACCCATTCTGTATTTCCTCCACCATCAGCAAGCACCTCTGCAGGTCTTGGCTCTTTCCCTGGAGGAGTGATCCATAACTTCATCCCTGAAGGGTCTGGGCCATTTATTGTCCTGTCTGGTTTGGGTTGTTGGAGTTTCCCATTGACCTTAATCATAGGACATGGTAGCACCAGAAGGCGCCCTCCTGCCTTCCAGACATTATCTTCCTTTCCCCCATTGTGGAGAAAAAGTGCAATTTTCCCCTGGTAGTCTGGATCAATCACTCCTCCTACTACTGTTATTCTTTCCTTAGCCTGTTGGCTTAAAGGCAGTAGAAGCCCAAAGTGGCCGGGGGAAGTCTTAGCTTCCAGTTCATTGGAAACAAACTCACCGATGATGAGAGAGGCAAGCCGCAGAGGGGGAAAGTGCGGAGGAGAGAGAAAAGGGACCAGCTCCTTCTTGCCAGGGCTCTTTTATACTGCCTGCTGCAGGAACGAAGGTACGTCCCACACTTGGGGTGGGCCATCGCGTGTTGAGGCGGTCCAATCAAAACCTCTCTTATTGTCCTAGTCAATTGACAACCATGTACCAGTAAACACACACCGTCGGATTAATCCATCACACACTTGCCTTTTTACATTCGCCATTTAAAAATATTCCGGCGGGTTGCCGGGCATGGTGGCTTACACTTTAATCCTTAGCACTTGGAAGGCAGAGATAGGTGATCTCTGCTGAGTTCAGGCCAGCCAAGTCTTACATAGCGAGGTTCCAGGCAGTTGGGAACTAAAGGGAGACATTGTCTCAAAAAAAAAAAAAAATATTGGAGGGTTAAATAAGTCAGAACGCAACTTTTGGGTAATGTTTTTGGGGATCAAACTCAGTTCAGTAGGTTGAGTGCCAAGTTGCCTTTACCCAGTGAACCCCACTCTCATTTTGTTTTTGGAGTAGGTGAATAAACATAGAGTGTTGCCCACATTAGGAGCCCACAAAGGCTGGAGAAACTGCTTAGTTAAGAGTACTTTCGGGGGCTGGAGAGATCACCTAGCTTACGGTTAGGAGAGCCTACCGCTCTTACTGAGGACCCGGTTCGATCCCCCACACCCACATTGGCGGCCTAAGACCGTATTGAAACTCCTTCAATTCCATGAGAACCCCAGTTCCAGGGGAATACGATTCCATCTTCTGGACCTCCGCGGCGTTGCACGGACACGGGTGCACAAACTTTGCATTGCAGACAGTACATTACAAAACAAATTACAGAAATAAATAAATAATTAATAAAAAAAAAATTAATAAACAAAAAAAAAAAAGAAGTACTTTCGACCCTTGTAGATGGGACCCCAACACCCAACCGTCTAGTTAAAGCAAACCATGTCTGGGGTTGGGTTGTTTGTTTTGGCCTCAAAAACTGCCTCTCTACTTTCCAGGGGTCCTGAGGCCTCTGGCCCTTTCATCCAGGCATCTGCACTATATAAACAAATACATTTTTTTTTTTTTTTTCTTTTTTTTTTNTTGTCTTTTCAAGACAGGGTCTCCTTGTGACCCCAGCTGTCCTGGAACTCGCTCTGTAGACCTAGGGTGGCCTGGAACTCAGAAAGATCGCCTGCCTCTGCCTCCCAAGTGCTAGGATTAAAGGCGTGCACCACCACGCCCCGGCTTATAAATTTTAAGAAAAAGGGGTCTGGAGAGATGTCTAAGCAGTTAGGGCACTGGCTACTCTTGTAGGGATCCCAGGTCCGGTTTCTAGCACCCACATGGCAGCTAACACACTGTCCAGTTCTAGGGGATCCAACCTTCTGATCTCTATGGGCATTGACTTACACACACACAATACAAAATAAAATTAATATAAAAAAAGAAAATAAGACAGTTGTGTGTGATGGCACAGAGAGGCAGATGGGTCTCTGTGAATTCAAGGCACCTATAGAATTATGGTGAGTTCCTGGCAAGCTGGGGCTATAGGGAAAACTGTAATCGCAAAAATACCAAAAAAAAACCAAACAATCTCTTGACTTACCTAAACGATGCTAAGAAATCCGTATATATGGTGCATGGTTTGTTGGCCCACTTCCCCCCCTTCTCCCCTCCTTTCCCCCCACTTTTTCCCCTTCTCGTGCGGTTTCAGTTGTGTCCCCTTTCGTTTTCCGACACCCACCTATATGAATTCCCTGCTTCTTAGTCTGCTTTTCTCCTTTCCCTCAACTTCTGTGTTGGCTGTGTCTCCTGGCAACAGCACTCCCCCCATAGGAGCCAAAACATCTAGACCAGCAGGAAACGCAAAGTCATGGGTACAGGAAGCAAAAATTTTCCTTATGGGTCACTAGGGGTGATAGTGGAATCACTCCCACTTCCAACCCCTGGTTCCTGGACCCATGAATTCTGTCTATAGGAGAAACAGTACCATATAGTGGACCGTGATTCAAAGCATACACTGCTGCTGGAGAACCCTGCCCCAGCCCTCCAGGGTATTACCTAATTGGTCCTGTAACTGGGTCTTCAAGAGGCCATTCCATTGTTCTATCAAGCCAGCTGTTCTGGGTGGTGGGGAACATAATAAGACAAGTGGATACCATGACCATGGGACCACAGTCACACTTCTTTGGCTGTGAAGTGCGTTCCTTTGGTCAGAAGCAATGCTGTGAGGCATACCATGACGGTGGATAAGGCATTCCGTACGTCCCTGGATGGTAGTTTTGGCAGGAACGCATTCCGTTCAGGGAAAGGCAAATCCATAACCAGAAAAAGTATCTATTCCTGTAAGGAAAAAACGCTGTCCCCTCCATGATGGAAGTGGTCCAATATAGTCAACCTGCCACCAGGTTGCTGGCTGGTCACCCTGGGGACTAGCACCATATCAGGGGTTTCAATGTTTGTCTCTGCTGTTGGCAATCTGGCACCGGCAGTAGCTGTAGCCAGATCAGCCTTGGTGAGTGAAGTCCATGCTGTCAAGCCCTTGCATAACCTCCATCTCTGCCACCATGACACTTTGTTCATGGGCCCATTGAGCAACAACAGGGATAGCTGGAGAAAGAGGCTGACTGTCCGAGTCATCTGATCTACTTGCTTATTAAACTCATCCTCTGCAGAGATCACCTTTTGATGAGCAATTACACGAGACACAAATATCTTCACACCCTTTGACCATTCAAGAGCTCTATCCACATACTTCCTCCCAAAATGTCTTTCTTACCAATTTTCCAGTCATGCAACTTCCAAGTTCCTGACTATCCGGCCAAACCATTGGCTACAGTCCATGGATCAGTATATAATCGAACTTCTGCCATTTCTCCTTCCAGGCAATATGCACAACCATGTGCACTGCCCGCAGTTCTGCCCACTGTAAGACTTTCCTTCACCAGCGTCCTTCAGGGTTGTTTCAGAAATTGGCTAAAATGCTGCAGCTGTCCACCTATGGGTGGCGCCTGCATAGCGTGCAGAACCAACAGTAAACCAGGCCCTAGTCTTCTCTTCCTCCGTCAATTGATCATAGGGCAAACCCATGAAGCCACAGGTGCATACTTGAGCACAGGAGGCATTGTAACAGGAGGGGAAAACCATAGGCATTTGGGCCAACTTCTTATGTGTCATGTAACTTGCCCTCAGGGCCTGCCCGGGGTCCCTGTCACCCGTATGGACCACTTCCATTTGATAAGGGACTGTTGCTGTGCATGTCCTCCTTTATGGTCTGGTGGGTCAGATAACACCCAGCTCATGATGGCAGCTCAGGTCTCATGGTGAATTGGTGGCCCATTGTCAAACGTTCAGTTTCCACTAAGGCCCACTAGCAGGCTAAGAGCTGTCTTCAAAAGGAGAATAGTTGTATACAGATGAAGGTAGAGCCTTTCTCCAAAATCCCAAGGGCCTCTTTTGTGATTCCCCTATGGGAGCTGCCTCAGACTCCAGACAGCATCTCTTTCTGCCACTGATATCTCAAGCACCCATTGGGTCTGCTGGATCATAAGGCCCTAGGGGCAGAGCAGCCTGCACTGCAGCCTGGACTGTTGAAGAGCTTTCCTGTTCCACGCCCCACTCAAAATTTGCTGCCTACTGAGTCACCTGATATATGGGTCGTATTAACACACCCAGATGAGGAATGTGCTGCCTTCAGAATCCAAAAAAGGCCCACCAAACGTTGTGCTTTTTCTTGTGGAGGGAGGGGCCAGGTGCAACACTTAATTTCTTTTACCTTAGAGGAATGTCTCTGAGCTCCACCCCCCTGAACTCCTAGAAACTTCACAGAGGTAGATGGCCCTTGATTTTAGTTGGATTTATTTCCCATCTTCTCATGCGCATATGCTTTAACAACAAATCTAAACTAGCTGCTACCGCTGTTCACTGGGTCCAGTCAGCAAAATATCATCAATATCGTGGACCAGTGTGATATTTGTGGGAGAGTCAGGCGATCAAGATTCCTTCTAACTAAGTTATGGTAGAAGGCTGGAGAGTTAACATACCTTGAGGTAAGACAGTAAAGTTATACTTTTGGCCTTGCCAGCTGAAAAGCAAATTGCTTTGGTGGTCCTTATGAACCAGTATTGAGACGAAAAAGAAAGCAATTGCCAGATCAATAGCTGCATAACAGGTACCAGGAGACATATTAATCTGCTCAAGTAAGGACAACACATCTGGTACAGTGGCTGCAATTGGTGTCACTATTTGATTGAGTTTTCGATAGTAAACTGTCATTCTCCATGATCCATCTGCCTTTGCACAGGCCAAATTGGAGAGTTAAGTGGAAATGTGGTAGGAATCACCACCCTGCATCCTTTCAAATCCTTGAGGTGGCACTAATTTCTGCAAACCCTCCAGGGATACAATACTATTTTTTTGTTCACTAATTTCCCTGGTAGAGGTGGGCCAACACCAATGTTTTCCATTTGTCCTTTCCAAACATAATAGCCTTCACTCCCCAGGTTCAGGGAAACCAATGTGGGGATTCTGCAATTTCTAATTATATCTATCCAATTATACATTCTTGGACTGGGGAAATAACTACGGGATGGGTTCTTGGACCCACTGGGCCCACTGTTAGTCGGACTTCAGCCAAAACCCCATTTCTCACCTGACCTCCATAGGACCCTACTTTAACAGGAGGGCCACAATGCTTTTTAGGGTATCATGGGATCCGTGTCAATCCGAACCAGTATCCCAATATGCCCGAAAATTATTATTTCCTTTTTTCCCAGTGTACAGTTACCCTGGTAAAAGGACTCAGGTCCCTCTGGGGAGGACAGGAGGAAGGCAAATGGTATAACTCTTGGTATTGTGACAAGGTTCTTCATCATCGGAACCCAGCCATCCCTTCATTCAACGGGTTCTAGGTCTGTGAACTGTCTCAAGTGTGGAAACTGGTTAACTGGGTGGTATTCGCTACTCCTAAAATCATATGTTGACTTCCTGTCATTTTGTTCTAGAGCTTTTTTGTAAATACAGATAAATACAAACTTAGTAGGCTTCTTATGTATTTGGTTCTGGGAATGCCATGATTAATTAGCCAGTTCCAACGATCATTTCGGGTATGCCATTATCGGTATTGTTTTGCCTTTGCCACCCATATGATAATTACTGTAACTAAGCTCATCTGGCCTTCAGCGATTCAGTGCTGCCACATGACGCCTACCCTGAGGTCCTGTTAAACCTATTATGTGTACATTTCATTTATGCAAGCGAGCACCAACTTCTCTAAACTGTTAGATCTGGCATAAGAAATAAAACAAAAACAAAGTTTTTTTTTTTTTTCTGATGGTTGCTTTCCTCAGTTACTTTCCATCTTATAAATTCAGTAAAAGGCATGTTCCCTGGGTCCTCATATTGTGGAGGATGTGGTTTTACACTTCAAACCCACTCAAGCATGCCCATCGGCCTTACCCTCACAATCCCTTCATTTATACTAAGCCAAGGAATATCCGGCATCTCTAACTCGCTGTTAGAGGCCATGTTTTAATAAATCCATCAGCCAACATTCCCAAATAAAATTTTAACACCCTTTTTAACTGCTCGCGCTTCCGTGTTAAACCTACTTTCTCTACTCCGGGCTTCTATCGATAAACTCAGTATGATTTCCAATTTATATTTCTTCCACCATTTCCCACACCCTTAAAATCCATCCCACACATATTCCTTAAGCTTCTGCCGGACCCCCCCCACTGATGGCAAACTCATTATTTTCTTTAGTGGTGTAGCGCACTTCCTTGTGGACCACTCTTTCTATCTCACTTGAGGGGCTTGCTTAGACTTCAATCTGGTTATAGGTCTAGAGGCAACAATTGTTGGTTCCTGAGGGACATTAGCTCCCACTGGGAGGGGTGGATTAGTTTTCCTCAGGCAAGGGTGGGGAGGAGGGATCTGCAGGGTGTGTAATCTCTGCTGAGGGTGGGGAGATTAATTTCCTCAGACAAGAAAATTCCTCAGAATCCGAGGGTTCAACATCCTCATCATCATGGTTCTCCCACACATCTCCACCCCAAGTTTCAGAGTTCCACCCTTTCCCCACCAGTGCTCTCACTTTGACTGCTGCCACTCTTCGTGGCTGGGATTAAATTTGCATTGTAAAAATCAGCCAAACGTATACTAAGGGCTCCAGCTGATTTTCTGTGCTTAGCTCTTTGGCTGTGGAGAGAAGATTCTCTTCCAGAACACAATTGGAAACCCTTTATTTAAACTGTTGTTTTGATGTAATCGGAGCTGTCATTTTTTATCACTGACTCCTTATTTCCTCTATCAATTTATCCAGACATGCTAGGAGCAACAAGGCAAATCATTATTTTCCTATTTTTCCGCAATTTATCGAATGTTTTATATATAGATTCACTAAATTCCTTGCTCCTCACAAGAGGTGAGTTAGGTGAGTCCAATGGATCTATCTTCATAATAACATCAAATAGTCTGCACCAAAGATTATCCTTCCTCTTCATGCCACCAGGAGAGCCTTCTTCACTTAGGCTTCATTGGGTTTGGAGAGCTGGCTCCAGAGGCTACCAAACCCACTAAAGAAATTCATCCTTCAATTCTGTTTCTCTTAGAACCACTTCTGGTACCAAAATCTTTATTAGTCAGTGTTCTCTAACGAAACAGAAGCAACAGGAACGAATATATATAGCTATACAACTTATTGATTGCTCACATGACAGAGTTCAAGGAGTCCAACAGCAGCTGCACCACACTGGAAAGGCCGCGGCGAGAGCGAATCCAGGGAACCTGTTCAGTCCACAAGGCTGGATTGTCTCAGTAGTCCCAATACAGTGCTGAGGCCCAAATGGGTTCCAGGCGATCTGCTGGTCTCAGTACACGCGGGATCCGAATACGGTTGCTCACAGCAGCAAGACCAACTCACCAGATGAGAGAGGCAAGCCGCAGGAGAAGAAAAGGGACCAGCTTCCTTCTGCCATGGGCCTTTTATACTGCCTGCTGGAGAAGGTACGTCCACATTTGGGGTGGGCCATCGGTGTTGAGGCGGTCCAATCATAAGACCCTTAGTCCAGTCAAATTGACAACCAAAATTAACCATCACACACACACACACACAGGATTAACCATCACACACTGCCTTTTTAATTCGCCATTTAAAAATATTTGGCGGTGCCGGGCATGGTGGCTTACACCTTTAATCCTAGCACTTGGAAGGCAGAGATAGGTGGATCTCTGTGAGTTCAAGGCCAGCCAAGTCTACATAGCGAGTTCCAGGCCAGCTGAGAATAAAGGGAGACATTGTCTCAAAAAAACAAATATTGGAGGGTATAAATAAGTCAGAACGCAACTTTTGGGTAATTGTTTTATGGGGATCAAACTCAGGTCAGTAGGTTGAGTGACAAGTGCCTTTACCCAGTGAACCATCTCATTTTGTTTTTGGAGTAGGTGAATAAACATAGAGTGTTGCCCACATTAGGAGCCCACAAAGGCTGGAGAAACTGCTTAGTTAAGAGTACTTTCACCCCTTGTAGAGGACCCAAGTCTGGTTCCAAGCACCCCATGTCTGGGGTGTGTGGTTTGGTGTGCTCAAAACTGCCTTACTTTCCAGGGTCTGAGCTTCTGGGGCCTCCTCAGGGGGCATTCTGCATATATAAAAACAAATACATTTTTTTTTTTTTTTTTTTTTGTCTTTTTCAAGACAGGGTTCTCCTTGTGACCCCAGCTGTCCTGGGAACTCCCTCTGTAGGGACTAGGGTGGCCCTGAACTCAGAAGAATCCCTGCCCTCGCCTCCCAAGTCTAGGATTAACGGCGTTGCACCACCACGCCCGGCTTGGCTTTTTTTTTTTTTTTTTTTTTTCTGGGGCTGGAGAGATGTTAGCAGTTAGGAGCACTGGCTACTCTTGTAGAGGACATTACAGGTCGGTTTCTAGGCACCCACATGGAAGCTCACAACTGTCCAGTTCTAGGGGATCCAACCTTCTGATCTCTATGGGCATTGTACTTACACACAGGCAATTACACATAAACTTAATATAAAAAAAGAAAAATAAGCAGTTGGGTGTGTGGCCACCAGAGAGGCCGATGGGCTTGTGAATTCAAGGCCACCCTAGAATTATGGTGAGTTCCAGGCCAGGCTGGGGCTATAGGGATACCCCTGCCTCAAAATACCAAAACCAAAACCACACCACTGGTTACCAAGATGATCAGAAAAGTCTATATGGGATGGTTGTGGGTAGTGGGTTTCCGAGATATATGAATGTCAGTTGCTTTTCCTTTTCACTAAATCAAACAGATACTATATAGAAGCACCTAAGGATGGGTTTATTTCGGCTCATAGTTTGAGTGTGCAGGGCATCATGGCAGGGAAGGCATGATGGGTTAGAGTTTTAAGATGAGCTTCTAGTTCATGACTATGTCCAGTCAGGAAGCTGTGCTCAGCTTTTTGTCTGGATTTTATGAAGTCCAGGAACCCAGCCTGAAGGCTGTCTCCACCATTAGGATGGATCCTTCTACCTCAGTTCAAATATCTTGACAATATAAACTCACACATGTTACACAGAGAAACCTCAAAAACATCCAGAGATGAAGGTCATAAATACATTTCCTCAGCCTCCTCCCAAGTGCATGCTGGGATTAAACACACTCAGTGAGACCTTTTCCCTTTGGGGCCCAGGCTGAAATCTCCCTGGGTCAGCCTTAGAATACAAGGTAGCAGTAAGCCGAGACAGAAGTTAACTATTTTTTTTAAATTTATTTCTGTATGTGATGACTGTACTGTCTGCATTGCAGGTCTGTGCACCCGTGTCGTGCAAATGCCGCGGGAGGTCAGAAGAGGGTGTTGGATTCCCCTGGAACTCGAGTTGCTTGAATTGGAGTTCCATGTTCTCGGCTGCATGTGGGTAATGGGGATCGAACCCGGTTCCTCTCTAAGAGCAGTGTCGACGCTCTCAACGTAGGCCATCTCTCCCGCCCCAGAAGGGTTTAAGGATGAGAGAAATGTCTTGAAACTAGGTAAAATTGATGATTGTACAACACCTGTGATCTTACCAATTACCACTCTTTCCATTTTAAAATAGTCGATGATGAGGGTAGTGCCACTCAAGATGCTGAGGCAGCAAGGTGTCTGTCCAGTTCAAGGCCAGCCTGGAACTACAAAAAACCCAAGGTCTCAACAAAACAAACCAGCTGGGGGCAGCCCATGCCTATAAGCCTAGCACTCAGGTGCTGAACAAAAGATTGCCACTAGTTTGAAGTTAGCTCATTTATTCAGTGAATTTCAGGCCAGTCTAGGATAGAGACCCAACTCCAAGAAAAAAAAAAAAACAAAAAAAAAGCAGGGGTTGTTATTTTGCTGACAATGTAGCTTACCTTGTATGGAAAAAGGCCCTAGTTCAATCCGCAATGGTTGTATATCCCAGTAATCAATCTAGTTTGGCTATATATTGAGTTCAAGGCCAACCTCTTAAAAAAAAACTCTCTTGGTATTATAAATTTTAGCTCAAGTATATTCGTGTGTTTATGTGGGGGGTTGGGGGGAGGCACTCTGTTTTAGGGGCCTATAACCCAGGGTCATTTGTAAGATAAACGCACACTGTCAATGAGGTGCACGTGCTCCCCCAGCCACTTTCGACGGTAGGAATCAATTCTTAACTTTTTAATATAGTTTTTTTTTTTTTTCTCGTCTTTTTTGGAGACAGGGTCTTCCCTGTTAGTCTGACATTCTGCCTTGCCTCTGCCTCCCAAGTGCTAGGGATTAAATGCTTGTACCCACCACATCCGGCCTTCCTTTTTTTTTTTTTTTTGCTTTTTTTTTTAAAAGTATATGCAGTGTGCGAACCTTGGAATTTAAATTCTTTACTTTGTAGTTATCCTTCTGCCTCAGCCTCAAGTAGCTGGGATTATAGGTAAAAAAAATAAAAACAACCTTGCTTTTTAATAGAGATGCTCTTGGTGAAGTTGATGGCTGCTAGTGACATTGGACTGGTGTTAATTCTATCTGATATGGTACATCTCTCAAAGTTTCTTAAACATCAAAGGCAAAGGAAATGTTAGTCCCTCGTCCTTAAATGTGGCAACCTTACAATTTTCCTCCTGTCAAAAAAAAGAAAAAAGACACCATTTTTTTTCAACCTAAGTAATTTTTCCTCATCTTCAAGAACTAGAGCTTAACTTCATATACAAGAATAAACAAACAAAATACCAAGAATAAACAATCTGAGGCTGAAGACATGTCACTCAGTGTTAAGAGTTATGGTGTGCTCTTATAGAGGGACCCAGCACCCCACGTGGTGGACCTGTAAGTCCATTTCCCTCCATCAGCACTGTACCATACATACATGCGGGGAAACCATTAATGCACATATAATGGCAGGTCTTTTTTAAAGAAGTAAAGAAGTATTTTTAGTGTTCAGTTCTGCCAACTTACTTTTCTTGCCTTGAGAATAAACTTAAAGCTGGTCACACGTCATTCCAATATTCTGGAGACTCAGGCAGGGTGATTTAACTCCAAGGCCAACCAGGACTATTAGAGTCCCTGTCTCAAAACAAAAGGCCGCTGACCAGATGGTTCTAGGGGTACGGTTATTGCTGCCAGGCCTAAACCTACACTTGCGTTAGGTTCCTGGGACCCCCATGGTGGAAGGAGAGAAAAAAAAAAACAACAACCAAACCTGTACGTTATACTCTGATCTCCACTCCTGCACTGTGGTGTGTTCATGTCTGCATACTCCAAATAAGTAAATGTCAAACAAAAACCAATAAAACTAAGAGAAAAGCAAAAAGGTGGTGATGATGTGAGTATAGTAATACAAAATTGTCTAAGCATTTCAGCTTGCCTTTATGTATGAAGTCCTGGGTTCCCTCTGTAACAACAGGGAAGAAAAAATAACCTGGCCAGGCCATATCTACACAGCAGTAATGAACGTTTCCAGAGGCATCACTTTATTGCTTATTGAGGTGTTAATTTTATTAAGTTCTAATATTGACATTCTCAAACTCCTTTAGAGCAGTGCTGATAGAATTTTGATCGTGAATTAGCACCTAGGATATATAGCAGATGCTCAAATATTTTACTGCCTCTTTTCTGTAATTCCCCACTGGCCAAAGTTACAACGATGTGAGATGTGTATAATCCAAGGGTTTATAGGGTTGAACACACACAGCTATGTGATCTCAAAAGGGAAAACCACCACCTGGTAACGACTGTATAAAACCTGATGCATGCTACCTTCAAGGCATGCTAGCCCTTCCCTTCCCAGATTCACAAACTGCCAAAGCATTTGCCTAAAAATGAAACATGTTCATTTAACTTGTTAAAAGTATGAACTTTTAACAGATTCTATCTATGGAAGTTTATATTAGTTTCCATCTATTGGAGTGAGTTCATTTTTTCTTCCTACTTTTAGATGGGAATAACTCAATTTAAAGAGAAAACAAAAACCCTGCATCAATGAAGAGGTGGAACACAAAGAGGTAAAACAAAAACTGTTTACCAAGTACTGAAGATTGAGGAACAATGCCCCAGGCAGCATTGACATTCTTGAGGCCCAGATGGGTGTGCCTTCAATGGAGCAGCTATATAAGCTTCCTCAGACCTTAGACACAGGTCAAGGTCACTGACATGGTCTGACATATGTCTAATGTTAACAGATGTTGCCACATCTGGCAAGGAACATACAATACAGTGTACTATAAAAATCAAAGCTCAGCTGAGCATGGTGTACTGTACATACATGTGATTCCAGCACTTGAAAGGCTGAGGCAGGAACACGGAGAGTTTTCCCAAGACAAGCAAAATGCTGTCATAAGATCAAAACTAAAATAAATGCTTTAAGAAACTTAAAACATAAACTAGGTCATTCCTTACGTCAAAACTAAATTACTCTCCTATCACTGATTGATCCCAATTAAAAAAAAAAAATTTCAGCATTGCAGTCTTTAACAAGTATAGTATCAGATCTAATTTTATTATTCTAAGTTCAGTGCACAGAGAGCCATCAAAGGCCACTTGGGAAAAAATGTTTTACCTCTTTTTGTGTTCTTCACAACAGAGGTGGGAAGCCACCCACTATGTAAAATAAGCCCATGAGGTACACTGATTGCAAAGGAAAATGGCCAAGTCCCTTCGCCAAATTACACATACCCTAGTACTGCTTATAAACAGAAAGAATACATTATATAGCACATCCCTTGAAACAGGTAACCAAAAAAAAGAAAAAAAACGGATCATTCTGTGAGAATATCTTTGGACTCTGCATCAGTTTGTCCCACTTCAGCTTCCATGATACCTGGAATAGCAGCAAAGGTGGAGTTTTCTACTTCTACTGCAGGCACAACTGCCTCACTTCCAGCCTTATCTTCGGTCTTCCCATTCTCAGATGCTGTTGACATGTCTCTTCTTCCAGTGGCTTTCAGTGAAGTTTCCTACTGGCCGCCTCGTGCCACAGGGTGGCCTTTCAGAACTTCTTGCAGTGGCTCTCCTTCCCTTCTAAAGCCCTCACTGCTGCTGTACACCGCTGCTAATACCTTATGTAGCCACTTCCTCTGTGTCTCTTCCCTCTCCTTTTCCTAAATTGTTCATCTCCTTTCCATCTTTTTCCCCAGGCATTCCACCGTTTCACTGGCAAAAGGGTCCTCACCCTGGACAAAGACAAATCAGTGCCCCAAACCACAGATTATAAGGAGCTCATGTTTTTAGGAATGAAGAGCCTGCAAAAGCAGCAAACTATAGTAGCAGTGTTCAATCTTCTGCCTCTCAAACCCTGCAAGCTACAAATGTCAGAAAAGCTTTACCAAAACTATCATGCTAAGTATGTGCTGTACCACTGAGTGTCATCCATTAACCCCATTTTACACTTTCTTTTCAGACTGTCTCAGTATAGGTTCCTGGCTGACCTCAAACAAAAACAAACTCCTGCCTCTACCTCTTTCATAGTTCTAACAGTACAGGGATGTATCACTACCCCAGCCATGACAAGGTTTCAATATGTTCCTATGCTGACCTTGGGCTGAACTGATACTCCCACAGCCCTAGAATAGCTAGGACGACAGGCATGACACCCAGCTTGTATGCTTTCTAAAAAGCACATCACCAGCCTTTGCCCAGTACTTAACGGCTAGTTTTTTTGTTTTTTTGTGGTGTCAATAGCATGACATAGTAATCCACTAAGCAGCACCACAGTCTAAGTTCACAGGCCAAGTACTGAAGCTTCAAAGATTCCCATTGCCACAGATGCAACCCTCAAGCGATCTGATGTGTCTCAATTTCTCAAAACTCAGAAATGCTGAACACTGCACTTTGAGATAGAGGATGCTCTATCTCAAAGGCTTTTCTTGCCATTGATTCCAAAGCACAAACCTTAAGGTATTTTTCCAGCATCTTCACTATATGTCTGTTGTTCAAAACACTCTTAGCCACATGGAGACTTGTTTTCTTGAACTGTTCAGCAGCCAACTGCAAAGAACCAAAGAAGACATCTAAAGAATTGCCACGGGCAAGCAGAGACACAAACTTCCTAGTGTGTGACGCTTACTCAAACCATCAACACGCACAACCTGGAAGAGTCTCAATTGACAAATTGTCTACATTAGGTTGCTTCTGGGCAAATCTGAAAGCGTAATATTCTTGACTGCCTTAACTGAGGTGTGAAGAACCAGCTTCAAAGTGGGTGCCAGCCTCGAAGTTCTGGGTGGCGTGGGGCCCTGTGTGATATAAAGGTAGTGGGGACCACTTAAGCCAAGCCTTCTTTCTCTCTTTTGATCGGGATTTGAGTCGTTGCTTTGGGTCTACCTTGACTTCCTGAAATGATGGCCCAAAATCTGTAAACTGTGAGCTAAAATATATTTCTCCTTTATCCCTATTTGACTTGGTCAAGGTATTTTACCAAAGCAACAGAAGTGCAACTAGGACACTATGCCAAGTTGTCCTGACATGCAACTTCCACCCTTTGTTACTTAGAAGAAAAATCTCAAAATGCTCCATGTATGAAAGAAGGTACCAGAAAGCCTTGGAACAAAGACAGTGAAACTAAGTGGAAAAGTTAGATCATCCTAAGATAAAATCAAAGACCATCCTAAGATAAAATCAATGTCCATGTAAGAAGCAATGTGTAGAAAGAAGGCACAAGAGCAAGCATTCACAGATAACCTTGTAGACTAAGGGAATGGGGAAAACCTTTTTTTTTGGAGGGGGGGTTGTCTCCCTGTAGTCCCAGATGGCCTGCGAAACTCACTAGTAGACAGGCTGGCCTCCCAAGTGTAGGATTAAAGGGTCGCGTGTTTTTACCACACCCAGCTGGCAAGCCTTTTTAAATTCTTTGGTTATACTGACTTCACATTAAGTCCAGAAGCACAAATCATGTTGGATAATTTGATTGTTCTGGCTTCTTCCTACTTATAATATTGATCTCCTGCTTATAAACTGTTCTCTGCTGATCTTTGAAAGCACTAAGATGGGTGGGCAGCTGTTGCTGTCTTCCTAAAGACAGATGCTAATCTAGCGTATAGCCTGCAGACCACATGCAGCCAGACCCACTCTATCATCTGTGCTGCTTCTGTGTGTCAAAAGCAGTTGGGCCACAGAACACAGGTCACATGGCCTGCAGAGCCATCTGGTATTGCAGGGACCAGATCCATAGCCCCTTCCAGCTATCCACGTCCTCTCAAATGGATGGTGATTTGCACAGCAACCCACCCATATCCCTGTATTTCATGGAAATTCTAAATCCGACTTCAACTCTTTATAAACAGTTGTTACAAGGTATTGATTAGAGAATATTAGTAAGAAATTCTACCAGGCATCATGGTTCACTCCTTTAAACCCAGCAACTCAGGAGGCAGAAGCAAAGTGGATGAGTGTATCTTCTGTGAGTCAGCGCCAGCTGGCTACATAGATTCCAGGGCCAGCTGGTCTACATCGACTTTCCAGGCCAGCTGGCCGGCTCAAGGAGACCCTCGTCTCAAAGCCCAAAAAAAACAAAAAAAAAGTGCTCTTATACACATAAAAGATAAAAGTAATTTTTTTAAAACTTTTAAAAACATGGGGGCTGGAGAGATGGTCCTAGTGGTTAAGAGCTCCAACTGCTCTTTCAGAGGTACCCCGGTTCGATCCCCAGCCACCCACATGGTGGCGGAGGATGAAAATCCTTCTTTAACTCCAGTTCCACGGGGAATCGATTGCCCTCTCTGACATCCCCAGCACCTGCACGACCCATGGGTGCACCAACTCCATGCAGGCCAGTCCATTCATGCATTAAATAAATAAATATTAAAAAAAGAAGACATTTGTAAATACAACACTTAGAATAAAAATTTACTGAAAGTGATAGAAATATCATTGCACGGGGGTAGAGCGATGGTTCTCGCGGTTAAGAGCGCGACCGCTCTGCAGGGCCCCAGGCGATCCTCAGCACCCACATGGTGTTGAGAACCGTCTGTAACTTCCAATTCCAGCGAGAACTCCAGTTCCAGGGGATCGACACCCTCTTCTATCCTCCGCAGGCAGGGCAGGAAAAGGGTGCACAAACCTACATGCAGACAGTGACAGTCAATACACATAAAATAATATTGTTGTTGTCTTTTCAAGACAGGGTCTCCTTGTGACCCCAGCTGTCCTGGAACTCGCTCTGTAGACTAGGGTGGCCTAGAACTCAGAAAGATCCGCCTGCCTCTGCCTCCCAAGTGCTAGGATTAAAGGCGTGCACCACCACGCCCGGCTTATAAATTTTAAGAAAACAAGAGGGTCTGGAGAGATGTCTAAGCAGTTAGGAGCACTGGCTACTCTTGTAGAGGATCCAGGTTCGGTTTCTAGCACCCACATGGCAGCTAACAACTGTCCAGTTCTAGGGGATCCAACCTTCTGATCTCTATGGGCATTGTACTTACACACAGGCAATACACATAAAATTAATATAAAAAAAGAAAATAAGCAGTTGGGTGTGATGGCACAGAGAGGCAGATGGGTCTCTGTGAATTCAAGGCCACCCTAGAATTATGGTGAGTTCCTGGCCAGCTGGGGCTATAGGGAACCCCTGCCTCAAAATACCAAAACCAAAACCACACCACTGATTACCAAGATGATCAGAAAAGTCTATATGGGATGGTTGTGGGTAGTGGGTTTCCGAGATATATGAATGTCAGTTGCTTTTCCTTTTCACTAAATCAAACAGATACTATATAGAAGCACCTAAGGATGGGTTTATTTCGGCTCATAGTTTGAGTGTGCAGGGCATCATGGCAGGGAAGGCATGATGGCAGTTAAGAGAGCTTCTAGTCATGACTATGTCCAGTCAGGAAGCTGTGCTCAGCTTTTTGTCTGGATTTTATGAAGTCCAGGAACCCAGCCTGAAGGCTGTCTCCACCATTAGGATGGATCCTTCTACCTCAGTTCAAATATCTTGACAATATAAACTCACACATGTTACACAGAGAAACCTCAAAAACATCCAGAGATGAAGGTCATAAATACATGATTTCCTTTATATGAAGTACAGAAGACTGACAGTCCAAAGGCTGTGGTTTTCAGAGGTTGAGGGGAAGGCACAATGGGAAATTACTAGGTTCATTAGGCTTTGTTGGTATTGCATGTGTGTGTTTATGCACTTGAGTGTAGGTCTCATGGAGCTGGAGTTATGCTGTTGTGAGCCACCTGTTGTAAGTGTTGGGAACCGAACATGGATCTTCTGTAGGAACAAATACTCTGAGCCATCTCTGAAACAAGTTTTCACTGTGAAAACTAGGCTAGCCTCAAAACTTATAGCTAGCAGGTGTGGTGTACGCCTTTAATCCCAGCACTTGTGAGGCAGAAGCAGGTGGATCTCTGAGTTCAAGGCCAGCCTGGTCTAGGTCTACATAGGGGTCCGCTGGGGCTACAGGGAGACCCTATCTCAAAAAGACAAAACAGCAATCTGCCTCTTCCTCAGCCTCCTCCCAAGTGCATGCTGGGATTAAACACACTCAGTGAGACCTTTTCCCTTTGGGGCCCAGGCTGAAATCTCCCTGGGTCAGCCTTAGAATACAAGGTAGCAGTAAGCCGAGACAGAAGTTAACTATTTTTTTTTTAATTTATTTCTGTATGTGTATGAATGTACTGTCTGCATGCAGGTCTGTGCACCCGTGTCGTGCAATGCCGCGGAGGTCAGAAGAGGGTGTTGGATTCCCCTGGAACTCGAGTTCGCCTGGAATTGGAGTTTCCGATGGTTCTCGGCTGCCATGTGGGTACTGGGGATCGAACCCGGGTCCTCTGCAAGAGCGGTCGACGCTCTCAACCGCTAGGCCATCTCTCCAGCCCCAGAAGGGTTTAAGGATGAGAGAAATGTCTTGAAACTAGGTAAAATTGATGATTGTACAACACCTGTGATCTTACCAATTACCACTCTTTCATTTTAAAATAGTAGACTGGATGAGGTAGTGCACTCAAGAGGCTGAGGCAGCAAGGTGTCTGTCCAGTTCAAGGCCAGCCTGAACTACAAACCAAGTCTCAACAAAACAAAACAGCTGAGTGTGGCAGCACATGCCTATAAGCCTAGCACTCAGGAGGCTGAACAAAAGATTGCCACTAGTTTGAAGNTTTTTTTTTTTTTCTCGTCTTTTTGAGACAGGGTCTCCCTGTAGCTCTGACATCTGCTTGCCTCTGCCTCCCAAGTGCTAGGATTAAAGGCGTGTACCACCACACCCGGCCTTTTTTTTTTTTTTTGCTTTTTTAAAGTCTCATGCAGCTGTGGCTGACCTTGGAATTTAAATTATTTACTTTGTAGATCCTTCTGCCTCAGCCTCAAGTAGCTGGGATTATAGGTAAAAAAATAAAAACCTTGCTTTTTAATAGAGATGCTCTTGGTGAAGTTGATGGCTGCTAGTGACATTGGACTGGTGTTAATTCTATCTGATATGGTACATCTCTCAAAGTTTCTTAAACATCAAAGGCAAAGGAAATGTTAGTCCCTCGTCCTTAAATGTGGCAACCTACAATTTATCCTGTCAAAAAAAAAAAAAGACACCATTTTTTTTCAACCTAAGTAATTTTTCCTCATCTTCAAGAACTAGAGCTTAACTTCATATACAAGAATAAACAAACAAAATACCAAGAATAAACAATCTGAGGCTGAAGACATCACTCAGTGGTTAAGAGTATGGGGTGCTCTTATAGAGGACCCAGCACCCACTTGGTGGACCTGTAAGTCCATTTCCCTCCATCAGCACTGTACCATACATACATGCGGGGAAACCATTAATGCACATATAATGGCAGGTCTTTTTTAAAGAAGTATTTTTAGTGTTCAGTTCTGCCAACTTACTTTTCTTGCCTTGAGAATAAACTTAAAGCTGGTCACACGTCATTCCAATATTCTGGAGACTCAGGCAGGGTGATTTAACTCCAAGGCCAACCAGGACTATTAGAGTCCCTGTCTCAAAACACAGAAAGGCAGCTAGACAGATGGTTCTAGGGGTAAGGGTATTGGCTGCCAGGCCTAAACTGAGTTGGGTTCCTGGGACCCACATGGTGGAAGGAGAGAAAAAAAAAAAAACAACCAACCTGTAAGTTATACTCTGATCTCCACTCCTGCACTGTGGTGTGTTCATGTCTGCATACTCCAAATAAGTAAATGTCAAACAAAAACCAATAAAATAAGAGAAAAGCAAAAAGGTGGTGATGATGTGAGTATAGTAATACAAAATTGTCTAAGCATTTCAGCTTGCCTTTATGTATGAAGTCCTGGGTTCCATCTGTAACACAGGGAAAGAAAAAATAACCTGGCCAGGCCATATCTACACAGCAGTAATGAACGTTTCCAGAGGCATCACTTTATTGCTTATTGAGGTGTTAATTTTATTAAGTTCTAATATTGACATTCTCAAACTCCTTTAGAGCAGTGCTGATAGAATTTTGATCATGAATTAGCACCTAGGATATATAGCAGATGCTCAAATATTTTACTGCCTCTTTTCTGTAATTCCCCACTGGCCAAAGTTACAACGATGTGAGATGTGTATAATCCAAGGGTTTATAGGGTTGAACACACACAGCTATGTGATCTCAAAAGGGAAAACCACCACCTGGTAACGACTGTATAAAACCTGATGCATGCTACCTTCAAGGCATGCTAGCCCTTCCCTTCCCAGATTCACAAACTGCCAAAGCATTTGCCTAAAAATGAAACATGTTCATTTAACTTGTTAAAAGTATGAACTTTTAACAGATTCTATCTATGGAAGTTTATATTAGTTTCCATCTATTGGAGTGAGTTCATTTTTTCTTCCTACTTTTAGATGGGAATAACTCAATTTAAAGAGAAAACAAAAACCCTGCATCAATGAAGAGGTGGAACACAAAGAGGTAAAACAAAAACTGTTTACCAAGTACTGAAGATTGAGGAACAATGCCCCAGGCAGCATTGACATTCTTGAGGCCCAGATGGGTGTGCCTTCAATGGAGCAGCTATATAAGCTTCCTCAGACCTTAGACACAGGTCAAGGTCACTGACATGGTCTGACATATGTCTAATGTTAACAGATGTTGCCACATCTGGCAAGGAACATACAATACAGTGTACTATAAAAATCAAAGCTCAGCTGAGCATGGTGGTACATACATGATCCCAGCACTTGAAAGGCTGAGGCAGGAACACGGAGAGTTTTCCCAAGACAAGCAAAATGCTGTCATAAGATCAAAACTAAAATAAATGCTTAAAAAACTTAAAAAATAAAATAGGTCATTCCTTACAGTCAAACTAAATTACAATCCTATCACTGAGCTGCTCCCAATTAAAAAAAAAAAAATTTCAGCCAGTTGCAGTATTTAACAAGTATAGTATCAGATCTAATTTTATTATTCTAAGTTCAGTGCACAGAGAGCCATCAAAGGCCACTTGGGAAAAAATGTTTTACCTCTTTTTGTGTTCTTCACAACAGAGGTGGGAAGCCACCCACTATGTAAAATAAGCCCATGAGGTACACTGATTGCAAAGGAAAATGGCCAAGTCCCTTCGCCAAATTACACATACCCTAGTACTGCTTATAAACAGAAAGAATACATTATATAGCACATCCCTTGAAACAGGTAACCAAAAAAAAGAAAAAAAGGATCATTCTGTGAGAATATCTTTGGACTCTGCATCAGTTTGTCCCACTTCA
Organism: Rhizomys pruinosus; assembly: GCA_009823505.1. Classification (NCBI taxonomy): domain Eukaryota; kingdom Metazoa; phylum Chordata; class Mammalia; order Rodentia; family Spalacidae; genus Rhizomys; species Rhizomys pruinosus. The sequence continues at coordinate 171,762 of VZQC01003956.1, read as the reverse complement.
GCTTCCATGATACCTGGAATAGCAGCAAAGGTGGAGTTTTCTACTTCTACTGCAGGCACAACTGCCTCACTTCCAGCCTTATCTTCGGTCTTCCCATTCTCAGATGCTGTTGCACAGGTCTCTTCTTCCAGTGGCTGTTCAGTGGAAGGGTTACTACTGGCCGCCTCTGTGCCCACAGGGCCTTTCAGAACTTCTGCAGTTGGCTCTCCTTCCCCTTCTACAGCCCTCACTGCTGCTGTAATCACCTCTGCTAATACCTCTGTAGCCACTTCCTCTGGTGTCTCTTCCTTCTCTTCTCCTAAATTGTCATCTCCTTCCATCTCAGGATCAACAGTTTCACTGGCAAAAGGGTCCTCACCCTGGACAAAGACAAATCAGTCCCCCAAACCACAGATTATAAGGAGCTCATGTTTTTAGGAATGAAGAGCCTGCAAAAGCAGCAAACTATAGTAGCAGTGTTCAATCTTCTGCCTCTCAAACCCTGCAAGCTACAAATGTCAGAAAAGCTTTACCAAAACTATCATGCTAAGTATGTGCTGTACCACTGAGTGTCATCCATTAACCCCATTTTACACTTTCTTTTCAGACTGTCTCAGTATAGGTTCCTGGCTGACCTCAAAAACAAACCTCCTGCCTCTACCTCTTTCCTAGTTCTAACAGTACAGGGATGTATCACTACCCCAGCCATGACAAGGTTTCAATATGTTCCTATGCTGACCTTGGGCTGAACTGATACTCCCACAGCCCCAGAATAGCTAGGACGACAGGCATGACACCCAGCTTGTATGCTTTCTAAAAAGCACATCACCAGCCTTTGCCCAGTACTTAACGGCTAGTTTTTTTGTTTTTTTGTGGTGTCAATAGCATGACATAGTAATCCACTAAGCAGCACCACAGTCTAAGTTCACAGGCCAAGTACTGAAGCTTCAAAGATTCCCATTGCCACAGATGCAACCCTCAAGCGATCTGATGTGTCTCAATTTCTCAAAACTCAGAAATGCTGAACACTGCACTTTGAGATAGAGGATGCTCTATCTCAAAGGCTTTTCTTGCCATTGATTCCAAAGCACAAACCTTAAGGTATTTTTCCAGCATCTTCACTATATGTCTGTTGTTCAAAACACTCTTAGCCACATGGAGACTTGTTTTCTTGAACTGTTCAGCAGCCAACTGCAAAGAACCAAAGAAGACATCTAAAGATGGCCAAGAGAAAGCAGAGAACAAACTTCCTAGTGTGTGACGCTTACTCAAACCATCAACACGCACAACCTGGAAGAGTCTCAATTGACAAATTGTCTACATTAGGTTGCTTCTGGGCAAATCTGAAAGCGTAATATTCTTGACTGCCTTAACTGAGGTGTGAAGAACCAGCTTCAAAGTGGGTGGCAGCATTCGAAGGTCTGGGGCCCTGGGTGATATAAAGGTAGTGGGACACTAAGCAGCCATTCTTTCTCTCCTTTTGATCGTGGATTTGAGTAGTTGCTTTGGGTTCCTACCTTGACTTCCTGGAAATGATGGGCCAAAATCTGGAACTGTGAGCTAAAATAAATCCTTTCTCCCTATTTGACTTGGTCAAGGTATTTTACCAAAGCAACAGAAGTGAAACTAGGACACTATGCCAAGTTGTCCTGACATGCAACTTCCACCCTTTGTTACTTAGAAGAAAAATCTCAAAATGCTCCATGTATGAAAGAAGGTACCAGAAAGCCTTGGAACAAAGACAGTGAAACTAAGTGGAAAAGTTAGATCATCCTAAGATAAAATCAAAGACCATCCTAAGATAAAATCAATGTCCATGTAAGAAGCAATGTGTAGAAAGAAGGCACAAGAGCAAGCATTCACAGATAACCTTGTAGACTAAGGGAATGGGGAAAACCTTTTTTTTTTGGAGGGGGGGTGTCTCCCTGTAGTCCCAGCTGGCCTGGAACTCACTATGTAGACCAGGCTGGCCTCCCAAGTGCTAGGATTAAAGGCGTGTGTTACCACACCCAGCTGGCAAGCCTTTTTAAATTCTTTGGTTATACTGACTTCACATTAAGTCCAGAAGCACAAATCATGTTGGATAATTTGATTGTTCTGGCTTCTTCCTACTTATAATATTGATCTCCTGCTTATAAACTGTTCTCTGCTGATCTTTGAAAGCACTAAGATGGGTGGGCAGCTGTTGCTGTCTTCCTAAAGACAGATGCTAATCTAGCGTATAGCCTGCAGACCACATGCAGCCAGACCCACTCTATCATCTGTGCTGCTTCTGTGTGTCAAAAGCAGTTGGGCCACAGAACACAGGTCACATGGCCTGCAGAGCCATTGGTATCTGCAGGGGACAGACTCCATAGCCCCTTCAGATATCCAAGTCCTATAAAATGGGATGGTGTTTGCACAGAACCCACCCATATCCCCCTGATATTTTCATGAATTCTAAATCAGACTTAAATATTCTATAAACAGTTGTTACAAGGTATTGATTAGAGAATATTAGTAAGAAATTCTACCAGGCATCATGGTTCACTCCTTTAAACCCAGCACTCAGGAAGCAGAAGCAAGTGGATGAGGTGTATCTCTGTGAGTTCCAGGCCAGCCTGGCCTACATAGAATTCCAGGCCAGCCTGGTCTACATAGAATTCCAGGCCAGCTGGGGCTACAAGGAGACCCTGTCTCAAAGCAAAAAAAAAAAAAAAAGTGCTCTTATACACATAAAAGATAAAAGTAATTTTTTTAAAACTTTAAAAAACATGGGGCTGGAGAGATGGCCTAGTGGTTAAGAGCTCCAACTGCTCTTTCAGAGGACCCAGGTTCGATCCCCAGCACCCACATGGTGGCTGAGAATCATCTTTAACTCCAGTTCCAGGGGAATCCGATGCCCTCTTCTGACCTCCACAGCACTGCACGACATGGGTGCACAAACCTACATGCAGACAGTACATTCATGCATTAAATAAATAAATATTAAAAAAAAGAAGACATTTGGTAAATAAACACTTAGAATAAAAATTTACTGAAAGTGATAGAAATATCATTGCCCTGGGGCTAGAGAGATGGTCTAGCGGTTAAGAGCGCCGACCGCTCTTGCAGAGGACCCAGGTTCGATCCTCAGCACCCACATGGCGGCTGAGAACCGTCTGTAACTCCAATTCCAGGAGAACTCCAGTTCCAGGGGAATCCGACACCCTCTTCTGACCTCCGCAGCATTGCACGACACGGGTGCACAAACCTACATGCAGACAGTACATTCATACACATAAAAATAAATAAAAAATTAAAAAAATATATCATTGTCCTTTGGTAAAAGAATTCTTAGCAAAAAAGAAAAAAAAAAATTTAAAAAACAGCAGGGCATGACGCAGCCTTTATTCCCAGCACTGGGAAGGCAGAGGCAAGAGGATCTCTTTGAGTTCAAGGCCAGCCTGGTCTCATCTACATTAGCAAGCTACAGGCCAGCTAGGACTAAAGGGAGATCCTGTCTCAAAAAAATAAATAAAAACCAAAAAAATTTTTAAAAATATTATAAAAAATGAAATGGGGCTAGAGAGACGGCTCAGCAGTTAGGAGTGCCCACTGCTCTTGCAGAGGGCCAGGGCCGGCACAGCTGCGCTTAGATACATCTAGGCAATAGGTGCATAAAATGTTTTTAAAAAATAAAAAACCTTTCTGCCCTCATCAACAAGGAAGAACCAAACAGTCCTAAACCCAGCTGCCAGGGTCCTGAGCTCTGAATGGCCTTCAGCCTCACCTTACAGAAACCCAGTTCTCATCAGCTAGCAAACCTGTGTCATTTATAGGACAAGTTCTCAAATCAGGAGTTTAGTATATTCTAAGAAACACTTTAAAAAGGAAAAAAGGAGGGGGGAGGGGCAGGCCAGGCATAGGTGTAGCTCTGAGATTCAGACTAGTATGCTCTACACAGCGAGTTTAAGGCCTTGGTATGTTCCCAAAGCTGGCCTTCCTTACTCCTAGGCTCAAGAGAGCACCTCACCTCAGCCTCCAAATAGGTGGGAATAAAGGTAATGGCCCCTTTAACATAATGCAGGATGAAGGTTACAGTATGACAGGATTTTTCAAGACCCCCATTGGCAGCCTGCATTAGGACTCACCCTACGATTGTGGTTGTGGTCTACCGAGTGCAGATGCCGCTGGAGGAGCTGGTGCTGCGCGGGAATCAGCATGTCACAGGCCAGACAGTGTGCAGCTTCAATCTTCTTGAAAAAGTGCTCCTGGCCGATCCCTGGGATGAAACAAAAAGTGACGTTTTCTTCCTCCTGTACAGAATGGCCTACATTTTCTCTCAGGTCTCTAGACAGAAAATGAGACAGGTGCAGCTTGCCAATCCCATAGGACAGTAGGCCTCTACTGCTAGGAGTGTTGTGTCTACTTCACTCATTTTTCCAATTCTCTCAAGACCAAGGGGAGAACTGTCAGGTTTCTACTATGGAACTATGATCTCCACTGGTCACACACGGCTTCTTCCTACTGCCAACTGCAGACAGTTGGCTTTGTTCTTAGCAGTCCTGGGCTAGCTTTACACAGTTGTCTTTTATGGTATGGGTATTAAACAAGCCCAGGCCTCATGCATGCTAATGAGTCTTACAGGTCAGTTTCTCTGCTGTAAGAGTATCCAGAGGGCAGGAGAGATGGCTCAGCAGTTAAGAGCACTGACTGCTCTTGCAGAGGACCTGGGTTTGATTCCCAGCACTCACATGGCAGCTGAGAATCGTCTTTAAGCCAGGTGTGGTGACGTGCGCCTTTAACCTAGCACTCAGGAGGCAGAGGCAGGTGGATCTCTGTGAGTTCAAGGCCAGCCTGGTCTACAGAGTGAGTTCCAAGCCAGCTGGGGTTATAGGGAGACCCTGTCTCATTAAAAAAATTAAAAAGTACCCAGAATAACCTGCACCCTGAGATCACAACTCACCTTTGAACGGATCTGGTTTGGGTTTGGGGCTTTCCTTCTCCATCAATTCCTGGCGCCGCTTCTCAATTTTCTTATTCCTGTTTATGATGTATTCCTAGGATTCAGAGATGCCACCAAGTAAATGAACACTTCTCAATTGCACAGAGGGTGAGAATATGCTACTGAGCATCCCCGTGAGAAACTGTTGTGGTCAGAGATGTTATCCCTCCATGACATAGAAACATGTACACTTGCCTTAATTGGGAAAATCAAACTGAAGCATAGTTTTTATACCTCTTGTTCCCGTTCCCCTCTGAAGGGATTGTGACCCCCTCCAGTGCTGTCTGCAAATGCTGTAGCATACCTGGAGGAACTCCACCGTCTTATCAGGCAGTTTTGTACTGATAAATCGCAATGTCTCTTTGTGAAATTTACTTTGCAGGTGTTTTTGGATTTCTTCGTCTTCAAAACTGCGAAACTTGCACACAGAGCAGGCAAACTGAATCCTAGAGAGGGGGCAGAGAAGAGTACTCATCTCCAGAGAACCAGCTCATCTCTACTAGAGCTGAAATGCAAATGCAAATAGGTTTCTTCTGTTTGTCCTTGTTTCAGAAACTCGTTTTCTTGTCTCAGCTTCCCAAGTGCTGAGCCACTACACCAGCACTAAATGGAACTTGTCCGAAAGGTGAGATGCAGCCTTGCAAGCATTTCAGGAAACAACTGTATCAGCAACATGCCAATTACTCTAGGCTGAAGCTCCCTAAAAGAACACCTGAAGTTGTTTTTAGACTCTTGATGCTCTGAGCTTCAGTCCACTGGCAAGCACTATTGATTGCTTTTGTAGATGCTCTAAGAAGAGTGGAGGGGAAGACCCTTACAGATCCCATGGGCAGAGCTGCTGAGAAACTACTAAAGGAGGCAGAGGCAGGTAGATCTTTGTGAGTTGAAGGCCAGCCTGGTCTACAGAGTGAGTTCCAGGACAGCTGGGACTACAAAGAGACCCTGTGTCGAAAAGACAAAAACAAAACAAAACAAAAACAACAACAACAAAAAAACAAACCAAAGGGGCTGGAGAGATGGCTCAGTGGTTAAGAGCACTGACTGCTCTTGCAGAGTACCTGGGTTCGATTCCCAGCACCCACATGGCCTCTAAGAACTATCTTTAAGCTGGGCATGGTGGCGCACGCCTTTAATCCTAGCACTTGGGAGCAGAGGCAGGCAGATTTCTGTGAGTTACAGGCCAACCTGGTCTACAGGGTGAGTTCCAGACCAGCTGGGGCTATAGGAAGACCCTGTCTCAAACAAAACAAACCAAAACAACCAAACCAAACCAAAAAACATAAGGCCTCATATGTACTCAGTAGTACAGCACTTACCTGGCACTTGAAGGCAAATAAATGATATCTCACCCCTTTATGTGGTAATAAACCCAAACTTCTCATCATTTACAAAGTCAAGGGTCGTGTGCATGTGTGGTACGTGCTTGCAGGTTGGCACACCCACCAGGAGACCAGAAAAAGATGGAGCTCCTGCTCTATCCTCACTAAACATGGGGGCTAGGCTGACAACTAGCAAGCCCATGTCCTACTGTCCCCTCCCCTCAAGAGTGCAGATTTGATGGCTGTGCTTAGCTTTTCACCAAGTGCCAGACACTTGAATTCAGGTCCCTATGCCTACACAACAAGTACTTTTGCACACTTACTTACAGTTATCTCCCCAACACAAATCAAGCTTTAAAAAAATAAAGACATTTAGAGGCAGGCGGATATTTGTGAGTTCAAGGCCAGCCTGGTCTACAGAGTGAGTTCCAGGACAGCTGGGGCTACAGGGAGACCCTGTCTTGAAAAGAAAAAAAAAAATAAAGACATTTGTTTGGTGAGGGCAGCATAGGTCTGTGTGGAGGTCAGACAGACAATCTGAAGGATAATGATAAACAATAACCAAATTCTCATGTGGTCAGTAGTGACTCTGGCTTCTAGTCAGTAGCCACTTAATCACTCAACCATGACAAACAGATAGATCCATGATGGAGCTAGAGAGTCCCCTCAGGACCTGACATTTTAGCATTCTTATTCTACTCTGAGACAGAACCTGGATGGGAGGACCACGTACACATGATGTGTTCTCTGCTCAACTCCGAAGATGGTCTGGATTTGGACATGACTGAGGGACCCTCTTGCCAGCTCTGCTGAGTGAAACTCAGTTTATGGGATGCTAAGTGCCAAGTCACTGCATGAGAGAGAGCACCCTTGGGCCTGCTAGAGGGCAAGAGAGCCCCCTTCTGGTCAGGTATGGCCCACCCAGCCCCCAGTAGAAACTATTATTCCAAAGGCGAGGAGAGACTGGTCACAGAGGTAGATTCTCCTTAATTACACCCATTTTCTTCACTCAACTTCCTCCCCAACCTGAGTTCTTGACACCTGGAGTTGTATCACACTAGAGGGAAGACAGGCTGGGAGAATTTGGACTCTGTTCAGATACAGACGCCGTCAGTGGGAATTATCACCTGGTTCTGTCTGCCCCTCTGGATCCTCACCTGTCAGCTGCTCGGTCCCGCATCCTGTCTCTCCTCCTTTGCTTCTCCCGTCTCTTCTTTACATCCTCATCCTCATCCTCCTTTTCTCCTGTAACAGAGAAGTGCCTTCGAGACGCTGAGCAGTCTGCAGGAGCTCAGCTCCAGGGCCCAGTTGGATGCTGCAGCTTGGCAGTCACCTTGTGCCCAGCTTCCTCCTCTCTTGTGGCAGGGCCAGGATACCCCAAGGCACCAAGAAATTGTTAAAGGTTCCTCATGTACCAGGACCTTTTATAAGAGCCCAGAGGAGTTACCTTATTTCTCCCATCGCCTGATGGGCAGGCCCATCCCACTCACGGCCCTCCTACTCTGTCCTATTCAATCTGGCACCCTGTCACTGGGTCTTCTCCCATTGTCACATAAGGAGAGAAATCTCCCCATAGAGGCAGCAGTTGGAAGGCCTCGAGAAACAAAGCAAGCTGCTCTACCGCCCTCCATCCCACCTCTAAGTGGGTGGTGATGACCATCCTGTTGGCCTCATCTGAACTAGGGCCTCAGCAGGTGTGGTGGTCCTTGCTGGCCCGAGCTCTATCTCAAACTCACAAAAACCAACAACCCCAGGTTTTCCCAGGGCTGCATGGGAAGCAATCCTAGAAACAAAAACTGGTAAGAGACCAATTGGTCCTCCCTTCCATCCCCTGGGGCCGGCACAGCTCCATGGAGAGCCATGCAGTATCTCGGCATGAGGCCAGGCAAGATCCCCAGGCTCAGGGCTGGATGCTGAAAAAAGGTTGGATAAGCATCTGAACTGTTAACCCCTACCCCTGATGCCAGTCCCGAGACTGTCCCACGAAGATGGCGACCGGCGTGCGCTGCTCAGAAGCCTCTCAAAAGGATGTGTGGGACTTTTGGCAAGAGGTCACTGCCTGAAACTATGACTGCTGTTTAATAGCAAAGTCATCCCGGTTGGGTAGCAGGACCTGTGCGCAACAAACATGTCACCTTTGCTTTAGCATATACCCAGCTGCATGAACTGCTGAATGCTTGGGGTGATCCCGCGCTATGGACAAAGCTGCTTTAATGTGTGGGGTCAGCTAAGTCTGAGAAACTTAAGGAGAGTCAAGGGCACTACAGGAACAAGACTAGCCTGTGATCCTGGAGGGTAAATGACTAGGACAAGTCCACAGAACAGGAGAAAGCCAAGTGGCAGCTAGGTGACCCTAATTACCCTGCAGCTCAGGCTGCTTCTCCATGTCCCCTAGGGCCATCATCCTGTTTTGCTCTCAGGTTTTACTTTGGGTTTCTGGGTGTCCTGCCCTGGAACTGACAAGACCTACTTAGTGATGACTGTCTCAAGATCTAGACCTGGGTACATCCTCTCACTACTTCATTCCCAGCCGCAACAGATGTTTGCTCTGTTCACAGTCACTGCAGCTGCCAGTATTTCTGGCAAAGGCCAGAGGCACAGCCCAATACTAGCAACTAAGAAAAAATTGGGGGAGGGGGCAGCCAACAGGGCCTCTTTCTCTTCAGATTTCTCAAACTCCCTTTCCTACCCATAGCTATCATGGGTTCTTGAGACTTCTATTACCAATCCACTTCTTTCAAGCAAATCTTGCCCCAAATACTCTGGAGCAAAGCTATGGGGTAGTTCTCACAACTCAGGCACACTGGGCAGCTGCAGCGTCTCCACCATGAGCCATGGGGCCCTCCATGCAGGCCTCTGTGTTGCTCACAAGCTCAGTCTGGCTGGGAGGTGGGCAGTTGAGTGTGGGTTAGACACAGGAAACTGACAAAGGACACTGGGTAATACCTACCTCTTTGTTTCCCGGAGTCACAGAATTCATCCTCCTAAAAAGGGGCACAAGGAACATCCAACAGTGAAGCAGTGCTTCCAGAACTCTCCACAGCCAGCCCAGACCCTACTACCTAGGTGGTCTCAGTTTAGACCCTGGCTTGTTATGCTGCCAGGAAACGAGGTGTCAAGACAAACCTCAGGGCCATGGAGTAGAGCCCAAGGATCCTGACAATTTTTTAATTTCATTTTTTAGAGCTGAATATTATTCTATTCATGTGCCAGATTTTCATTATAATGGATTTTCAATTTAACATATTAAGCAGATCATCCAGTCCCACGAAGAAAAAGAACTGCATGTTCTCCTTTATATGCAGATTCTACTCACGTAACAAGTAACCAAATGCACACATGGGTACACTACAACATTTCAAAAGGAGAAAATAAGCCAAAATAAAAAAGGTATATTAGTAGCCGTGTGTGGCCACACCTTTAATCCTAGCACTTCGGAGGCAGAGGCAAGGCAGAGGCAAGCGGATCTTTGTGAGTTCAAGGCCAGCCTGGTCTACAGAGTGAGTTCCAGGACAGCCTGGGGCTATAGGGAGACCCAGTCTAGAAAACACCAAAAAAACAAACAAAAAAATATACTAGTGAATTCACATATATAGTATTTCACATTAAGTCCCATGAATGCACTCTCAAGGTGTAACACATTTTCAATATAAAATAAACAAATGCAAAGTGTACACCTCTGATTCCATGAGAGGCAATTACCTTACTAAAAGTTCTGAATTTTAAATTATGTTTTTCACTGTTTAAATATTCTATACACGGCAGGGTTTTTTTTTTGTTTTTTTGAGACAGGGTCTTCTTCCCTTTAGTCTCACAGAGCTCCACCTACCTCTGCCTTCTGAGTGCTGGGATTAAAAGCCTATGCCACTACACTTGGTGGTAGCTCCCACCCCCCAAATATAAATAGTGTATTTTATTCTTTAAGAATAAACACCTTAAAAAAGATTATGAGGGCAACTTTTTTTTTTTTTTTTTGGTCTTTTTGAGACAGAGTTTCTCTGTATTTCTAGCTGTCCTGGATCTCTCTATGTAGACCAGGCTGGCCTAGAAATCCACCTGCCTCTGCCTCCCAAGTGGTAGGATTAAAGGCGTGCCAGGCTCAAGGGCGCCTTGTTAAAGTCGCTGACCGTCTTTTAATTTTCTCTAAAGTTAGAACTTGCCCCCTGGCAAAGGCATACCCACACAGTTCTGCACACAGAACACAGAGCGCTCTTCTTCTCTGTAGGTTAGAACGCTCCATCTGTTTGATGCTCATGCTTTACCAAATTTCCACCTGCTTGTTTAGTGTTCTAACAAATTTAATATAAACACAGATCCTAGGAGTATCTAAGCAGAACCAAGGCCTTACACAGTTAAATTAGCAATTAAATTAGCAATTAAGAGATCTGCAGAAATTTCCAGCCTCAAGATCTAAGTCAACAAGAGTGGGAGTAAGCAAGACTCTCAGAAAAGCTGAAAAGTCGGGGGCTGGAGAGATGGCCTAGCGGTTAAGAGCGCCGACCGCTCTTACAGAGGACCCGGGTTCGATCCCCAGCACCCACATGGCGGCCGAGAGCCGTCTGAAACTCCAATTCCAGGAGAACTCCAGTTCCAGGGGAATCGAGACCCTCTTCTGCACCTACACCGGCATTGCACGACAACCGGGATGACAAACCTGCATTTGCGACGTACAATTGATCTTACAGATACAAAATTAAATAAATTAAAAAAAAAAAAAAAAAAAAAAAAGCTGAAAAGTCGGTGGGGACTAGACCTCAATGGTAGAGCCCTTGGAGAAAGCACAGACACCATGAAATCTGGCCCCTGCCTGCCCCTAAAATAGCTGCAAGCCACCACTAGCCTGTCCCTTGTTCTGTTTGACAATCAGAAAAAGGGAATTTTTCCAGTAATGTACAGAAAACAAGACAGGTACTACCCCCAGAAATGCAATGTAGTCCTCACAACTGGCCTGAGGTATGTATGTGCCACTCCCTGTGACTGCCTATCAGGAAAACAGGATGCAGACAAGGTCAGCCAACCTAGCTAATCAAAATCAACAGGTCTCCAATGTCAACCTCAGTGGGGACAGTTCCTACATTTAGAGGGCTTGGTAGCCAGATTCAACACTCTAAAATAAGGGGGAGGTTTTGGGAGCTTTTATTTTTTAAATAAAGAAAACAGCTGCAACAGTTAGAAAACCTAGCTATAAATCAGGGTATACTCAAGAGGTAGGTAGTTGAATCTACCAAGATAGCTGTTCCCACCTCCATGAGGAATGTAAAAAGGGAAACAAAACCCAGAGACAAAAGGAGGTGACTCATAACAATGACCTTACCCCCCTGAATTCTTCATCTCCTGACCGAAAGTCACCAGCTCCGTCATCTGCCAGAGAGAAGGAATAGGACATGTAAGCCCCTGGGTGGGTGGTCCCACTCCACTTTTGTGATCCCAAGCCCACTGCCAGAGCGACAGCAGGCACTAAGACAGCGCAGTTTCAGTGAAGCATGCCACCTCAAGTTTTGGGCAATCAACTGACTTCTTACACCTGCTTGATTCAGTGGCCCCCAGGGCATACCATTTTCAGATAAATCTCCTTCGCTGTCAGCTCGGGCCAGTTTGGCATAGGGTTCTTCATACAAAGAAAACTGCTTCCTCTTCCTGCCCATGTTGTCTGGTCCAAAGCGTTCAAACCCTCTCCTCCTGGGCTGCGGATACAAACACATTCCATACACAGTTAACCAGGGCCTCAAAACGCCCCACAGATGAAGACTTATGTTTTTAATAACAGAGGTAATAAAGGCAGGAAAGTCTTTTCAAACGCTGAGGTACTACAGTTGAAACTCAAAAGGCCAGTGTCATGCTTGAAGGAGCCAAACACGAAAAAGGCACGTTATGATTCTACTGATGGAATGTCCAGAACAGGTCAATCCAGAGAAATTAAGCCAATGCGCAGGAAGAAATGTTCTAACACCAGATGATGCACTTATTCAAAGTGGAACTGTATACTGGAAAGCAAGGAAAATTTTACCTCAATAATGCTGTAGGAAAAAAAAGGCAAAGACAACCTGACAGAGCTTGGTGAATGCTTACCCAATCCCGTATCCGAGTCTGGGACCGGCCATATCCATAAGGCATGGTGTTACCATAACTGCCCACCCCCTGCATGCCCATCATGCCATAGTCAGGGGCCATGGACTGGGAGAAGAGGGATGTAGGCGGCCTGCTGGTGGAGGGCCCACCTAGACCACGTCCACCTATGTAGTTCAGCTCATTCCAAGAAGTGGACAGGGGTTCAGAGGAGGCTGAGGGTGGCATGAAGGGGTCACTACGCATGAAGGTGCTGGAGTTGCTCCGATCCTGGAACCGGCCCTGGCCCTGGCCCTGGCCCCGGCCCCTCATGAAGCCATCAATGGAGCCCCGTTCACGGGCTGGGTCCCGACAGTCATTATACGTCCCACCAAAGCTACCATTCCGGTCAGTTCCCAAGTCGAAGTCATAGTCATAGCTGTAGCCTGGGCGATAAGGATTATGCTCAGGTAAGCAAGGCCTGGAGTCGTAGGACTCATACGGCTGGAAGCGGAAGGAGCTGCAAAGGAAGTACAGCCTGTTAGGAGCAGCCAAGGGGACTTGCTAAGCCACTTAAAAGCCTTCCTCTAAGCTGTCCTAACATTCAGAGCAGGAAGTCAAACCACCTTATATTCCCAGAAAGCAAAACAAACAGCCTTATTCAAACATTGCTAACAAAGTAAGAACATGAAGCCCTTGCCAGATGAAGGATCTGGGATTAACTTCATTAGCCAACAGTTTAGGAAACATTCAACGAAGTCCTGTGGCAGTGTTGTCCTTCCCTCTCTCCCCGCCCAGAAGAGCAGGCACCCATTCACAATTCCATGATGCCAGTATCCCCAGAAAAGGCTCAGGGCCATAATCACCTCTCCCGGTCCTGCATGCCCTCCCCACTGCTGGTGTTCCCGCCCCTGCCTCCTTCCTTGGACAGCATGTCCAATCGCTGGTTGATCTTGGCAATGAGCGAGTCAGAATTGTCGGTGATTAGCTCTGGGCCAAAAGAGGCCATGTGCACGGCAGAGCCTCCAGGGGCCAAGCCACCATCACTGGCTTTGGGAGCCTCCCATGAGGCTGGGCCATAGCTATAGGATGCTCCTGCAGAAACACTGGTGTTCTGGGTACTGTAGTAGTTGTAGTTGTCGTAACCTGTCAGAAGGAAGAACCATGTCAGACCTCAGTACACAAAGCTCTCCATGACAGCCATGTCTGTAGGAACTCTCTGCCTCCCAGTAAGGAAAAAGTTATAGGACCAAATGCCATTAGCATCACTCCACATATGCACATAACCTGCTAGGAGGCTGCTTAAGGCCAAAGAAAGAAGTGGTCACAGCTCGGAACAGATACCAGGACTTGCTCCCCAATCAAAGTGGTTCAAGGTGTTGACAAATTCATTAAAAAGCTGTTGCCTCTGTAATACAAAGATAGCCCCTCCCCAACAAGCTCAAGTTCTCCTTGAGGCAGGCCCAACCTTGGGAAGCATCAACACCTATTGTCTAGAAAAGCAGCCTTCATCTTCCTGGCCCTCAGCAGAGCTGTGCCCAAAGCCAGTATGGGTGACCTCCTCAGCCTCTCTGGGTAGCTGCTCAGAGCCTTGCTTGCCCACCTGGAGACCTCTTCCAGAAGGGCTTACCTTGCCAGCTGGCCACGCCACTGCCATATGTACCTTAGGGGAAACAAAAATGCACAAGTTTTATTGGCAGAATGTGTACGCACAACTTCCCCAAAGGACAACTGTCACCCTAATCCACTAGAGTCCAGCTGTGATGGTGGTGGCATCACAGTCTCCTTGGAAAGATCACATTCTACAGAATGGGCAGAGCATTATCAGGGCATCTCTCCCAGGCAAGCCCAACTTCTCCAATAAGAGCCAAGGAGGGGCTGGAGAGATGGCCTAGCGGTTAAGAGCGCCGACCGCTCTTACAGAGGACCCGGGTTCGATCCCCAGCACCCACATGGCGGCCGAGAACCGTCTGAAACTCCAATTCCAGAAGAACTCCAGTTCCAGGGGAATCCAAGACCCTCTTCTGACCTCCGCGGCATCGCACGACCAGGGTGCACACACCTGCACGCAGACCGTACATTCATACACATACTGAAATAAATAAAAAATTAAAAAAAAAAAAAAAAAAAAAAGAGCCAGGAAAGAAAGCTGAAGAGTTCTCAGGATGTTGGTCTACACTACATTGTCACGCAGAGGCAAGTCTGGCCAGGGCCCTTGAGAAATCTCTCACATAGGCTCAATTCTCACCAGGAGCCAAATCCCAGGCACTGCCAATCACATCAATGGGGCATCAGTGGAAAATCATGTCCTCAACTGAGCAAGAGCATTACATGCCTCAGGTGTCCTTGAGACCTCATGGAATACAGACAAATACCTAGAAAAGTGACACTGCTCCCAGTGGTGCTACGGGCATGGCCCAGGATTAGAAACCCCTGAAATGGGTCTGAAAAGTAGGACCAGGTTCTAGGTTCAGCAAACAAATGTGAGCAAAAGGCCTACGCCACATCTAACCCACTGCCTGTTTTTGTACAGCTCTCAAGCTAATAGGTTTTGTATTTATAAATGATCACAGGAGCAGCATTCACAACTAAAACTTCCACAATATTAAAATAAATACAAAAAATGAAACAATTTGTATATACAGACTAATAGGATTCAAGGTGAATCTTGACATAAAATAGATTGTTGTTATTAATGTATTAGCGGGCTTACTAACTGTAACAAATATATTACATCAATGCTAGAAGCCTCATTTTTAAGGGGGATATTAATGGGGCCTGAACTTAGGACCACTTGCTGGTCAAGTATACAATCTTATGAGTCTGGAAAGACAGCTCAGCAGTTAAGAACACTGACCACTCTGGCAGAGGATCAGGGCACAGTTCCAGCCGCACAGGCATACAACCCATCTGTAACTCAGAATCCCAGAAGGATCCAGATGCCTCATTCTGACCTCATGGTGCATTGCACAACATGGGTACACTTTACATACTGTGCTATAATATAATCAATACACAATAAAAATCATTTTTTAAACAAAAGTTTAATACAATCGCGGGGCGGTGTGTGGTGGCGCAGGCCTTTAATCCAGGACTTGGGATGCAGGAGGCAGGCGGATCTTTATGTGATTCAAGGCCAGGCCCTGGTCTACAGAGTGAGTTCTAGGACAGCTGGGGCTATAGGAAGACCCTGTCTTCAAAGAACACCCAAAAAAAAAAAAAAAAAAAAAAAAAAAAAAAAAAGGAAAGGAAAGGAAGCTGCACCCTGTTAAAGGCACAAAATGTGTGGTTTTGCCATCCTGAGGCATCCAGAACCCACTTACCCTGGGTGTTGGCAGGTCCTGTACTCCATGCCCCATAGCCTGTGAAAAGACAAAGTGTTAAGGTTCTATCCATCATCAAAAGAATGGAAGTTTCTGAGATACTCTGAAGGGTCTAAAAGAACTTCCCTTCACAGGAGTTAACTGCTAGGCTTACAAAGAGGAGGTATCATGCGCCACCCCAATCACTATACTTTACATTTATGTGGCTGATCTAAGGTCAAAGCTGAAAAATGAGGAAAGGTTGGATGGCACAGACCAGCTAGCTTCACAGCATGCCCACCCACCAGATACGGGGGAAACAAGTTCAGATTGTTAGGAGAAAAGCCATATAACTGGGAACAAATCTGGGAATTCACTAACATTAACTGTGGGATTTGCTTCCATGTAACTTTAAGCACTCTGAGCCTGACCTGACCCCCAAGCTGTGTTTTTTGCCTGATCCACTCCTAATAAGAACATCCACATGGCCCCTCTGGATGGGGTGGAAATTCAGTTCTCTTTGTTTGTGTCCCTATACCCCAGCACATAGTTGGACACAGGTAGCCCCTGGTTGTTAAAATGATTTCAACGAAGCAAGCACATCCCTTCTCTTTCCACAACAACCCTAGTCCCTACTGTGTGATAACAGAATAGGCAAACACTCAGCAAGTATTGCTTTCCTTAAATATTTTAAGCAGAGGGAGCTGAGGCTCCTAAATTGGGTGACTCACTGTCTTGCAACTGAGTTTTGCCCCCTACTTAGCTCTGCAGGCTAAGGATCACCGCCCCTGCTCCACCCTTATAATGAAGCTGGATTCTACAGCAAACCACTTCTGGGCAGAGTGTGTCTCTTTAAGGTACAAGTCTATTCACTTGGCCTCAAATATTCCATGAGATGAAGAATTAGGTAAAGCTGCAAGCGGTTTAACTGAGCCTGGAAGATTATGGCAGGTAAAAATGTGTTGGGGGGTGTGGAAGCGTCCCTCAGAGGTTCGCAAAACTATGGGCATTAAGATTGGATTGTGGGGGACTGGAGAGATAGCCTAGCGGGTAAGAGCACCGACGCGGGCTGGAGAGATGGCCTAGCGGTTAAGAGCGCCGACGGCTCTTGCAGAGGACCCGGGTTCGATCCCCAGCACCCATATGGCGGCCGAGAACCGTCTGAAACTCCAATTCCATGAGAACTCCAGTTCCAGGGGAATCCGAGACCCACTTCTGACCTCCGCGGCATTGCATGACACGGGTGCACAGACTTGCATGCAGACAGTACATTCATACACATACAGAAATAAATAAAAATTAAAAATAAATAAATAAATAAAAAAAGAGCACCGACGCTCTTGCAGAAGACCTGGGTTCAATCCCCAGCACCCACATGGCGGCTAAGAACCGTCTGTAACTCCAATTCCAGGAGAACTCCAGTTCCAGGGGAATCCGAGACCCTCTTCTGACCTCTGCGGTATTGCACTACACGGGTGCACAGACCTGCATGCAGACAGAACATTCATACACATACAAAGATAAATAATAATAAAAGAAATAAAAAAAAAAAGATTGGATTGTGGCACGATATCTGGTGGGAAAGGCAAAGAATAAATGAACTGGCTAGGCTTTAAAAGGTCAAGAGCAGCAGGTTATCGATTAGGACCCCGAAGCTCACTTGCCTGGTCATATCTCAGGCCTCTGCGATTGCAATTTCAAGGGTCTTGGTTATTCTGCTGCCTCTACCGCAAGGATCTAACCACTAAGCCAGATTCTCTGTGCCGGGTCGACCCCCCCCCCCATGTTCCAACCGTCTCCAGAGAAATGAGGCCTAATTGCAATGAGCCGCCAAAAGCTAGGTCAGGCAAAGGTACGTTCCGCCTACGCAGGCTCTTGGCTCCTCCAGGCCACCGTGAGACACATGGATAGATGTGGTCCTGGTCGGGACGAATCAGGTTCTACACAAGACGCATTTGCCGCTCAAGGTCTGGTCCTTGGAGGGGTCCGGCTGGCACCGCAGCACACGCCAGGCAGCAGTCGGACGGCCAGAACCCCAGACCACATGCACTTGGTGGCCGAGCGGGCCTACCGCGGCTAGGAGATTCCTGCAGGAGAGCTCTTCGGCCCGGGTGCCGCGACCCCCGCCTCACCGCTCGCCCGCGTACCCTGGCTCCGCCCCTGGCTCCGCCATTTTGTGGCGTCTTCGGAAGAGAAGGCGGGACTGGGACCGCCGGAATCGTCAGGGCCGGGCTGAGTCGGGCCGGGCTCCACGGGTGTAAACAGTCCACGCTTCCCCCCAGAAGCCCGCCGCAGTATCGGCTCTCCGAGCTCATCCGCCCCCCGCGGTCCCGCCGGCCAATCCGTACTACGCCCCGGGAGCGACTGCGCCGAGGCCCAATAAGCACCCCCAGGGTCCGGCAACCTCTCCGCAGTGCCCCCGCCGCGGAACCCACGCGCAGAGGTCTCGTCTCCCCGGCCCCGAGCGCGCGAAGTAACCGTACTGACCTCCGTAGCCCTGCTCCATGACTTCACACGGCCCGCCAGCAGACCTTGTTCCTAGCTTTCCTCAGGACGCATGCGTCCAACGTACGGCCGGCTATTGGAACACCAACCGTGCTCGTCACCACTGCCACGCACTACCATTGGCTGGGTTTTACTCCGTCATCCCGCCTAATTTTCCGGGTTGCTAGGCTCAGCGCCCACGGCATCTCGGGAATTGTGGTCCTTAAGCTCGTGTGCACGAGCGTGTGGGTTCATCCTCCCGCACGTTCGCGGGGACGCCACTCGCGCGCAGGCCCAGGCCAAGGCAGGCTCCCGGACAACGTTCGCCACTCACTGAAAACGCCAAGCAGGAGGTGGGGTGGGAAAACATTTTATTGCGCTGGGCTTCCAGCCTGGGCCCTGCAAGCCCCGCCCACCCCGCGTAAGGGCTATGGGGCACCCCCACCGCCCTCCTCTTCGTCCTCCATGTCTAAGCCCGGGATGCCATGAATCTGGCACTGGAGCGCCCCGCCCAGCAGAGGTACGGCGCCCTCCTCCTCCTCCTCCTCTGGGGGCGGCGGCGGCGGGGGTGGCAGTGCGGTAGTCTCGGGTGCGGGCTCAGGGGGCACCGGAGGCTGTGCTAGCATGCCCTGTGTGAGCCCTGCCGCTTCTCCCGGTGCCCCCTCTTCCAGAGTAGCACCTTCCACCTCGTCTTGGTCCTTCTCTTCTTCTGGGCTGTCGGTGAAAGGATTCTCGCCCTGCAGGGATTGACACAGAACTTGAAGGGAGGAAAAATTGGCAAGGATGATCTGGGCACAAAGACCAGCAAGGGAACAGATCTGAATGAACAGCGTCTTCGTCCTGGTCTCACCTTAAGATAGCGCTCCAGTTTCTTGCTGATGAGCTTGTTGTTAAGGATACTGCGTGCCACCATGAGGGAGGACTTCTTGGACTGCTCCATCATGAGCTACAGGCAGGACAGATAAGGCTGGAGAGGCTGTGCTGGGGGCCCTGCAAGCCTCACTCTTCCACCCCTGGCTCAGCTCCACCAATGACCAGACCTAGTGTCTGTAGGTGCAACTCGGCCACAGGTATGCTCTCTACAAACATGCAGCTATGGCTGCATGTTTGTAGATTTGATCTTGCTAAAATGATCCATCCTCGGGCTGGAGAGATGGCCTAGTGGTTAAGAGCACCAACTGCTCTTGCAGAGGACCCGGGTTCCATCCCCAGCACCTACATGGTGGGTGAGAACCGTCTTTTTAAAAATTTTTTTAAAATTTCACTTATTTTTGTATGTGTATGAATGTACTACTGTCTGCATATAGGTTGGTGCACCCTTGTCGTGCAATGCCTCGGAGGTCTGAAGAGGGTGTCGGATTCCCCTGGAGAACCGTCTTTAACTCCAGTTCCAGGGGAATCCCATGCCCTCTTCTGACCTGCGCGGCGTTGCACGACACTGGTGCACCAACCTACATGCAGACAGTACATTCATACACATCCCCAAAAAAAAAAAAAAAAGATCCATCCAGCTACATCATACTTACTGTGTTGACATAGATCCACAGATACAGATCTATCTACCTTTATAGTTGTACTGCACAAATCTGATATGCTTATATCTGTATTACGTGCTGCTCCTGGTGGCACAGGCCTGTAATCCCAGTTACCAGAAGACTGAAAATTCAGGGCCTACCTGGGCAAGAGTTAAAGGCCATCTGGGCAACTTAGAGCCCATCTCAAAAAGAAAAGGTGGCTAGAGATACAGCCAGGTTTAACATTACCAAAGCCCTTGGTTCCATCCCCAGAAACACATACAAACACACAATATAGGTGAGAAAATTTAAAAACCTATTAAAAGTAAAATGTAAAAACCACAAACCCCTTATCTACAAAGTTCCAAGACAGCTTGGGCTACATAATACTCATCCACAAACAACAAAAAAACAACAAAACCCCCATCAGAAGTGCAAATGAAACTACATAAATGATGTACACCTTTTTTAACCCAGAGGATTTGAAGCATGTAAAAAAATGTATATGATAATGGTCAAAGTTGGAAAGAGACATTTCTCTTGGGGCTCAGCATGGTGGTGCATGCCGTTAATTCCAGTATTCAGGAGGAAGAACAACGGATCTCTGTGAGCCAGTTCCAGGATATCAAGCTAGTGGGAGACCCAGTCTCAAAATAAAACCACAGACACACCCCTCTACTATTGTATTGTGTGCTTACAAACTTTGGGAAGCTGTCTGGTAGAACGCAACAAAATACAAATGTGCCCTAGTAATTCCTACCCCTGAGCTTAAGAACTGGAAATATAGGCCAGGAGTGGTGGTGCATTCAGGAAGCAGAAGCAGGCAGATCCCTGTGAGTTTGAGGGCTACATTGGGAGACCCTGTCTCACAAAACCAAAAATTGCCTGGAAATACTGCATGCTCACAGGTTATGTACCGGTGAACAAGCACCTATGTTTCTCAGTGGAGAAATAGGTAAATCATACTACCTAAAAGAGGGTGGTGCATCTCCTCCAATCAAGCTCTGTTGGCATAGCATGAAAGATGTGTGAGGGGGGAATGTGCAGCCTATGTCTTCTGTTCTGTTTTGAGAAGGTCTTGCTGTGGGACCCTAGGATTTGTTGTAGTTTTAAATTTGTTTGGCTAGTTTGGAGTTACTTATTTGAGACAGTTTGTAGGGCAGGCTGGCCTGAACTTACTCTAGCCCATTCTGGCCTCAAGCTTGTGCTGGAATTATAGGAGGGAGCCATCACACTTGGTTTATAAACTGTCATTGAACCTTGTGATCCTCCTGAGTATCAGGATTACAGGTCTACCACCTGGGGGCCATCGTGTCTGGAAGGATTTACATCAATACACTGGGTCATTTCTTTCCTATCATTATTATAAAGCCAAAGAACTGAAAATTAGGTTGTGATTGTGAGAAAGCCCATCTCCAGGAACCCTCTTTTTGTATTTCAAAACAAGGGAGGCAGGGCAGACTGATCAGATCTCTAAGAGATCCAGGGCAGCTCGGTCTACATAGTGCAATCCAGGCTAGCCAAGGGTTCATCGTGAGACCCTGCCAATAAATAAATAAATAAATAAATAAATAAATAAATAAATAAATAAATAAATAAATAAGTAAACGAACAATTAGCTGTGTTACTCTTTTTATTCCTTTTTCCACATTCACTTAAAAAATTATTGCATTTTAGGTAAGTGGCTGGAGCTAGAAGATATCATGCTGAGTGAAGTAACACAGTCCCAGAAAAACAAAGGACGAATGGTATCCGTCATCTGTGGATGCTAGTGCCAATTACCTAATTGTATGGCAAACTGAGCAATGTTAATGTGATCTGAAAACAACTGTGCTCTTATATTGTGAATCCCTTAAAAAAATAATAAAAAAAGAAAAAAAATTATTGTATTTTATTTCTTTACTGTGTGTAGAGGTCAGAACACCTTTTAAGACTGGTTCTCGGGCCGGGCATGGTGGCGCACACCTTTAGTCCTAGCACTCGGGAGGCAGAGGCAGGCGGATCTTTGTGAGTTCAAGGCCAGCCTGGTCTACAGAATGAGTTCCAGGACAGCTAGGGCTACAGGGAGACCCTGCCTCGAAAAGACAAAAAAAAAAAAAAAAAAAAAAAAAAAAGACTAGTTCTCTCCTTTCACCATGTGAGTCTGGGGAACTGAACTCTGGGTGGTCAGCCTTGGTGGCAAATGCCTTTATCCACTAAACCAACTTGCTGGCCTTCAGTTTTCTTTATGCATGTTATCTTAACAGACTGCATGTATTCTCCTAACAAGTTAAGAACTGAAACCAGAAACTACTACAGTTTCTTCAAGAACTCTCCATGACCAGCACTGTCTGTATTCTTCCTCCCTCCTTTAAGTGTCCAGATATCCGAAAAGAAAGTTGTTTCCAGGTTTTAGTCGCAATGACCAAAATCAAACATCAGAAATTCTTAATAACCTAAATATTTTCAGGTTGGTACTTTTAATTCTAACCAAGTAAGTATCACAAAGTGATAGCATCCCCTACCCCCATAGACAAGTCACACTTACACCATTGGTATTAAGCAATGAACTTTGTAGAACTCAGGAGGGTTTTTGAAGAAAGTGACCTTGGAGCTGGAGACTATAGCTTAGCAGTTAAGAGCACTGACTGCTTTTCAGAGGACCAGGATCGATTCCCAGAAACCCACCTGGTGGCTAAGAACCATCTTTAGCTCCAGTTCAGGGAATCTCACACCCTCTTCTGACCTCCGCAAGCATTTGTAAGACACGGTGCACAACCTACTTACATGCAGACAGTACACGCATACACAAATAATAAATAATTATAACAAACAAAAAAAAGCCTGACCTGCTCAATAGGAACACATCTGTAGTAGCAGCTTGGGCAGGGGCAGAGGAGAGGCAGCCTAGGTAACTAACACAGTCTCAGAAAAACAATGAGCTGATCCTCTGGCCTGCATTCTCTCGGCACTGCTTGTTTTATCTGTGCTCCTCCTGGGGGTCACTGCTCTGCCACAGGCAACCTTGAACACTCACGCTGCCCAGAACTCTAGAAGGCCAGCTCCTCTTGGCCTCTGGCCTGCCTGTCCTGCTCAGGAAGGCTTCCTTGAACTTTCAAGGTAAACAAAGGTTTGGGCTTTTTCCTAAGCTCCTCATCTTTTATTTTTCACATTTAAGCTTTCTAGAAACATATGGTATGAAGGAAGGGTCCAATTTTCTTATCTAAGGTATATAAAATATACTAGTATTTCCCTATTAACGTGAAATTGGTCTGGTATCTTTTTTTTTTTTTTTTTTTTTTTATAAATCTGAAGTCCATGGATAGGGATAAAGCTCAGTAGTACAATGGCATAGTATGTGCAAGGGCCTGGGTTGAATCCCAGCACTACACACTCCTACACCTACACACACACCTACACACACACATACACACACACAAATTCTGGTCAAGGGCTCTAGAAAGCAAGTTTTCCTCTCAAAGTCCTATGGTAGTAAAACATAAGCCAACATTAGGTTTATTAGGTTTTTTTTTTTTATTTTTTATTTTTATTTTTTTTAGAGGGTGTCAGATTCCCCTGGAACTGGAGTTCTCCTGGAATTGGAGTTTTGGACGGTTCTCGGCCGCCATGTGGGTGCTGGGGATTGAACCCGGGTCCTCTGCAGAGCGGTCGGCGCTCTTAACCGCTAGGCCATCTCTCCAGCCCGGTTTATTAGGTTTTAATTCCACCTTTATCTTTGAAGAGTTATACATTATTCAACTACAGGGCACTTTCCCAGATCCCAATGGAAATGGGTATCAAAGCAGACTGTCTTTCTGAAACATTCAGAGGCTATGCAACACTAACTTCAGCAAACACTAAGTTCTAAAACATATTAGGATCTTTTGCTAAGACTATATTCTGGGGCTGGAGAGATGGCTCAGTGGTTAAGAGCACCGACTGCTCTTGCAGAGGACCTGGGTTTGATTCCCAGCACCCACATGGAGGCTAAGAACCATGTTTAACTCCAGTTTCAGGGGAATCCACCCTCTTCTGACCTCCACGGTACTACACGACACGGGTCCACCAACCTACATGCAGACATTACACTCATACAAATTAAAAAAAAAAAAAGTCTATATTCTGGTAACATTTTATTACTGTGCCAACATCACTTTTTGCTTTCTTTTAAATTACACTGGCTCTGCAGTAGGTTGTTTGTGGTTTTTTTGTTTTTTTGTTTTTTTGTTTTTTTTTTGTCTTTTCGAGACAGGGTCTCCCTGTAGCCCCAGCTGTCCTGGAACTCACTCTATAGATCAAGCTGGTCTTGAACACACAAAGATCCGCCTGCCTCTGCCTCCCAAGTGCTAGGATTAAAGGTGTGCACCACCACACCTGGCATTTTGTTTTGTTTTGTTTTTTTAAGTTTTTTTTTTTTTGGAAGTCAGGTTTTTTTTAATTATTATTATTATTTTTTTAATGTATATGAGTGTACTGTCTGCATGCAGGTTGGTGCACCTGTGTCGTGCAATGCTGCGGAGGTCAGAAGAGGGCATAGGATTCCCCTGGAACTGGAGTTAAAGACGGTTCTTAGCCACCATGTGGGTGCTGGGACTCGAACCCGGGTCCTCTGTAAGAGCAGTCGGTGCTGAGCCATCTCTCCAGCCCCCTATTTTGTTATTTAAAGACAGGGTCTCTCTTATAGACCCTCTCAGCTGTCCTAGAACTTAACCTAGTTAACACAGACCAAGCTGGCCTTGAACTCACAGAGATCTGGTTGCTTCTGCTTCCTGAATGCTGAGATTAAAGGTGTGCATAACCATACAAGCAGCAAGTTTTAGTATCTGCTAAAGCAAGTTCCTGAACTCACAACTACCCTTTGTATGATATTTTTGGCTATTGTTAGACTTATAAAACACTGTCTCTCTCAGAACCAATTTCTATTATTTATTTATTTATTTATTGGTGTTTTTTTTTTAGCCCCAGCTGCCCTGGAGCTTTGCTTGTAGAGCAGGCTGGCCTTGAACTCTAGAATCCCGCCTGCCTCTGCCTCCCAAGTGCTGGATTAATGGCGTGTGCCACCACACACCCGGGTTCAAAACCAATTTCTAAAACTAGAGAGAATTGGTGGTTACCAATGACTGGGAATGGTGGGGAGAAGGAGAAGATGGTTAGTGACAAGGGGACAGCTGCATAGGAAATCACTTTTTTTGCGAGAGAGAAAGTCTCACTATACAGCTCAGGCAGGCCCAGAACTCAAGATCCCTCCTGCCTCTGGCTCCCAAATAACTTTATGGCCACATCTGGCCCCAAACTACTTTTGTGTGTTATCTTAAATCCCATCTCCCCCTACCATATTCTACTAAATTTAAGATCACTTTGCTGTAATAAGCCAGCCTCTCTAAGACATCTTATTACAGGGCCAACAAGATGGTTCAGTGGGTGAAGAAGGTGCTTGCTGTCAAACCTAGGGACCTGAGTGCTTACTCCCCAGAACCACATAATGGGAAGGGAAAGAAACTTGTCCTCTGACTTCCACATGTCTACATGTCCACACGTACGCACGAGCACACACACACAACAATAAATTTAATTTAGGAGCTAGAGAGACAGCTCAAGNGCGGAGGTCAGAGAGGTGTCGGATTCCCCTGGAACTGGAGTTCTCCTGGAGTTGGAGTGTCAGACGGTTCTCAAGCTGCCATGGTGGTGCTGGGGATCTAACCCGGTCATCAGGTAAGAGGCTGTTCGGCGCTCTTAACTCGCTAGGGAGTATTGAAGACAAGCGCTGAACTGATTGCATCTCTCCAGCCCCGTATCATTCTTAATTTTAGAAGAAATTTTCTTTTTCTGCATTTAATATGTTGGTTATACGTTTTCCATATGTATTTTCCTTTATTATGTTGAAAGACGTTTCTTCTGTTCCCAGTTTCTTTTATCGTTAAGGGATGTTGAATTTCATCAGTGCCATGTCTGCATTTACTGAGAATTATATGATTTCTATCCTCAATAAGTGTACTCTGATAGCTGGCATGAATTCACGAGTTACGGATTATGTATAGAATATGACCTAACCTTGTACCTCTGTAATAAAACCAATTTGATCATGAATGTATGATTTTAGTGGGTTCTTGACTTTGGTTTGACAGGTATTTTGTTAAGAAATTTAATATATGTCAGGGCTGGAGAGATGAGCCTAGCGGTTAAGAGCTACCACCCCTCTTACAGAGGACCAGTTTGATTCCCAGCACCCACAGTGGCGGCCAGAAACCGTCTGAAACTCCAATTCCAGAGAACTCAGTTCCAGGTGAATCCGACACCTCTTCTGACCTCCGGCGGCATCCCATGAACGGGTGGCATAAAACTGCATGCAGCAGTACATTCATACACATAACAGAAAATAAATAAAATTAATAAAAAAAGATTAAAAAAACAATTGTTAAATGCCGGGTGGTGGTGGCACACGCCTTTAATCCTAGCACTTGGAGGCTGAGGCAGTGTGGATCTCTGGTGAGTTCAAAGGAGCCTGGTCTATCTGAGTGGTTCCAGGACAGCAGAGCTAATATCAGCATGTAGTCCTGTCTCAAAAAGAACCAAAAAAAAAAAGAGATTATATTCAAAGGCTAAGAAAATGGGTTCAGGGATAAGCTACTTACATTCCTTGCAAAGGACCTGTTCGTTCTTAGAACCCACGTGACCAGCTCAATAACAGTCGCTCATAACATGTATGAAGTATAAAAACCACAACATGCTTTGGGAACATAAAAACGGTTCTCTTAAGAAAAAAAAAAAAAAAAAAAATACACAAAAATTAAAATTTTTGTAAAAAAATTTTTCTTTAGGATGATTGGTCTTTAGTTTTCTTTTGTGTCTCTTTATTCAGTTTGGTTATCGGGGGGAGAGAAGATTGGAAGAGTCAGGGGAGTACATGATATAAAATGTAGGGAAAATGAGTAATAGCTAGGAAGATATAAAGTAAAAATTGACAGAGATTCTGCCTTTGACTCTTGTGTGCTGGGACTCTAGGTGAGACAACTTTAATACAATTTGAGTGATATGCTTTTGAAAGTTCCAGAATAAGTAGGCACCCTGTAATCCCAAGGCACTTTGGAAGGCAAACAGAGGATTGCTGTTATTCCAGCCAACCTTGAGCTACATAGTGGGTTCTTGGCCAGCCTGGGCTATAAAGATGTAAGGCCTATCGTCAAAACAAAACAAAACTAAACAACAACAAAAAAAAAAACCCAAAGAATAAGTTTCAGAACCAGAGAATGAATAGAAAGTTTCCAGTTACTATTACTTTGGTAACTGCTTACTATTACTATGCTATAATTCATGTGCCTATAATCCATCCATTTTAAGATATACAGTTTAGCTGGTACATTTTAGTTTTGTGTTAAATACCTAGAAGTCTAGCACTGAAAAGGCCAAGGATTGCAAGTGCAAGAAAGAGTCTGGGCTACATTATGAATTCTATCCAACCAACCAATACACCACATACACTAACACACAGAGAGACACAGATTGCAAGTGCAAGGAGAGGTGGGGCTACATTAGAACCTATCATAAAACAAGCAAAACCACACACATGCACACGTAAACTCAGTTGGAAAATGCCTCTGCACAGGGAAAAGCTAGACTTGGGTTCATATGCTTGTAATCTCAGGGATTAGGGACAGAGACATGTGGATTCCTAAAGCTCATTGGCTCTCTAGTCTAGCTGAGTCAATGGGCTTCAGGTTCAGTGAGACATACTGGCTCAACAAAATAAAGGTGTAGAAGGCTGGGTGTGGTGTAGCATATCTTAATTCAGTACTTGGGAGCAGAAGGCAGGTGGATCTCAAGATTCAGGTCAGCCTGTTTTATACAGTGAGACTCTATCTAATGAAAGTAAAGGACAAAAGAAAAGATAATCAACACTTATCCTGCCCATGTACATCATGTACATCGTACAATGCCCATACACTGAACAATACTATACTATATCCACACACCTTTTAAATTTTTTTCTTATCTCTGAGATTTCATACATATACATGAGGAAGCATTTTCCCCCCATTTCCTCCATGGAGGGCCCCCCCCCCAGGGTAGATGATTTCCAGGCCCTGCCCCTTACTACAGAGGCAGTGGTTAGTTGCTGGGGAAGGGAGATCTTTCACTTTTGAGGATGTGGCCATATAAGTTTCCCATGCTCTCTGGATGCCCCACACCCAGTAAGAGCTCCCATGCTCAGTAGATGCCCCCATATCCAGTAAGAGCAGCACTTTCTGGACTTAGTGATATTGCTGCTTTTTAGAAGAGCCACTACTCTTTATGTTGGATGCTGAGGACTACTTCACACACACTTTTAAAAATAAAGGCATGTGCTAACTTAGGTAAACATATTATACTAAATTGGAAGATACAGAGAAGATTACATGGCCTCTGCGCATAGATGACATGCAAATTTTGTGAAGTGTTCCATGAGTAGTAGGATACAAATATATGTAGTAAATGGTGAGTGGTTCTGATTTTATACACAGAGTTCCTCAACTACACCACAACCAATTATGTAATATGTTAGCTATCACCCACCACTAACATCTCATCTAATCCCAGTCCTAGGCAGGTTCCAGTTTATTTTATGTTTGCTTATTCCTGACATTTCATATAAAAAAGATCACATAATACATGCGATTCTTTTATTTCACTAGTATAGTATTTTCAGGGATCATCTACATCCCTCCTGGTGGCTAACAACTTTGTAACTCCTGTAAGTTTCCAGGACCTGCCCTCTCTGGGCCTCTTTGAAGCTTGGCCCACACATGTACACTAAAAGTTTGCTGGGTGCAGCACTTAAATACATCAGCAAAACAATCAAACACAAATAAAATAATGAAAGTTTAAAAAAAAAAAAAAAAAAAAAAAAAAAAAAAAAAAAAAAAAATATTTTTAAATTACATTAAAAAAAAAAAAAAAAAAAAAAAATTATTTTTCTTTTATGCATATAAGTATATCGCATGCATGCATGTAAATGCAACAATGCATGCAATGCCCACAGAAAGGGCATTGGATCCCCTGGATTGGAGTTAGGACAGTTGTTAAACTGCTGTGTGGTGTGCTGGAATTTGACCAACGCTGTGCAAGAGCAGCCAGTGCGCTTAACTACTGACCATTTCTCAGCCCCTATATTGTTTTTACTTTATGATTTTTGCTCGCATTTAAGTGCATGCAGTGGCATGCAGTGCCTGAGAGGTCAGAGATTGGACATGGGATCCCCGAAGTGGAGTTTCAGAGGTTGTTAACCACCATGTGGTGCTGGAATTGAACCAGGTCCTCTGAAGAACAGTGTTCTTTTTTTTTTTTTTATGTGTTGAATGACTGTCTGCATGCAGGTTTGTAGGTTTGTGCACCCGTGGTCGTGCAATCCAGGAGGTCAGAGAGGGTGTCGATTCCCTGGATCTGGAGTTTTCCTGGAATTAGTGTTACAGACGGTTCTAGCTGCATGGGGTGCTGGGGATCAAACCCAGGTCCTCTACGAGCAGTCCGGTGCCTCTAACCACTAGGGCCATCTCTTAGCCCCAGAACAATGTTCTTAACCACTGAGCCTGCTCTCTCTACTCCTAAATAAATTAATTTATTGTGTGTGTGTGTCGTGCGTAGTGTGGACATGTAGATCATGTGGAAGTCAGAGAAAGTTTCTTTCTCCCTTCCACTTTATGAGGTTCTGGGGAGTAAGCACTCAGGTCCCTAGGTTTGACAGCAAGCACCTTCTTTTCACCCACTGACCATCTTGTTGGCCTGTGATAGATGTCTTAGAGAGGCTGGCTTATTACAGCAAGTGATCTTAAATTTAGGTAGAATATGGTAGGGACGATGGATTTAAGATAACACACAAAAATGGTAGTTTGGGGCCAGATGTGGCCTAAATAGTATTTGGGAGCCAGAGCAGGAGGCATCTTGAGTTCTGGGCCTGCCTGAGCTGTATAGTGAGAACTTTCTTCTCTCGCAAAAAAAGTGATTTCCTATGCAGCTGTCCCCTTGTCACTAACCATCTTCTCCTTCTCCCACCATTCCCAGTCATTGGTAACCACCTATTTCTTCTTAGTTTTAGAACATTGGTTTTGAACCCGGCGTGTTGGTGGCACACGCCTTTAATTCCCAGCACTTTGTGGAGGCAGAGCCAGGCGGGATTCTCTGAGTTTCAAGGCCAGCCTGCTCTACAGAGCAAGCTCCAGGGCCAGCTGGGGCTAAAAAAAGACGCAAAACAAAACTAATAAATAACCCGGGTTCGATCCCCAGCACCCACATGGCGGCCGAGAACCGTCTGAAACTCCAATTCCAGGAGAACTCCAGTTCCAGGGGAATCCGAGACCCTCTTCTGACCTCCGCGGCATCGCACGACACGGGTGCACACACCTGCACGCAGACCGTACATTCATACACATACTGAAATAAATAAAAAATTAAAAAAAAAAAAAAAAGAGCCAAGGAAAGAAAGCTGAAGAGTTCTCAGGATGTTGGTCTACACTACATTGTCACGCAGAGGCAAGTCTGGCCAGGGCCCTTGAGAAATCTCTCACATAGGCTCAATTCTCACCAGGAGCCAAATCCCAGGCACTGCCAATCACATCAATGGGGCATCAGTGGAAAATCATGTCCTCAACTGAGCAAGAGCATTACATGCCTCAGGTGTCCTTGAGACCTCATGGAATACAGACAAATACCTAGAAAAGTGACACTGCTCCCAGTGGTGCTACGGGCATGGCCCAGGATTAGAAACCCCTGAAATGGGTCTGAAAAGTAGGACCAGGTTCTAGGTTCAGCAAACAAATGTGAGCAAAAGGCCTACGCCACATCTAACCCACTGCCTGTTTTTGTACAGCTCTCAAGCTAATAGGTTTTGTATTTATAAATGATCACAGGAGAAGCACTTCACAACTAAAACATTCCACAATATAAAATACAATACAAAATGAACAATTTGTATATACAGACTAATAGGATTCAAGGTGAATCTTGACATAAAATAGATTGTTGTTATTAATGTATTAGCGGGCTTACTAACTGTAACAAATATATTACATCAATGCTAGAAGCCTCATTTTTAAGGGGGATATTAATGGGGCCTGAACTTAGGACCACTTGCTGGTCAAGTATACAATCTTATGAGTCTGGAAAGACAGCTCAGCAGTTAAGAACACTGACCACTCTGGCAGAGGATCTGGGTTTGGTCCTCAGTACCCACATGATAGCAAACTATAGGGGATCTGACAATCTCTTCTGACCTCCATGGGCATTGCACAACATGGGTACACTTACATACATGTAGGCTATAATATAATCAATACACATAAAAATAATTTTTTAAAAAAAGTATACAATCGCCGGGTGTGGTGGCGCAGGCCTTTAATCCTAGGACTTGGGAGGCAGAGGCAGGCGGATCTTTATGAGTTCAAGGCCAGCCTGGTCTACAGAGTGAGTTCTAGGACAGCTGGGGCTATAGGAATGAACCCGTCCTCAAAAACACCAAACAAAAAAAAAAAAAAAAAAAAAAAAAAAAAAAAAAAAAAAAAAAAAAAAAAAAAAAAAAAGGAAAGAAAGGAAGGAAGCTGCACCCTGTTAAAGGCACAAAATGTGTGGTTTTGCCATCCTGAGGCATCCAGAACCCACTTACCCTGGGTGTTGGCAGGTCCTGTACTCCATGCCCCATAGCCTGTGAAAAGACAAAGTGTTAAGGTTCTATCCATCATCAAAAGAATGGAAGTTTCTGAGATACTCTGAAGGGTCTAAAAGAACTTCCCTTCACAGGAGTTAACTGCTAGGCTTACAAAGAGGAGGTATCATGCGCCACCCCAATCACTATACTTTACATTTATGTGGCTGATCTAAGGTCAAAGCTGAAAAATGAGGAAAGGTTGGATGGCACAGACCAGCTAGCTTCACAGCATGCCCACCCGCCAGATACGGGGGAAACAAGTTCAGATTGTTAGGAGAAAAGCCATATAACTGGGAACAAATCTGGGAATTCACTAACATTAACTGTGGGATTTGCTTCCATGTAACTTTAAGCACTCTGAGCCTGACCTGACCCCCAAGCTGTGTTTTTTGCCTGATCCACTCCTAATAAGAACATCCACATGGCCCCTCTGGATGGGGTGGAAATTCAGTTCTCTTTGTTTGTGTCCCTATACCCCAGCACATAGTTGGACACAGGTAGCCCCTGGTTGTTAAAATGATTTCAACGAAGCAAGCACATCCCTTCTCTTTCCACAACAACCCTAGTCCCTACTGTGTGATAACAGAATAGGCAAACACTCAGCAAGTATTGCTTTCCTTAAATATTTTAAGCAGAGGGAGCTGAGGCTCCTAAATTGGGTGACTCACTGTCTTGCAACTGAGTTTTGCCCCCTACTTAGCTCTGCAGGCTAAGGATCACCGCCCCTGCTCCACCCTTATAATGAAGCTGGATTCTACAGCAAACCACTTCTGGGCAGAGTGTGTCTCTTTAAGGTACAAGTCTATTCACTTGGCCTCAAATATTCCATGAGATGAAGAATTAGGTAAAGCTGCAAGCGGTTTAACTGAGCCTGGAAGATTATGGCAGGTAAAAATGTGTTGGGGGGTGTGGAAGCGTCCCTCAGAGGTTCGCAAAACTATGGGCATTAAGATTGGATTGTGGGGGACTGGAGAGATAGCCTAGCGGTTAAGAGCACCGACGCGGGCTGGAGAGATGGCCTAGCGGTTAAGAGCGCCGACCGCTCTTGCAGAGGACCCGGGTTCGATCCCCAGCACCCATATGGCGGCCGAGAACCGTCTGAAACTCCAATTCCATGAGAACTCCAGTTCCAGGGGAATCCGAGACCCACTTCTGACCTCCGCGGCATTGCACGACACGGGTGCACAGACTTGCATGCAGACAGTACATTCATACACATACAGAAATAAATAAAAATTAAAAATAAATAAATAAATAAAAAAAGAGCACCGACGCTCTTGCAGAAGACCTGGGTTCAATCCCCAGCACCCACATGGCGGCTAAGAACCGTCTGTAACTCCAATTCCAGGAGAACTCCAGTTCCAGGGGAATCCGAGACCCTCTTCTGACCTCTGCGGTATTGCACGACACGGGTGCACAGACCTGCATGCAGACAGAACATTCATACACATACAAAGATAAATAATAATAAAAGAAATAAAAAAAAAAAGATTGGATTGTGGCACGATATCTGGTGGGAAAGGCAAAGAATAAATGAACTGGCTAGGCTTTAAAAGGTCAAGAGCAGCAGGTTATCGATTAGGACCCCGAAGCTCACTTGCCTGGTCATATCTCAGGCCTCTGCGATTGCAATTTCAAGGGTCTTGGTTATTCTGCTGCCTCTACCGCAAGGATCTAACCACTAAGCCAGATTCTCTGTGCCGGGTCGACCCCCCCCCCCATGTTCCAACCGTCTCCAGAGAAATGAGGCCTAATTGCAATGAGCCGCCAAAAGCTAGGTCAGGCAAAGGTACGTTCCGCCTACGCAGGCTCTTGGCTCCTCCAGGCCACCGTGAGACACATGGATAGATGTGGTCCTGGTCGGGACGAATCAGGTTCTACACAAGACGCATTTGCCGCTCAAGGTCTGGTCCTTGGAGGGGTCCGGCTGGCACCGCAGCACACGCCAGGCAGCAGTCGGACGGCCAGAACCCCAGACCACATGCACTTGGTGGCCGAGCGGGCCTACCGCGGCTAGGAGATTCCTGCAGGAGAGCTCTTCGGCCCGGGTGCCGCGACCCCCGCCTCACCGCTCGCCCGCGTACCCTGGCTCCGCCCCTGGCTCCGCCATTTTGTGGCGTCTTCGGAAGAGAAGGCGGGACTGGGACCGCCGGAATCGTCAGGGCCGGGCTGAGTCGGGCCGGGCTCCACGGGTGTAAACAGTCCACGCTTCCCCCCAGAAGCCCGCCGCAGTATCGGCTCTCCGAGCTCATCCGCCCCCCGCGGTCCCGCCGGCCAATCCGTACTACGCCCCGGGAGCGACTGCGCCGAGGCCCAATAAGCACCCCCAGGGTCCGGCAACCTCTCCGCAGTGCCCCCGCCGCGGAACCCACGCGCAGAGGTCTCGTCTCCCCGGCCCCGAGCGCGCGAAGTAACCGTACTGACCTCCGTAGCCCTGCTCCATGACTTCACACGGCCCGCCAGCAGACCTTGTTCCTAGCTTTCCTCAGGACGCATGCGTCCAACGTACGGCCGGCTATTGGAACACCAACCGTGCTCGTCACCACTGCCACGCACTACCATTGGCTGGGTTTTACTCCGTCATCCCGCCTAATTTTCCGGGTTGCTAGGCTCAGCGCCCACGGCATCTCGGGAATTGTGGTCCTTAAGCTCGTGTGCACGAGCGTGTGGGTTCATCCTCCCGCACGTTCGCGGGGACGCCACTCGCGCGCAGGCCCAGGCCAAGGCAGGCTCCCGGACAACGTTCGCCACTCACTGAAAACGCCAAGCAGGAGGTGGGGTGGGAAAACATTTTATTGCGCTGGGCTTCCAGCCTGGGCCCTGCAAGCCCCGCCCACCCCGCGTAAGGGCTATGGGGCACCCCCACCGCCCTCCTCTTCGTCCTCCATGTCTAAGCCCGGGATGCCATGAATCTGGCACTGGAGCGCCCCGCCCAGCAGAGGTACGGCGCCCTCCTCCTCCTCCTCCTCTGGGGGCGGCGGCGGCGGGGGTGGCAGTGCGGTAGTCTCGGGTGCGGGCTCAGGGGGCACCGGAGGCTGTGCTAGCATGCCCTGTGTGAGCCCTGCCGCTTCTCCCGGTGCCCCCTCTTCCAGAGTAGCACCTTCCACCTCGTCTTGGTCCTTCTCTTCTTCTGGGCTGTCGGTGAAAGGATTCTCGCCCTGCAGGGATTGACACAGAACTTGAAGGGAGGAAAAATTGGCAAGGATGATCTGGGCACAAAGACCAGCAAGGGAACAGATCTGAATGAACAGCGTCTTCGTCCTGGTCTCACCTTAAGATAGCGCTCCAGTTTCTTGCTGATGAGCTTGTTGTTAAGGATACTGCGTGCCACCATGAGGGAGGACTTCTTGGACTGCTCCATCATGAGCTACAGGCAGGACAGATAAGGCTGGAGAGGCTGTGCTGGGGGCCCTGCAAGCCTCACTCTTCCACCCCTGGCTCAGCTCCACCAATGACCAGACCTAGTGTCTGTAGGTGCAACTCGGCCACAGGTATGCTCTCTACAAACATGCAGCTATGGCTGCATGTTTGTAGATTTGATCTTGCTAAAATGATCCATCCTCGGGCTGGAGAGATGGCCTAGTGGTTAAGAGCGCCAACTGCTCTTGCAGAGGACCCGGGTTCCATCCCCAGCACCTACATGGTGGGTGAGAACCGTCTTTTTAAAAATTTTTTTAAAATTTCACTTATTTTTGTATGTGTATGAATGTACTACTGTCTGCATATAGGTTGGTGCACCCTTGTCGTGCAATGCCTCGGAGGTCTGAAGAGGGTGTCGGATTCCCCTGGAGAACCGTCTTTAACTCCAGTTCCAGGGGAATCCCATGCCCTCTTCTGACCTGCGCGGCGTTGCACGACACGGGTGCACCAACCTACATGCAGACAGTACATTCATACACATCCCAAAAAAAAAAAAAAAAA
>VZQC01003956.1:45158-134352 GCA_009823505.1 Rhizomys pruinosus | reverse complement strand
AAAAAAAAAAAAAAAAAAAAAAAAAAAAAAAAAAAAGACTAGTTCTCTCCTTTCACCATGTGAGTCTGGGGAACTGAACTCTGGGTGGTCAGCCTTGGTGGCAAATGCCTTTATCCACTAAACCAACTTGCTGGCCTTCAGTTTTCTTTATGCATGTTATCTTAACAGACTGCATGTATTCTCCTAACAAGTTAAGAACTGAAACCAGAATACTACTACAGTTTCTCAAGAACTCTCCATGACCAGCACTGTCTGTATCTTCCTCCCTCCTTTAAGTGTCCAGATATCCGAAAAGAAAGTTGTTTCCAGGTTTTAGTCGCAATGACCAAATCAAACATCAGAAATTCTTAATAACCTAAATATTTTCAGGTTGGTACTTTTAATTCTAACCAAGTAAGTATCACAAAGTGATAGCATCCCCTACCCCCATAGACAAGTCACACTTACACCATTGGTATTAAAGCAATGAACTTTGTAGAACTCAGGAGGGTTTTTGAAGAAAGCCTGACCTTGGAGCTGGAGACATAGCTTAGCAGTTAAGAGCACTGACTGCTCTTTCAGAGGACCAGGGATCGATTCCCAGAACCCACCTGGTGGCTAAGAACCATCTTTAGCTCCAGTTCAGGGGAATCTCACACCCTCTTCTGACCTCCGCAGCATTGTACGACACCAGTGCACCTACTTACATGCAGACAGTACACGCATACACAAAATAATAAATAAAATTAATAACAACAACAAAAAGCCTGACCTGCTCAATAGGAACACATCTGTAGTAGCAGCTTGGGCAGGGGCAGAGGAGAGGCAGCCTAGGTAACTAACACAGTCTCAGAAACAATGAGCTGATCCTCTGGCCTGCATTCTCTCGGCACTGCTTGTTTTATCTGTGCTCCTCTGGGGTCACTGCTCTGCCACAGGCAATCCTGAACACTCAGCTGCCCAGAACTCTAGAAGGCCAGCTCCTCTTGGCCTCTGGCCTGCCTGTCCTGCTCAGGAAGGCTTCCTTGAACTTTCAAGGTAAACAAAGGTTTGGGCTTTTTCCTAAGCTCCTCATCTTTTATTTTTCACATTTAAGCTTTCTAGAAACATATGGTATGAAGGAAGGGTCCAATTTTCTTATCTAAGGTATATAAAATATACTAGTATTTCCCTATTAACGTGAAATATGGTCTGGTATCTTTTTTTTTTTTTTTTTTTTTTTTNCCTATAATCTTAGTATTTGGGAGCAAGAGGCAGGATCTGAGTTCTGGGCCTGCCTGAGCTGTTATAGTGAGACTTTCTTCCTCGCAAAAAAATGATTTCCTAATGCAGCTGGTCCCCTTGTCACTAACCACTTCTCCTTCTCCCCCCATCCCCCAGTCATGGGTAACCACTATTCTCCAGTAGTTTAGAAAAGAAATTGGTTTTGAACCCGGGTGTGGTGGCACACGCCTTAATCCCACACTTGGGAGCAAGCGGGCGATCTCTGAGTTCAAGGCCAGCCTGCTCTACAGAGCAAGCTCCAGGGCAGCTGGGGCTGACTTGTCTCAAAAACACCAATAAATAAATAAATAAATAAATAAATAAATAATAAATAAATAATAGAAATTGGTTCTGAGAGAGACAGTGTTTTATAAGTCTAACAATAGCCAAAAATATCATACAAAGGGTAGTTGTGAGTTCAGGAACTTGCTTTAGCAGATACTAAAACTTGCTGCTTGTATGGTTATGCACACCTTAATCTCAGCATTCAGGAAGCAGAAGCAACCAGATCTCTGTGAGTTCAAGGCCAGCTTGGTCTGTGTTTAACTAGGTTAAGTTCTAGGACAGCTGAGAGGGTCTATAAAGAGACCCTGTCTTAAAATAACAAAATAGGGGCTGGAGAATGGCTCAGCACCGACTGCTCTTACAGAGGACCCGGGTTCGAGCCCAACACCCACATGGTGCTAAGAACCGTCTTTAACTCCAGTTCCAGGGAAATCCTATGCCCTCTTCCGACCTCCGCAGCATTGCACGACACAGGTGCACCAACCTGCATGCAGACAGTACACTCATATACATAAAAATAATAATAATAATTAAAAAAAAGAAATTTCTTAAAAAAAAAAAAACTTAAAAAACAAAACAAACAAATAGCCAGTGTGGTGGTGCCACCTTTAATCCTAGCACTTGGGAGGCAGAGGCAGGCGGATCTTTGTGTTCAAGACCACTTGATCTATAGAGTGAGTTCCAGGACAGCTGGGGCTACAGAGACCTGTCTCGAAAAGACAAAAAAAAAAAACAAAAAAACAAAAAAAAAAAAACAAAACAACCTACTGCAGAGCCAGTGTAATTTAAAAGAAAGCAAAAAGTGATGTTGGCACAGTAATAAAATGTTACCAGAATATAGACTTTTTTTTTTTTAATTTGTATGAGTGTAAGTCTGATGTTAGGTTGGTGGGAACCCGTGTCGTGTATCCGTGGAGGTCAGAAGAGGGTGGATTCCCCTGAAAACTGGAGTTAAACATGGTTCTTGGCCTCCATGTGGGTGGCTGGGATCAAACCAGGTCCTCTGCAGAGCAGTCGTTGCTCTTAACCACTGAGCCATTCTTCCAGCCCCAGAATATAGTCTTAGCAAAAGATCCTAATATGTTTTAGAACTTAGTGTTTGCTGAAGTTAGTGTTGCATAGCCTCTGAATGTTTCAGAAAGACAGTCTGCTTTGATACCCATTTCCATTGGGATCTGGGAAAGTGCCCTGTAGTTGAATAATGTATAACTCTTCAAAGATAAAGGTGGAATTAAAACCTAATAAACCGGCTGGAGAGATGGCCTAGCGGTTAAGGGAGCGCCGACCGCTCTGCAAGGACCGGGTTCATCCCAGCACCCACTGCGCCGAGAACCGTTCCAAACCCAATTCAGGAAACTCCAGTTCCAGGGGAATCTGACACCGCTAAAAAATAAAATAAAAATAAAAAAAAAAACTAATAAACCTATGTTGGTTATGTTTACTACCATAGCTTTGAGAGGAAAACTTGCTTTCTAGAGCCCTTGACCAGAATTTGTGTGTGTGTATGTGTGTGTGTAGTTGTGTGTGTGTAGGTAGGAGTGTGTAGTGCTGGGATTCCAACCCAGGCCCTTGCACATACTATGCCAGTTACTTACTTGAGCTTTATCCCTATCCATGGACTAAGATTATGAGAGCACATTTACCCCAGATAAGCAGTTAAAATAAATGTCAGGTGTTACACACTGTGAAGATTCTGAGGCAGATACTTGTTTACATATTTTTTCTTTTTTTATGTTGCTTTTTGTTGTTTTGATTTTTTGTTTGCTTGTTTTTGAGATAGGATCTCACTCTTTAGCCCAGGCAGACCCAGAACTCCATGTAATCTGGGTTGGCCTTACATTCACAGCAATTCTTCTGTCTCCAAAGTGTGAGGATTACAGGTATATGCCATAAAGCCCAGCTTGTTTTCATTACTTATTGATGAATCAACATCCTTCCATAGTCTATTTTCCTATTAACTTTTAAAATGCAATTAATATTATTTATAAATGCACAAAAATACCTTATGGTTAAGAAGAGATTATTCCCTAGGTATAAAAGTATTTCTTTTTTTCTATTACTTCTTTTTTTTTCATTTTTTAACAATAAGTGATAATTTATGGGTACAAGCATCCTTTGTGTAAAACCATTTTGCAAGCAGTTGTGCCCAAACCCACACAGCCCAAGGGTCCCACCATCCAGCCGGGGTGGGGGGCTTGTATGTACAATCATGTTGGTCAAATAAGAGTCCAGTCTATATTGCTGTAGTTTCACCATTCACCCCAATCGTAGCCCTTACATTCTACCATGCCCCCTCTTCCGCAGAAAAGGGGGACAGGTGGATGAAGAAGCAAAACAGTCTACTTTCTCTGGAGCTGCCGTTTTGGATTCTGGTCAATTCTGGCTGTTTCCTTTCATGGGCTGACAGTTTGTCCAAGAATAACCTTTCAATCCTACTAATGAAGCACAAGCAATTAGATATATAGGTTTTTTTTAATTATTATTATTATTTTTTTAATGTATATGAGTGTACTGTCTGCATGCAGGTTGGTGCACCTGTGTCGTGCAATGCTGCGGAGGTCAGAAGAGGGCATAGGATTCCCCTGGAACTGGAGTTAAAGACGGTTCTTAGCCACCATGTGGGTGCTGGGACTCGAACCCGGGTCCTCTGTAAGAGCAGTCGGTGCTGAGCCATCTCTCCAGCCCCCTATTTTGTTATTTAAAGACAGGGTCTCTCTTATAGACCCTCTCAGCTGTCCTAGAACTTAACCTAGTTAACACAGACCAAGCTGGCCTTGAACTCACAGAGATCTGGTTGCTTCTGCTTCCTGAATGCTGAGATTAAAGGTGTGCATAACCATACAAGCAGCAAGTTTTAGTATCTGCTAAAGCAAGTTCCTGAACTCACAACTACCCTTTGTATGATATTTTTGGCTATTGTTAGACTTATAAAACACTGTCTCTCTCAGAACCAATTTCTATTATTTATTTATTTATTCATTTATTTATTTATTTATTTATTTATTTATTGGTGTTTTTGAGACAAGGTCAGCCCCAGCTGCCCTGGAGCTTGCTCTGTAGAGCAGGCTGGCCTTGAACTCAGAGATCCGCCTGCCTCTGCCTCCCAAGTGCTGGGATTAAAGGCGTGTGCCACCACACCCGGGTTCAAAACCAATTTCTAAAACTAGAGAGAATAGTGGTTACCAATGACTGGGAATGGTGGGGAGAAGGAGAAGATGGTTAGTGACAAGGGGACAGCTGCATAGGAAATCACTTTTTTTGCGAGAGAGAAAGTCTCACACTATACAGCTCAGGCAGGCCCAGAACTCAAGATCCTCCTGCCTCTGGCTCCCAAATACTAAGATTATAGGACCACATCTGGCCCCAAACTACCATTTTTTGTGTGTTATCTTAAATCCCATCTCCCCCTACCATATTCTACTAAATTTAAGATCACTTTGCTGTAATAAGCCAGCCTCTCTAAGACATCTTATTACAGGGCCAACAAGATGGTTCAGTGGGTGAAGAAGGTGCTTGCTGTCAAACCTAGGGACCTGAGTGCTATCCCCAGAACCACATAATGGAGGGAGAAAGAAACTTGTCCTCTGACTTCCACATGTCTACATGTCCACACGTACGCACGCACACACACACACAATAAATTTAATTTAGGAGCTAGAGAGACAGCTCAGTGGTTAAGAACACTTGTTCTGGGGCTTAAGAGATGGCCTAGTGGTTAAGAGCACCGACTGCTCTTGTAGAGGACCTGGGTTTGATCCCCAGCACCCACATGGCAGCTAGAACCGTCTGTAACACTAATTCCAGGAAAACTCCAGATCCAGGGGAATCCGACACCCTCTTCTGACCTCCGTGGCATTGCACGACACGGGTGCACAGACCTGCATGCAGACAGTACATTC
Source organism: Rhizomys pruinosus (assembly GCA_009823505.1). Lineage (NCBI taxonomy): Eukaryota > Metazoa > Chordata > Mammalia > Rodentia > Spalacidae > Rhizomys > Rhizomys pruinosus. Next base: position 128,926 of record VZQC01003956.1, on the reverse strand, counting down.
ATACACATAAAAAAAAAAAAAAGAACACTTGTTCTTCCAGAGGACCTGGTTCAATTCCCAGCACCCACATGGTGGTTAACAACCATCTGTAACTCTAGTTCCCGGGGATCCCATGTCCAATTCTGACCTCCTCAGGCACTGCATGCACATGATGCACTTAAATGCAGGCAAAACATTCATAAAGTAAAAACAAAAATATAGGGGCTGGAGAGATGGCTCAGTAGTTAAGCGCACTGGCTGCTCTTGCACAGGATCTGGGTCAATTCCCAGCACACACACAGCAGTTAACAACTGTCCTTAACTCCAATCCAGGGGATCTGACACTGTCTTCTGACCTCCATGGACACTGCATGACATAGGTGCAGATACATGCATATGCATAAAATAAAAATAACAAGTATTTTAAAAGATAGTTTTAATGTAATTTAGAAAATAAGAATATCATCACATTATTTTCAGTATTCCCTTCCAGATTTAAATTTCATTTATTTTTATTTTGTGTTTGATTGTTTTGCCTGCATGTATTTAAGTGCACCCAGCAAACTTGTAGTGTACTATGTGTGGGCAATGCTCAAAGAGGCCAGAAGAGGGCAGAGTCCCTGGAACTGGAGTTACAAAAGGTTGTTAGCCTCCAGGTGGATGTAGATGATCCCTGAAAATACTATACTAGTGAAATAAAAGAATCGCATGTATTATGTGATCTTTTTTATATGAAATGTCAGGAATAAGCAAACATAAAATAAACTGGAACCTGCCTAGGACTGGGATTAGATGAGATGTTAGTGGTGGGTGATAGCTAACATATTACATAATTGGTTGTGGTGTAGTTGAGGAACTCTGTGTATAAAATCAGAACCACTCACCTTTACATACATATATTTGTTTTTATGGAACACTTCACAAATTTGCATGTCATCTATGCGCAGGGGCCATGCTAATCTTCTCTGTATCATTCCAATTTTAGTATATATGCTACCTGAAGTTAGCACTGACCTTTATTTTTAAAAGTGTGTGTGAAGTAGTCCTCAGCATCCAACATAAAGAGTAGTGGCTCTTCTAAAAAGCAGCAATATCACTAAGTCCAGAAAGTGCTGCTCTTACTGGATATGGGGGCATCTACTGAGCATGGGAGCTCTTACTGGGTGTGGGGCATCCAGAGAGCATGGGAAACTTATATGGCCACATCCTCAAAAGTGAAAGATCTCCCTTCCCTAGCAACTATCCACTGCTCTGTAGTAAGGGGCAGGGCCTGGAAATCATCTACCCTGGGGGGGGGGCCCTCCATGGAGGAAATGGGGGGAAAATGCTTCTCATTGTATATATGTATGAAATTCTCAGAGATGAAGAAAAAAATTTAAAAAGTGTGTTTGTATATAGTATATGTATTTGTTAGTGTATGCATGTACATGTACATGTGTACATGGGCAGGAGTCAATGTTGATTATCTTTTTCTTTTGTCCTTTCATTTCTTGAGATAGAGTCTCACTGTATAAAACAGGCTGACCTGAATCTTGAGATCCACCTGCCTCTGCTTCCCAAGTACTGGAATTAAAGATATGCACCACCACACCCAGCCTTCTACACCTTTATTTTTTGAGCCAGTATGTCTCACTGAACCTGAAGCCCATTGACTCAGCTAGACTAGAGAGCCAATGAGCTTTAGGAATCCACCTGTCTTCCTGTCCCCTATCCCTGAGATTACAAGCATATGAACCCAAGTCTAGCTTTTCCCTGTGCAGAGGCATTTTCCAACTGAGTTTACGTGTGCATGTGTGTGGTTTTGCTTGTTTTATGATAGGTTCTAATGTAGCCCCACCTCTCCTTGCACTTGCAATCTGTGTCTCTGTGTGTGTGTGTGTGTGTGTGTATGGTTTGGTTTTGAGATAGATTCTAATGTAGCCCCAACTCTTCTTGCACTTGCAATCCTTGGCCTTTTCAGTGCTAGACTTCTAGGTATTTAACACAAAACTAAAATGTACCAGCTAAACTGTATATCTTAAAATGGATGGATTATAGGCACATGAATTATAGCATAGTAATAGTAAGCAGTTACCAAAGTAATAGTAACTGGAAACTTTCTATTCATTCTCTGGTCTGAAACTTATTTTTGGGTTTTTTTTTTTTGTTGTTTTGTTTTGTTTTGTTTTGAGATAGGGCCTTACTCTTTATAGCCCAGGCTGGCCAGGAACCCACTATGTAGCTCAGGTTGGCCTGGAATTAACAGCAATCCTCTGTTTTAGCCTTCCAAGTGCTGGGATTACAGGGTGCCTACTTATTCTGGAACTTTCAAAAGCATATCACTCAAATTGTATTAAAGTTGTCTCACCTAGAGTCCCAGCACACAAGAGTCAAAGGCAGAATCTCTGTCAATTTTTACTTTATATCTTCCTAGCTATTACTCATTTTCCCTACATTTTATATCATGTACTCCCCTGACTCTTCCAATCTTCTCTCCCCCCGATAACCAAACTGAATAAAGAGACACAAAAGAAAACTAAAGACCAATCATCCTAAAGAAAAATTTTTTTACAAAAATTTTAATTTTATGTGTATGAGTGCTTTTATGCATGTATGTAAGTATACCACACACATGCCTGATGCATGTGTGTGGTATACTTACATACATGTTATGAGGACTGTATTGAGCTGTCACGTGGGTTCTAAGAACTGAACCAAGGTCCTTTGCAAGAATAGTAAGTGCTTTTAATCCCTGAACCATTTTTCTAGCCTCTGACATATAAATTCTTTTTTTTTTTTTGGTCTTTTTGAGACAGGGACTTGCTGTAGCTCTGGCTGTCCTGGAACTCACTCTGTAGACCAGGCTGGCCTTGAACTCACAGAGATCCACCTGCCTCAGCCTCCCAAGTGCTAGGATTAAAGGCGTGCGCCACCACACCCGGCATATAAATTTTTTTTTTAATTTTTTTTATTAATTTTATTTAATTCTGTATGTGTATGAATGTACTGTCTGCATGCAAGTTTGTGCACCTGTATCATGGAATGCCGCGGAGGTCAGAAGAGGGTGTCGGATTCCCCTGGAACTGGAGTTCTCCTGGAATTGGAGTTTCAGACGGTTCTTGGCCGCCATGTGGGTGCTGGGGATCAAACCTGGGTCCTCTGTAAGAGGGGTCGGTGCTCTTAACCGCTAGGCCATCTCTCCAGCCCTGACATATAAATTCTTAACAAAATACCTGTCAAACCAAAGTCAAGAACCCACTAAAATCATACATTCATGATCAAATTGGTTTTATTGCAGGGATACAAGGTTAGGTCAATATTCTTAAATCCGTAACTGTAATTCTATATATAAGTACACTTATTGAGGATAGAAATCATATAATTCTCAGTAAATGCAGACATGGCACTGATGAAATTCAACATCCCTTAACGATAAAAGAAACTGGGAACAGAAGAAACGTCTTTCAACATAATAAAGGAAAATACATATGGAAAACGTATAACCAACATATTAAATGCAGAAAAAGAAAATTTCTTCTAAAATTAAGAATGATACGGGGCTGGAGAGATGGCCTAGCGGTTAAGAGCGCCGACCGCTCTTACAGAGGACCCGGGTTAGATCCCCAGCACCCACATGGCAGCTGAGAACCGTCTGAAGCTCCAATTCCAGGAGAACTCCAGTTCCAGGGGAATCCGACACCCTCTTCTGACCTCCGCGGCGTTGCACAACATGGGTGCACAGACTTGCATGCAGACAGTACATTCATACACATACAGAAATAAAATTAATAAAAAAAAGTCATTAAAAAAAAAAAGAATGATACAAAGGTGCCCACTTGAACTTTGCTTGGCTTTAATTCCTAATTTAATTCCTAATTCTTCCAAGTGTTGGGATTATAAACATGAGTCACCATGCCAGGCTCACTCTACTCTTATTTAATATATTTCTCAGAATTTTAGCTAGAGCAGTAACACAACAGAAAGAAATACAAAGGATACAGGCAGCCAAAGAGAAGAGTATTCCTATTTCAGAAGGTATGATCCTGTACTGAAGATACCCTAAAGATACAACCAGAAAACTCAACCTGAGCTGAACGTGACACACCTGCACATCTTAATCCCAGCACTCGGGAGGCAGAAATAGGTAGATCTCCGTGAATTCAAAGCCAGTCTTGTCTAAATAATGAGATCTAAGCCAGCTAGGGTTGCATAGTGAGATCCTGTCAACAACAACAACAACAACAACAACAACAACGAACCTCTTAGACCTGATAAACATTTTCAGTAAAGTAGCAGGATACAAAACTGACACAAAAATATCAGTTCGCTTTTTAATATACCAATAACAAACTTCCCAAGAAAGAAACTGGGGAAAATATCCCATTCCCAAAGGCTTAAAAGAAATGAAACCCTAGGAATAAACCTAACAAAGGAAGTCAAAGACCTCTACAATGTAAATTTAAGATGGTGAAGGAATTGAAGAATTTACTAGAAGACGGAAAGACCTCCCATGTTCATGGGTTGGCAGAATTAGTATTATGAAAATGGCTACATTGTCTACAGATTCAATGCACACTCTATCAAAATTCAAATGATATTCTACACAGAACTAAGAAAAACAATCCAAAATTAATATGGAAACACCAAAGACCCTGAAGAGCCAAAGCAATCCTAAGGAAAACAATGCTGGATGCATCACAATACCTGGCCTCAAATTTTACCACAGAGGCATGGGGCAAAACAGCATGGCACTAGAACAAAAACAGACCAACAAACAGAAGACTCAGAAATAAACCTACACAGTTATAGTCACCTAATTTTGACAGAGGTATCAAAAATATATACTGGATAATGAATGGTCTTTTCAATCAACAGTGCTGGGAAAACAGGATTTCTTTACATAGAAGTTAGAAATTAGATCTCTATCTCTCACCCTGCAGAAAAAACCACAAACAGCCCTGCAGGTGGCATGGTACACCGTTAGTCCCAGCAAAGAAGGTGGATCTCTGTAAGATTGAGGCCAGCCTGGTCTACATACTGACTTCTAGGCTGGCTGTGACTAGGAAGACCCTGACAAAGCAAATGAACAAACAAACAAAACCATACAAACACTGAAACTATGGGGGGAGAAACACTTCAAGATATAGGCACAAATAAGAACTTTATGAAAAGGACCCCCAAATAATGATCCCAAGAACTGACAAATGGTATTATATGAAATGAAATAGCCTTACAGAATGGGGGAAAAAAAATCTTTGCCGGCCGGGTGTGGTGGCGCATGCCTTTAATCCTAGCTCTTGGGAGGCAGAGGCAGGCGGATCTCTGTGAGTTCAAGGCCAGCCTGGTCTACATAGTGAGTTCCAGGACAGCTGGGACTGCAGGGACACCCTGTCTCAAAAAGACAAAAAAAAAAATCTTTGCCAACTACTTATTAAGCAGGGGGTTAATACTTAGAATATACAAAGAACTACAAAAATTAAGTATCATGGTATGACTACCAAGATGGTTTTTATTTTGTTTTGTTTTGTTTGTTTTGTCTTTTTGAGACAGGGTCTCCCTTTAGTCCCAGCTGGCCTGGTTCTCATACATAGACCAGGTGGCCTTGAACTCACAGAGATCCACCTGCCTCTGCCTCCCAAGTGCTGGGATTAAAGGCGTGCTAGCAAGATGGCTTTAATGGTAAAAATGCTTGCTGCCAAACCTGACAGCTTGGTAGGAAAGAACTAACTCCACAAGTTGTACTCTGACTCCCATATGCCCCAAACAAAACAAATGTGTCAAAAATTTTTTTAATTAAACACCAACCCACTCCTAAATATTCCAACCAATAAACATGGTAATGAACTGAGAAGAAAGTTTTCAAATAAAATACAAATAAGCAATAATATTTGAAAAAATGGTCAACATTCTTAATTATCAGGGACACACAAATTATAACTACTTCAGCATACTACCTACCCCACTAAGAATGGCTATTTATCAAGAAAACAAATGAAGATGCTAGAGAGTTGGCTCAGGGATTAAGAGACTTGGTGCTCTTGCAGAGGACCCATGTTTGGTTTCTAGATTCCAACCATCTGTAACTCTAGTTCTTAAGGATCTGACGCCCTCTTCTGAGTACTGCAGGCACCACGTATGTGGTGCACCTACACAAGCAAAACACTCAGACACATAAAAAATAAAAAAAGAAAAAGAAGCTAGCATGGTAGCTCATGTCTGTAATTCATGGCAGAAGCAGGCAGGCAGATCTCTGTGAGATCAAGGCCACCCTGGTTTCCATGTAGGACTACTAGGGAGACCTCCTCTCAAAAAGCAAGCAAACAAACAAACAAAAACAAATAACAAGAACAAAAAACAAAAAGAGAAAAGAAAATAAAACAAATGCTGACAAGTAGGCAGAGTGTAAAAAGAACCTTTATAGCCAGGTGTGGTGGCGCACACCTTTAATCTCAGCACTTGGGAGGCAGAGGAAGGCGGATCTCTGTGAGTTCAAGGCCAGCTTGATCTACAAAGTGAGTTCCAGGACAGCCAGAGCTACAGGGAGGCCCTATCTCAAAAAGACAAATAAATAAATAAATAAGAACCCTTATCAAAAAAAATATAATGTGCCGGGTGTGGTGGCACATGCCTTTAATCCTAGCACTTGGGAGGCAGAGGCAGGCGGATCTTTGTGAGTTCAAGGCCAGCCTGGTCTACAGAGTGAGTTCCAGGACAGCTGGGGCTACAGGGAGACCCTGTCTCAAAAAGACAAAAAAAAAAAAAAAAAAAAGAACCCTTATTCACTTCTGGTGGGAGTGTAGAATGATAGAGCCACTATGGATACACACACACACACGCACACAAACACACACACACACAAAATGTAAAAATAGCCAAAATCTAATAATAATTAAATGAGTCAACAATCTTCTGCCTACCAAGGGTTTATTCTGGGCAACCCTACAGATGTCTGTGGCCAAAACCCAGCCCTCCTCATCTTTCCAGACCTCTCAGTTGTGTTTCCCCAATTCTCAATATGTGGTCACATGCCACACCATGCACCTTATCCCATTAGAAAACTCACTGCACCAGAAAGATGATGGAGAAAAGTTGTTGAGAAGGGCCATTTTCTTAAAAAGAAAAAAAAAAAATTTACAGCAGGACGTGGGAGACAGAGGCAGGCAGATCTTGAGTTCAAGACCAGCCTGGTCTACATAGTGAGCTCAGGCCAGCTGGAACTAAAGGGAGACCCTGCCTCAAAAAGACCAAAAAAAAGATAAATTTTTTTTTTAACTTATTTTTATTTTATGTGTATTCTCTACATGTAAGTGCACCCATGTCATGCAATGCCTGCAGAGGCCAGAAGAGGGCATTAGATCCCTGGAACTGGGTTACAGATGGCTGTTAGCCACCAGCTATATAAGTGCTAGGAATCAAACCTGGGTCCTCTGCAAGAGCAGCCTCTGCAAGTGGAGCCAGATCTCTTAACTGCTAAGCTACCTTCTCCAACCCTGAGAGGTGCCATTTTCTACGGTTACCTTAGATATTTCCTATCATCTGCTCACAAATCTCTTGGTCCTTCTTCTGTGTGTGACGTAAGTCATGCCTCTTTAGTCCAGACCTGGTACCAGGCCCTGAGCTCTCTTCTGTTTTTACTGTAATCCCTCCCTTCACTGACTCTCTAATAGCCACTTGACACTTGTTCAACCAAGAACTACTCCTCTAACCTCAGAAGGCATGGGAGACACACTGGAAAATGAGACACAATGCACTCATTTTCTTGCCTGTGCTTCTTTCCCTGCACCAGATATCACACCTCCTACACACAATCATAGCTACACCATTGTCCACTTGACCTCCTGACTTCTCCCACAATCCAATGCCCTGTTCCTGTATCTTAACAGCTCTCCTCTTCATTCCCAAGGTCAAAGCATTCATTCTTATCCACCTGGCCATACACTAGGTCCCATCATCCTTTGTGGCAGATGCCACAAGTCTTTAGTTCATCATTAACTCTAATCCTTTTAGTCACCCACTTGAAAACTGCCAACAGAAGCAATACTGATACTAGTTGTTAGCTTCTCTTGTTCTCTGAAACTAATTTAGCTGTTGGCACCTATGCACACACAGGTCCTGTATTGAAAGATATACTGCTTAAGGTTCAGCTCGATGTCACCTCCTTTAAAGTTTTCACCTTGTGGCCTTCTCTGTGTAGCTGCTGCATTGGGCAGGAAAGGAAATCTATGTAGCTATTGCCCCCTTTGAGCAAGCAGATGATTCTATCTACCCACAGAAGAAGAGGACGCCCGGGACCCAAACTCACCCTGCGGTTCCGGTTGTGATCCATAGTCTTGAGGTGCTTCTGAATAATTCCAAACTGCATAGGAATGAAGAGGTCACAGGCTGCACAATGGGCTGCCTCCACCTTCTTCACAAAATGCTCCATGGCAATTTCTGTAGAGGGCAGAAACAGGAAGTTATCACTGGTCTCAGGTGCCAAAGACACACCCAGGAGTGTAGGAAACCATCAGACTAGCTTCTCAACTCAACCTGTCACTTCTACCTGAGCTTGAGTCTGGGGAAACAGAGGAACATCACAACCCATCACTGAGAAACAGAGAAGGGCAGAGTGAGGCCCTGGCTGATGGCAGTCATCCTGGGGGGACAGAACCTCCTCACCTTGGGTCAGATCCTGATCTCTATAGATCTGCTGGATCAAACCATCAAGGTCCTCCACAGTTTTTCGGAGCTCTTCTGTCTTCTTTGTCTTGTTGGCAACATATTCCTGTCAGAGAAATGGAGGTATATGTTAGCTGCCTTGTGGACCCATAGGCTTTCTCCCATAGAGAAATCAGTAGCAGATATACTGTTCAGAGGGTCACCTGCAGAAAGTCAGCAGTCTGCTTGGGTAGTTTGGTGCCTACATATTTAAAGTGCTCCTTGTGGAACTTGCTGTCAAGGTGACTGCCCATTTCATCCTCATAAAAGGTCCGGTACTTGCAGAGAGAACACACAAACTGGATCCTGCCACAGGAGGGAAACAAGCGACTGAGGATGCAAGGGTCCCAAGGAATGACACTGCTGCTTCAACCCAACCCAGCTGCAGGCCTTGAAACTGCTCTGAAGTGCAGTCCCAGCGGAGGGGTAGGCTGGGACTGGTAAGGTTGGGAGCAGAAGGGGACAGTCTGCAGGCTGCAGTTACAGCAATGTAGGGGGGCAGGGAAAGAGCTCTTCCTTCCCACAGGCAGGAGGCTGAAGCCTGAGGCAGCAGTTGCTGCAACAGGCAAGGAGTCGCTGGAAGGTTGCCGGAGAGCCTCTCTACCAAGGCTGGGCAGGAGCTTGTGCACTTGGCCCGTGAGGACCAGAAGGAAGGATGCCCTGGTGAGAGCCAGGAAGCCCTGAGGTGCAGAGTAGAGAACACAGTCCTGAGGCAGGGCACAAAAAGGTGCTGCATCTTCCTTGTGGGTCTGGGGGACTCAAAGGCCCAGCCCATCCTCTGCTCAGAATGCTTGGGGGTGGTGTCGGGAGGGACAGGAGGCAGGCAGGCCTGGGCACCTGCTGCCTCATCTTCCTCTTCCAAGAAGAGACCACTCTGAGCTGGAAGGAGGGCGCCTGCCTGGCCTGCCACAGGGCAGCCTGAAATCACTGGGCGAGCTTCTCTGTCTGGGCCTGGTGTCCATAGCAGAAGCCCAGGGTCTGGGGCCTGGGATGAACAGGCCACAGTGGCAAGGGGCGGAGGAGGCCAGCTGCCACCGAGGCCTCGGGGCAGGTCCCTACCTCTGCCGGACGTCCTTATCTGGGCCACGGGGTCAGCTTTGTCTGGAGAGCCCAGGGGCCAGGCGCCGGCGAGGCTGAGTGGAAGGTCCAGCAAGAGCAAGTGTCTGAGGCGGAGGAGGAGGCAAGCGCCAGTGCGGGAGCCCTGAGGGCAGACAGACCCGACCAAGGGGCGTGAAGGGCTCAGCCGCAGTCAGGCTTGGCCTGAGAAGGGCCGGTGGGCAGAGCCAATGGCAGGCCAGAGGCTGCCACAGCCCAAAGGTGCTGCAATCTCTCCTGGGCACGGCGGTGGCCTCTTGGCAGCTAGCTGGGGTGGCACAGGCGCCTTGAACCTTGAGTCTCTGAAGAGCTGGCCCCCTCCCTCGGGGGCATCGGCCCCCTGTGCACCTCGGGGCTTGTGCCCTGAGGAACCTAGTGCTGGAACTTCTGGGCAATGGTGCTGAGCAGTGCTGGGTCTCAGGCCACAGATGCCAGCAGTCGCCAGGCGGCCACAGAGGGACAGGGGACGAGTCAGGCCTTGGGAGCTGGGCCTGGCGGGAAGCAGGGTCCATGCACAGCCGAGGAGATGGCAGCTCCCAAGGGAGGCCAGAGGGCGGCGATATGGCAGAGCTATGCCCTGCTCTCTTGGCAACAGCCCCAGAGCGAGGCAGAGAGAAATGGAGGGAAGATGGTTACCTTTCCACCATGCGGTCACGCTGCCGCTTTTTCTGCTTGTCCTGGCTCTTTTTGCTTGCCTGCAACTTGCGCTTGGGCTGGCTACTCTCATCCTGGGTGGTCAGGGACCCTGTGATAACAGAAGACCACTACTAGCTGAGCTCAGATAGTAGAGAAAAGGCCCTATGGCCTCTGGCTAAATCACCCGCTATGCACTCCAGAGGGTCCACCTAAGAGCAGCTGTGCACACAAATCTTATGGCTGTGATCAGAGCTGGGTGCCCTGGGCTGGGCAGGAAGTAGATTTGACCTAGGTACCAGGAGAGGTGGGAGACACACGCTCACCCCTCTAGTCTCTGGAACACCCTCACTCTCTGTAGAGTGGGTACAGAGAAGCTAGAAGGCAAAGACAGGTTGTCCTGGTGGGAACACAGGCATGTGTTCAGAGCGGCTGGGTGGCAGGATGCAGGGAGACCGCTCACATGGCCCTGCCCACCCCCCACCGGGCACCGCGGCAACAGTGGGCTGAGGCTGGATTTACTGTTAGGTACCTGCTGGCGCTCATCACTCAGGTGGGGGGACACGGACTCCCAACAAGGGCTGGAGAGGCGCTAAGGGAGAGGATACGCAAACCAGAGCCGTAAAAACTGCACCAAGGGTCCCGGCTTGGGCACCAGCCACTTGAAGGACTTGGAACTGTGAGTTACTGAGGGACCAAGGGCAGGGGGTGGGCCTGGGACTCGCTCCCCACACTTTGCTTACTGCCCCCACCTTAAGACAAAACCAAGGGGCTAAGAAAGGAGCCACACCATCCATAGCCTCCGCCTGCGAAGAACGGGGATAGGATGGGAAGGCACAGAGTACGAAGAGGCCCTGCCTGCTCATACCCAGACCCACAGGGAGGTCCCCAGCTGGCCATATTCCTGCCACAACCCTGCCCTCAACTAGAGTCCTCCCACTACAAACACCTGGAAGAGCCTTCCTTGGCACCCAGGCCCCCAGGAAGACTCACCTTTCTCCACATCTTCTTTGCCTTCTTCTCTCCCATCCTCTTTTCCCTCCTCGTCCTCTCCTTCCTAATACACAATTTTAAAACTTAACTTTAAAAAGTACACAGTTACTTACACTGGCTCTAAAGGTCAAAGCTCGGGGCCAGGAGCTTCCTTATCTTCCCATCACTTGCTGCACAGAAGGCTGAGTTCCTCCATTTCCTCCAAGGAAACCCCACTGCTGGTGAAATGGTCTACACTTCCCATCAGACTACACAGCCTCTTTGTGCTAGCCGCCCCCCACCTACCACCCAGGTTACAACACATTGCCTGTGATCCCTGTGACTAAGGCCTGTGCTTCAAATCAGCTTGGTCTTCCCAGGCCCCATATGCAGAGAGCAGGAGCCTGAGGCCCGAGGTTACTTACTGCTCGGGAGCCTTTCTCCATAGCCTCGGCACTTTCAATACCCTCTGTGGCTTCCCCTTCAGTGCCCTCATCTGCAAGGGGCAAGAAGACAAGATCAGCTCAGGAGCCTCACAGGGGAAAAGGAGAAAGAAGAGAGACAGAGGCAAGGCCCCATGCCACCCAGCTCACCGTTGTCTGAGTCACTGTTGTCTGAGCAGTCCGTTCGAGTAGCCTTGCTGTCTGGCTCATCAGGACTGCCACCCTGCTTTCTCTTCTTCTTTTTGGTCTGGACCAGAAAGGAAGATCCAAATCAGGGGATGGCTCCACACCAGCAGGGGGAGGCCAAGAGAGGAAGGCCATGTTACCCACCCGGAAGTCAGCCGTGGTCCAAGTCTTCCAGGTCCGCCTCATCTGCTTCATGCCATTGCCAAATCCAAAGCCAAAGCGGGAGCCACCTGGGAAGGCACCCCCGCCGCGCATGCCCTGGAACATGCCATACTCGGGGATGATGTTCTGGGAGAAGAGGGAGGGCAGCCGGGAGACACCAGGCATGCACTGGCCCCGGGCCCCCATGGGGTCTTCCCACATGCGCCCATAGCCTGAGGCCATTGGCCGACCGCTCCGGGCATCCCGGGCCCAGCCCTGAGCCCTTGGACCGAAGGTATCGCCACCACGCATTCGTAACTGGTCTCGGTAGGCATCATACTGGCCCTCGTAGGCCATTTCCATCTCGGGGTCAAGCTCGCCATAGTCATAGCCTGACCGGTATAGGTCCCGCTCACTCAGGATGGCCCTTGAGTCACAGGGCTCATAGGAGTCATATCTGTAGAGACACACAACTAGCATCAGGAACAGCCCCTGAGTCTCTCATTCTAGCTAGCCTAACAAACTGCTCCTGCCCTGCCCTGCCCTGCCCTGCCCTGCCCACTTCCCCCAATTCCCAGTACTGGGAGAGGAAATCCTTAGACAAGTTTGCTGACAAGAACAGCCAGAGAGCAGAGTATCAGATTCAGCAAGGGCTTCTCGGCTGATGTGCTCATAGCAGCCCCGCCCCAAGCTTGGATACAGCCATGCACCAGCACAGGAGCCCTAAGGAACAACAGCTGGAAGGGTGGCTGAGCCAGCAAAGGGCAAGGCTGCCTCCACAGACATTCAGAAGCATCTAGTTTGTGATACCCACAACAGCCAAAGCTGCTCCTTGGGAATAGAGCCGAGCACCCAAGCATATAAATGCTTGAAACACCTGTAAGAAAACCTGGCTGCTCTCATCCTCAATTGCTGGGGAAACTCCTAAATCCTATTAAAGCCTCGCACCACCAAGAACAAGTGACACAAAATGTGGGAACGTTTCTCAGGAGATATCATGAGCTTGCTAAAGGACCAGAAAAGGGCTGGGGATATAGCTCAGTTGCAGAACACTTGCCTAGTGCATGAAACCCTGGGTTCAATCCCCCAAACTGAAAACAACTAGACAAAAACCCCAAAACAGCACCTGGGAAGGCCAGACCACCTGCCTGGGATACAGCTGGCTTATCTATGGTGTAGCCTACACCCCTAAATCTGGCTTCTCATACATCTCACAAGCACAGGGTCCTCTTTGTAGTCTCCTCCTTAAGTCTCATCAGTACCAGCAGACAGAACAGAAATGGCAAACCTAACTCCTAGGCACTACTCTGGTAAGAAGCTGCCCTGCAGTAGTGGGAAGCCATGTAAACCAAGTCCCCTTACTTTCCCCCAGAAGCCCTGGGACTCCACATGGTCCTACCAATGACCAGTCCAGCTCCTCATTCTCTGCTTTCCCTCATATGTCAGCTGGAGCCATTATCCAGCTCCTCTTAGTCCTTTGATAGTACTGTGACACAAGTACTCCTAAACACCAGTTCAGCCAATGATAACACACATACAAGGTGCTCTGCAGGGGGAACCAATGGAAGCCTTAGGCTCAGACCGACCATTTACTCTGTAGGCAAAGGGTGTGACTTACCTTGCACTTCAGTACCCAATATGCAAACTAGAACGAGAGTTCCTCAGAGGGACTCTTTAAGGGGCACACATTCACGGAGCAGCAGCAAGTGGCCTCTAAGTACTCACATCTGCCCTACTTCTTGGGTAAAGATGGCCAACTCCCCATGTTCAGCCCCCAAAGCTTGTCCTGCCCTTCCTACCAATCCCAGTGTGCTCTGCCCTGGCACTGTGCAAGATACAAAACCTAGACTCAATACCAACAGCTGTCCTGAAGGGAGGATACATTAGATACTTTGGCCCTGAGGAGCCATCCTGTGGGTACAGAGAAAACAGCACAACCAGCACCCGCTCTTCCCCCTGCAGCCCAGGGAGAAGTTGGCTATGGGGGTTTGGGGAAGGTCAAAGAAGGGAAGCACAATGGACCCCACTAGGAGGACAACAACTGGTAAGCCTAGAATAAGGAGGGGGACAGGAACCAAGGAACATTCCATCAGACAGGAGTAACCCTGAAGAGCCTCAGCTCCTAGGCAGGTATACCCACTTACCTTTCTCCACCTGAGCCGTACACACCTCCTTGTATCATGTCTGTCTCCAAGTGTGGCATCATATCTAAGCGCTGGTTAATTCTGGATAAAACGGAATCGGCACTGGCACTACCCGAGGCATTAGGGTTTGCATTTGTGTCAGAGCTAGCCATTTCCCAAGAGTTTGAAGTGGCCATACCATACCCATAGTTGGTGCTGTTGCCCTGGCCATAGCCATAGCCATAACCATAGTTCTCGTAGCCTGCAGTTAGGGAGACAGAGAGTCAACAGATGGTGGGGTGGGGAGAAGTGAAGAGAAGATAAACAGAGACAAACGGGGGGGGGTGTTTTCTGTTAAAAATAAGCTGAACAAGTTGTGAGAACTGTAGTCACTTGAGGAAAACTTTCTGTCCTAGTCCCAGGGACACCCAAAGCCTGCTTGGCCATGTAGGACAGAAGCAGAGAAACACAACTGGTTTGATCTTAAAGGAGATGAGAATGGTCAGATACTTGCCTCTATTTGTCCCAGAGTTCCAAGTTCCATATCCTACAAAAGGCAAAAGGGCAGTTTTATCTATAATAGGTCCTGGCATAACATGAACTTAAGCTTAACACAATTTAATTCACAAGCAAAGACAGTTACTCTCAGTATCTGATTGGCTACACCTGACTGAATTTCCTAAAATGCTACATACCAGACAGGAGCCACTCCTTGCCCTGATACCCAGCCTTCAGAGGCTCTGGGCACTTGGTGTTTAAGAAGCCTCCTGTTTCTAACACTCTCAACTAACAAACTTGGCTCCACATTCCTTCAGTGAAGAAAAAATGAGAAGATGACCTTCTTACTCCTGGCTAAGCATATCTGAAGGAAGAGCAGAGTTCATAGTCCCTTGGAGTCTGTAAGCTACAATGCCTATTTGGTATGTGCAGGGCCCTAAATTTCAACTCCTACACTACAAAGTAGTAAATCACTGACTGTTGGCTTCCTCATTGAAGGAATGAATAAACATCACAGAGTGCTATATAAGAAGCCTAACATAGTACAGATCCACACTGAAATCATCTCATCCTACTATGGAACTCTGCCTTCCAGGCATCGCATGGTATGACCAATGCTGTCTTGAAATGACAGCAGGTATGCCTACCCTCACGGCACCCTCCTATTATTAGCATTCCCTTGTGGAAGGGGTATATGACATACAAGGCTCCTCCCTTCCCAAAGTACATGAGCAGTTAATCTCTGCAAGGGAACTCTTCTTCCACAATGGAACTGTCTGCAAGCTGTTTCACACTCCTGTAAGAAATCCTAATTATAGCCAGGCATGGTAGCTCATGATACCAGCACTTAGGAAGCAGAGATAGGCAGATCTCTAAGGTCAGCCTGGTCTACACTGAGTTCCAGGGCAACTAGGGCTACAGGAAAATCATGTCTCAACTCCCCCTAATAAAATAATCCCAATGGCACTCAGAGAAGCTCACCAAGCAAGACTGAAGTAGACTTGTTTCTCTGGTTTGTCACTGGTACCCTATCTAAAGTATATACATTTGTTCCCTGTGTCCCAGGAAAAGTAATGCAAAATGCCCTAACTACCCCTTTAAGAAACTTAAACATCTGCTTTAACTGGGAGAGCCAACAAATCCATGAATGTGTGTCACCCAGGAGCACATCATCAGGAGAAAGACAAGAAACAAGTCCCAAAGCCAGGCACGGCAGTACACATCTGTAATTCTAGTTCAGGAGGCTGAAGTAGAGGACCATTCCAAGTTCCAGATAAGCTTGGGCTACATACTGAGTTCTAGGCTAGTCAGGGCAGTATAGTGAGACTCTGTATGTCTGTCTCTATCAATCAATTGATCAATCTATAAACCAATATAATAAGCACAACTCCTGGCTTGAAAAAAGCCTTTAAATGAATAATCCAAGGCCGGACATGGTGGTGTACACCTTTAATCCCAGCACTCAGGAGGCAGAGACAGGCAGATCTCTGTGAGTTCAAGGCCAGCCTGGTCTACATACCGAGCTCCACGTCAGCTGGGGCTACAGGGAGACCCTGTCTCAAAAAGGCCAAAAAAAAATATAATAATAATAATAATAATAATAATAATAATCTGGGGGTGCTGGAGAGGTGGCTCAGTGGTTAAGAGCACTGGCTGCTCTTGCAGAATTCCCAGCACACACATATGGTGGCTAAAAACTATCTGCAACTCCAGTTTCAGAGGACCCAACACTCTTCTAACCTCAGCATGCACTGCATAACACGGGTGCACTTACATACATGCAAGCATAAAAATGATAAAAATAATCACATGTGTAGAAAATGCATTCTTTCTAAAGAATAAATCTGCTTGGAACAAGTTGCAAAGCCACATGAGAACTAACTAGAAATGAGCCTCCCCAGAGGGACACAGGCCCATTTTGCCAGTGCCTCTAGTGAGACCCTCAGTTACCTCCTAGTGCAACCATCTTCATCTTGCTGACAGACAAAATATGTTTGTCCTTTGGGCAGGAAGCCAAAGTTCAGTGAGAAGACAACATAGTGAATGGCGTAATCCAGAACACAGAGGAGAAACACTGAAACGCCACAGAGACCATCTGCATTTGGGCTGCTTCACAGCTCAGTACACAAACAGAATGAGAAGGTGATGAAAACTAGCCAAGAAATTCTAGATGACTGCTCCATTTAGTGGGCATGAGACAGCTAACAAAGCAAAAGTCCTCTCAGGCTAGGGAAACTCAATCTATGTGTCTATGCAACAAATATCTCTCAGACAGAAGCACTCCTGTACTCTGCCAGTATGCTGCTTGTTATCAAGAGATTTGGAAAACCAGAAACACAGCAAGGGACAGACCTTATAAGGGAAGAGCAGTAATTCAGGAGCCATTTCCTCAGGCAAGAAAAAAGACCAGCAGAGTCAAAGGAGAATAACAAACAAGAGCTTCATCACATACTTGAGACAGCATCAGAGTCAGTGGACACTGACTCTCAGGAAGATAGGACTGGAAAGCAAGCACAAAGGCACTTGGACTCTGCTCATGGGGCAGGCAGAGTAAAATGTCACCTGGGCTTTAGCTTGAAGAGCTGCCAGAACCAGGTAAGGAAGTACAAGGGAAGAAGCAGGGGTGGCAGCAACTCCCCAACTGTTTCAAGGGTCAGCAGAGGGCCTCCTGTTAGGACTGCCATCAGCTGTCAGCAGGCCATTTTCTTACAAGACTGGCAAATTCAATTCCTGCCTAGAATTCAAAGGGATCCCCCTCTGGGCATTCACTGTGTGCTACTTGCTATGTGATATGACCCAGACTCTCTAATGAACTCCTAGAGGGTGGAAGGTGGGAAGTGCCCAAGAGGGAAACTACATCTAGAGTGTGGCATTTGGAAACACCATGAGACCTGCTTCTTCAGAAAGGATAGTCCACCTGACAACTATGCCCAGAAAGAACGAGTTCATGGTCAACAGAGAAAAATGTAAATAGGTGGGGGTCTACACCTATAATCCCAGCACTGAGGAAGGAAAGGTGAGAGGGCTGCAGAACACTCCAGACCAGCTCAGGATGCATAGCAAGGCCTTGTCTAAAAGAAAAAAAAAAAAGAGAGAGAGAGAGAGAAAGAGAGAGAGAGATGAAGGAGATGATCACAGTAAGTGACACTGCCAGAAACAAAGACAATCTAACTGTTCAACTTTAAGGCTTATACTCTACCTGCTTAGTGAGATACCAGGTAGAGATCAAAACAGAATTCATTATGCCTTACATGACATAAGGAAATGCTTCAAACATAGCAGGACAGATACTTTCATCCATCTATAAACATACTTTCATCATCTATAAATTATTCAACTACATTATATGGGTACAATGACAAAGATTTAAAAAGCTAGCCTTTTGCAAAGTGCTATTAACTGTTTTTGTACAATGGAGGGGGAAAAAAACTCCAAAGGGTTTTTTATTTTATTTTATGTGTATGAGTGTTTTGTCTGCATGTATGTAACTGTACCTGTATTATGCAAAGACTAAAGAGGCCAGAAGAGGGCATTAGATCCCCTGGAAATGGAATTACAGTTATTAGCTGCCACGTGGGTGTTGGAAATCACACCCAGGTCCTCTCTAGAAGAGCAGCCATCTCTCTAGCCCCTGGTCCAATTTATTTTGAAAGGCAAGTTTACCTAAAATTTTGTAACTGATTATTGATTATTTGATTTTGAACTGTTGTCTTAGGTTAAGACAGAGGCTGCAGAGATGGGCCATAGTTAAGATCGATTATTCCTGTTGCACAGGACCCTTTTTGGCTAGTATGGTTCCCAGAACCCTGTTAGCTAGCTCTATCACTGCCTATAACTCTAATTTCAGGGGATCTGACACCTGTGACCTCCCTAGGCACCTGCACTCACACACACATTCTCTCTCTCTCTCTCTCTCTCTCTCTCTCCTAGCACTTGGGAGGCAGAGGCAGGTGGATCTTTGTGAGTTCAAGGCCAGTTTGGTCTACAGAGTGAGTTCCAGGACAGCTGGGGCTACAGGGAGACTCTGTCTCAAAAAGACCAAAAAAACAAAAACAAAAAAAAGATGCACTGACTCTAAAATTTATGTGCGAAAGTAAATGAACTATATCCAAGATGATTTTGAAAAAAGAATAAATCCAGGGGACTCACATCAAGTGATTTCAAGGCCTACACTACCCAATAATTAATACAGTATCATGCTGGAGAAAATTCAGATAAAGACCAACTGAAGAGAACAATGATTTCATAAATAGTAACATAATATATTGTCAATTGCTTTTCAACAGGTAAAAGGCAGTTCAAGAGCCTGACCTGAGTGTGACCCACATAAAGGTAGGAAAAGGGAACAGACTTCTACAAGTTGTCCTCTGACCTCCACATCCATTCAGTGGTGCAAACATAGGCAAGCATTTACACACAAGTAAATTAATGTTTAGAAACAAACCAGCCAGCTGGTTCAGTGGGTAAGGATGTTTGCCACAAAGCCTGACCACCTAAATTTGACCCCTAGCACTCACATGGTGAAGGAGAAAACTCCCAAAAGTCAACTTCCACATGCACACCATGGCACATGCACACTACCCCCCAAACATTAAAAAATAAAATGTAGGGGGCTGGAGAGATGGCTCAGTGGTTAAGAGCGCTGACTGCTCTTGCAGAGGACCCAGGTTTGATTCCCAGCACCCACATGGCAGCCGAGAACCGTCGGAAACTCCAATTCCAGGAGAACTACAGTTCCAGGGGAATCCAACACCCTCTTCTGACCTCTGCGGCCTTAACAACCGTGCACGACACGGGTGCACAGGCCTGCATGCAGACAGTACATTCATACACATAAAAAATAAATTAAAAAATAAATAAAATAAAAAAATAAAAATGTAAAGCAAGCTTATCTCAGCTTATTCAGTGACTCAGGAGAGAATGTCAACTGTGTAGGCTCAGTCTTCCTCCAGACCTTGACAGTACAACTAATTCCTCCCTTCAATAACCAATACATTATCTTTATTCATTCCAAAAGGGATTCCTTGCCAACAGACATTCATGGAAGCAGAGACTGGGAACCAGCTTCATAGTTCAGAGCTATCTGCAGTGCATCAACAGAGTAGCTAGCACCTGGGAATCCCATCTGAACTGAAAATTCATCCTGCTTGTCCACAATTAAGTTATCAACTGAAAATTTCCTTCTATGCTGTGTGTGGAGCTCACTGGCTTGAGATGGCCTAGCTACAATCTCTAATATCTAGCTAAATCTTGAGAAACATTCAGCCTTTCCCACAGCAGGTTGACAGCCAACACCTGGGGGCTGAGTTAACAGCCTGGTTTCTCCTGGACCAATCCTTTCCAGCTATACTCAGCAAGGGACAGCTATGAATGCACTCCAACATAAAATCATGTAAAAACCTTACTTAGGGGGCTGGAGAGATGGCCTGGCGGTTAAGAGCGCCGACCGCTCTTACGGAGGACCCGGGTTCGATCCCCAGCACCCACATGGCGGCTGAGAACCGTCTGAAACTCCAATTCCAGGAGAACTCCAGTTCCAGGGGAATCCGACACCCTCTTCTGACCTCCGCGGCATTGCACGACACGGGTGCACAAACTTGCATGCAGACAGTACATTCATACATATACAGAAATATATAATCAACTTCCTCATGGAGAATATTGAGAAAGACCGAGAAAGAGATGAAAAGCATGTTTGGCAGAATGCATGAGCTCTGGCGGGGTGGGGGAATGGGTGGGAACATGGGTATATATGTGTTAAAAAAATAAAAATAAATTTATGTGAAAAAAAAAAGAAACCAAAGGACTTCTTACTGCTTTCTCATTTTCTGGAAACTTTCCTTAGTAAATATGCAAATTATACTTATTATGTTAGCATTTTCTCCTAGGGCTGACACCCATGTGATCTGCACATTTTGATTGCTGAAGAGTGAATGTTTCANAGCCTGATCTACATAGTGAGTTCTAGGACAGCTGGAGCTACAGGGATACCCTATCTCAAAAAGACCAAAATATAAGGGTTTTTTTTTTTCCAATTTTTTGGGGTGGGGGGAGTTGTAAATTTGATTGTGTGAACTTTTTTTTTTTTGTATTTTTGAGACAGGGTCTCCCTGTGGCCTCAGCTGGCCTGGAACTCACCATGTAGACCAGGCTGGCCTTAAACTCACAGACATCCACCTGCCTTTGCCTCCAGAGTGCTGTGAAATTTGTAAATGACAATGTCATATTCCAAATTTACAAGATGGTACACGCCTGTGCTAGGCTCTGATTGGCTATTCTTCCCAGACTCAGGGGGGAATTTACTAAAGCTGCATCTGTGGTCAAAGACCACAGTACTTCAACAAAATTCTAAATGTCAGGGCTGGAGAGACAGATCAGCTGTTAAGAGCACTGGCTGTTCTTGCAGAGGACCTGAGTTTGGTTCTCAGCACCCACATGGCATCTAACAACCATCTGTAACTCGAGTTTCAATGGATCCGATGCCCTCTTCTGACCACCTCGTGCACTGCACAACATGGATGCACATACACACATGAAGGTAATACACAAAAAATACGAAATATAAAAAAATAATGTTAAAGGTCATTAAGATTCAATATTTTATAGCACAGCTTGTTCAGTAACACAGATATCATTAACAGATTCCCCCAAAGTAGCACTAGCTATTAATTGGCCCATGATACCACTTTATTGTAGTGACAGGGCAGCAGCAAAGCCAAAAACAACCTAACATGGTACAGACAGCTTTGCCCACAGAAGGTAGAACATACTGGCTCCCGCCAGGGGCCCACACTTACCATAATCACAGGTCGGCTGGGCGCTGGTATCAGAGTATGTCGATTGCAAAGTGGTTTCAGATCCCTGGACAAAGCCTAAACATACACACAAAGTGGTTACTTTCCCCAAATCAACCACAGGAAAATAACCAATGCTACCTATAGTACAGAATGGCAGGCAGGTCCTCCCTTCGGTTGGGAAACCTTGAAGATTTATAGACTGCACACTTAATTAGACCTCTGGAACATATTAACCAGTGGAAAGGCAGGCCATGTTTATAAAAATGTATAAACATTGAAGCTACTGTCCTATTCTGATGAATGAGTTACTTAAATTATCATTCAGCTTCATAAGGAAAATACCTTTATCAAACCAAAGTTTGGGTCCCATTCAAAGACATCCCATCAGGTATGTCCAAATATTCCAAAACCTTGAAAAAACCTGAAAGTTCTTCTGGTTTCAAACATTCAATAAAGAACGCTTACTTCTTCTCTAGTACTGTAACACACTATCAAGCCAGATGTGATTCGGCACACCTGTAGCACAATCCTCTGGGGAAAGAGGCACAAGAATTCTGAGTTCTAGGCATGCCTGGTCTATATAGAAAGGCTTGGTCTTAAAACAAACAAAAAACTATGTTTCTTTTCAACTCTCAAACTACATGTCTACTTAAAATGAATTAGTACTTTGAGCCTGTATCAAAAACTGCTCTAACAACTGATTACAAAGAGCTATAATTAATCCTGACACTGAATCTTGAAAATCTACATATTTTTTTAAAATTATTTACACTCAGTGCTGAAATAATGATAAGATCACTTAAAGCCTGTATTTCTCTAGGGCAACTCATGACCTGAAAAGGCCAATACTTCCAACTGTTATTTACAACAAAACATACATCAAGTACCATCCGCTTTGGTACCTACATTTGTTGAAAACCTCTCTATTTCATCTCTTAAGAGTCTAACCACTATCAGGTGAGGGAAGAAGGGAGGCTCACACATTCAGGAGGGAGGCTGAGGCAAAAGTTTGAGGTTAGCCCAGAATGTAGAGTAAGACCCTGCTCTTGTTGTTTTTTGTTTTTTTTTAAGATAGGGTCTCCCTATAACCCCAGCTAGCCTGGAACTCACTCTGTAGACCAGGCTGGCCTTTAACTCAGAGAGATCTGCCTTCCTCTGCCTCCCAAGTGCTAGGATTAAAGGCGTGAGCCACCACACCTGGCTTAAATATAGTTCTTAGCTGCCATGTGGCTCAGCGGTTAAGAGCACTGACTACTCTTTCAGAGGACCCGGGTTCAATTCCCAGCATTCACATGGTGGCTATAGACTGTCTTGAAGCCTCGAGGTAGTGCATGCCTTTAATCTTAGCACTCGAAGGCAGAGGCAGGCGGATATCTGTGAGTTCAAGGCCAGCCTGGTTTACATAGTGGGCTCCAGGCCAGCTGAGACTAAAGGGAGACACTGCCTCAAAAAGACAAAAAAAAGAGCAGTCGGTGCTCTTAACCACAGAGCCATCTCTCCAGCCCCTTGTTGTTGTTTTTTTCTATCACAGTTCACAATGTCTATATTAAAAATAACTAGCTGGGCTGGGGCACAGGCCTTTAATCCCAGCACTTGGGAGGCAGAGGCAGGCAAATCTCTGTGAGTTCAAGGCCAGCCTGGTCTACAGAGGGAGTTCCAAGCCAGCTGGGACTAAAGGGAGACCCTGTCTCAAAAAAAATAAATAAATCTTGTACAAAAAATATATATATAATAAAAAAAAAGAAGTCCATTTTCCCAGCTCTCACTGAGGGAGTCTGATTCAGGAGAGCTGGGAATCTGTATTTTAAACATGTATCCCCAGTGACTTAAAAACAGGAAGAATGTGGAAATAAATAAATAAATAAATAAAAATAAAAAGTAACGGGCCAGGCATGGTGGTGCATGCCTTTAGTCCTAGCACTTGGGAGGCAGAGGCAGGTGGATCTTTGTGAGTTCAAGACCAGCCTGGTCTACAGAGCAAGTTCCAGGACAGCTGGGACTACAGAGAGACCCTGTCTTGAAAAGACAAAAAAAAGGGGCTGGAGAGATAGCCTAGCCGTTAAGAGCACCGACTGCTCTTGCAGAGGACCCAGGTTCAATCCCCAGCACCCATATGGCGGCTGAGAACCGTCTGTAACTCCAATTCCAGAACTCCAGTTCCAGGGGAATCTGAGACCCTCTTCTGACTTCCACGGCATTGCTCGACACAGGTGCACAAACCTACATGCAGACAGTACATTCATACACATACAAAAATAAATAAAAAAAATTTTTTTAATAAAAAAAAAAAACTCTGAAAGTTGCTGTGGAAATAGCTCAGCCTGTACACTGTTTGCTACACAAGCACAGTTCCATCCCAGAACCTATATAAAAAACCCAGGAATGAGGGGAGAAAAAAAAAAAACCAGGAATGGTGGTACAACCCCAGCACTAGGGAAAATGAGACAGGTGAAGTGAATCTTGGTCAATACCAGCCAGCTTACTATAATCATGGAGGTCTAGATAGTGAGAAGCACTGTCTCAAAAAAACTACATGGCACCTGAAAAATGACACCAAGGATGACCTCTGCTCTCCAAATGCAGGTACACACAGGGAAGTATGCAACTGCACATGTATATACACGAAACACCGAAAGCATTCTTTGGGGAGTTCACCTACATTGGAAAACTCAGAATAATTTATTCAACCCCAACTTCACTGGTCTCTGGAAACCTGTTTCCAGAAACATCACTGCTACCAAAATGCTCCCAGACATTTTGTAATTTTTTTTTTTTTCCTTTCAGATGGAATCTCACTGCATTGCTTAGGGTGGAATAGCTGAACTACAGGCATGTATTACCATGCCTAGTTATGGGACCAGCCCTGGTTGGTTTAGATAGGGTCTAGATACATAACGTTGAATTCTTAATCTTCCGGCCTCCATCTCCCAATGCTGGGATTACAGGTATGCACCATAATGGGATAGGTTGCTTTTGTGATATAGAGGATTGAACCTGGCACATGTTAGACAAGGGCTCCATCACTAACCTTATCCCTACCCCTCTTTTATTTAGTTTGTATATTGAGAGTGTCTCATTAAGTTGCCCAGGCTGGCCCTGAATTCACTCAACAGTCCTGGTAGGTCTTGAGTTTGGGATCATCCTAACTCAGCTTCTCAAATGCTGGGGATTAAGCCTCTACCACCAGGCCTGGCACATATTAGTACATTTATTAGTACAGTTGTTACTTAGGGGTTAGGCATGGTAGCCCATGCCTTTAATACCAACACTCAGGAGGCAGAGGCAGGTGAATGTATTCACATTTGTGACCAGCCGGGTCTACAATATAAGTTCCAAGCCAGCCAGAGTTATTCTGTCTTAATAACAAAATTAGGTGTCACTTAGTAGGTGCTGGGAACTTGTTTCAGAATGGGCCCTCCTACTCAAATATAGAAAAATTCATAGATGCTGAAGTCCTTTTTATAAAATTCCCTGCATTTGCATATAAACTATGTGTATCCCACTGCATTTTTTTTTTTTTTTTTTTTTTTTTCAGACAGGGTCTCGGTTTAGCCCCAGCTGGCCTTGAACTCAGAGATCTGCCTGCCTCTGCCTGCTGGGATTAAAGGCAGGCGCCACCATGTCCAGCCATGGTGTATTGTTTAGAATGTAATAGCAAGAAAAGTTCTGTACATGTTTAGTAGCGACAATTTTATTTTCAATCCACTATTAGCTGAACCCATAAATACAGAATCTATAGATGTAGAAGGTTGATCATAATGCAACTATGATAAAAAACTACACTGACAGAACACACACCTGGGTCTAGTAAGAAAACTACAAAGTTGGGGCTGGAGAGATGGCTCAGCAGTTAAGAGCACCGACTGCTCTTGCAGAGGACACGGGTTCGATTCCCAGCACCCACATGGCAGCTAAGAACCGTCTTTAACTCCAGTTCCAGGGGAATCCAATGCCCTCTTCTGAACTCTGCAGCATTGCATGACACGGGTGCATCAACCTACATGCAGACAGTACACTCATACACATAAAAAAAAAAAATTAAAAAAAAAAGATAAACAAGAAAACTACAAAGCAAGATTGATCTATGTTTATTCAGAAGAGGGCCTTACTTTCTCCCCGAAAACAAAACAAAACAAAACAAAAAGATGGGGCCAAACTGTGGGGCAAGCCTAGCCTATAATCCCAGCTACTAGAAAGGCTAAGGTAGGAGGACAGATAATTCCAGACCAGCTTGGGTTAGAGAGTGAGTTCGTAGCCATCCTGGACATCTTAGTGAAACCCTGCTTCAAAAAGAAATAGAAATGTTTAATGTAACCTAGGATATAGCTTGGTGGTAAAGCAGTAACCTAGCATGCATGAAGCCCTAGATTCAGTGCTACCACAAAAAAGGGGATGTGTTGAGGGATGCAGCTCAGTGGCAAAAGACTGTGGGCTCCATCCTCACCACTGCAAAAACCAGAGGGAGATGGAAAGGGAGGCTGATAACCAGCGTATGAGATGGCCTACAATGACTCTTGCTTTCTAAGATGATATAGTCCCCTCCCTGAGTAACAAAGGGAGCTAGTGTGACCAGTAAAACATGCAGAAATGACTACTGTGATTTCTAAAACTTTTGCATTGTTCTTTCTGAGATCATTCTAATCTGGGGGAAACCAGCTGCCATGTTATGTTGTTCAGGTTCTTCCAGCAGCCCTACAAAGAAAAACACATGGCAAGTAACCAAAACCAGAACTGATTTGCTAGATACAGATGAGTCATGCTGGAGGTAGAAACTCCAGCCCAGGCAAGCTTTCAGACACTTAGTCTCTGACCTGATATCTGAAATATAATCTAGGCTTGACCCACCCAATTCAAAGAACCAGTTCAAAACCACGGAACTCAGCCGGGCATGGTGGTGCACGCCTTTAATCCTAGCACTTGGGAGGCAGAGGCAGGCAGATCTTTGTGAGTTCAAGGCCTGCCTGGTCTACAGAGCGAATTCCAGGACAGCTGGGGGATGTTTTTATAAAAAGACTACAAGTCAAACTTTTGTGGGAGGGCCTAATTCTGGACTTTTTTTTCTTGCTGTTTTTCTCCTGTTCCAACCCTCCACTCCATCCTAGAGATAAGTTCCAAAGGAGCTGGATATATTGATAAAAAAAAAAAAAACCCTTTTTATGCTTAATAATAATGGGGTTGGAAAGATGGCTCAGTGGTTAAGAGTGCTTGTTGCTCTTGCAGAGCAAGAGTTCCCAGCACCCACATAGCAGACAGCTGTGACTCTAGATGCAGAGGGTCTGATACTCTCTTCTCCACTCTGAAGTTACCATACTCACACACAGGCACAAACGTACACATAAATAATAACATAATAATAATAACAACACTGAGCCAGGCGTGGCACATGCCTTTAGTCCTAGAACTTGGGAGGCAGAAGCAGGTGGATCTCTCTGAGACTGAGGATAGCCTAGTCTACAATAGCAAGTTCCAGACTAGGTGTGGCTAGAGGGAGACCCTGTCTCAATAATAATAATAAAACTTGCTTCAATGCTTCTAGAACTTAACCTCAAAGAGTTAGAATGAAAGTGATTTAATCCAGAACTGAGGCAGGATGAGTGCCAAGTTCAAGACTAGCCTGTACTACATTGTGAGATGAAGGCTAGCCTATGCTACAATTTGAGACTATCTCAAAAAATAAACGGGGCTAGAGAGATGGCTCAGCAGTTAATGAGCACTAGGACAACTGGAGTTTGATTCTTTGATTCTCAGAACCCACAGGGCAGCTAACTCCAAATTCCAGGGGATTGGATGCCCTCTTATGCCTCTCATACACATGGTACACTTACATGCAACCCAAACACTCATAGCATAAAATAAAAATAAAATTTAAAAGACCTCGGTGTGGTGGTGTATGCCTTTAATCACAGCCCTCCAGGGGCAAGCAGATCACTGTGAAATCATAGCCAGCCTGGGATGGTCTACATAATGAGTTCCAGACCGACTGGAGGTACATATTGAGACCCTGTCTCAAAAGAATGGAACAAACAAAAGCCATTTAAAACACCTTTAAATTTAGATACCTTTTTTGTTTTTTGAGATAGAGTCTGGGTGGCCCAGGCTGAGCTTGAACTTACTTTCCTCTTGTATGTCTACCAAGTTCTGGTCTATTTCTTAAAAGGGAGAGACCTATGGGGCTGGAGAGATGGCCTAGCGGTTAAGAGTGCCGACTGCTCTTGCAGAGGACCCAGGTTCTATCCCCAGCACCCACATGGCGGCTGAGAACCATCTTTAACTCCAGCTCTAGGGGAATCCGACATCCTCTTCTGACCTCCGTGGCTTTGCACTACATGGGTGCACAGACCTACATGCAGACGGTACATTCATACACATAAAAAATAAATTTAAAAAATTTAGAAAAAAAATTAAAAAAAAAAAAAGGGAGAGACCTGGGGGCTAGAATGGCTCAGGAGTTAAGAGCACTGGTTGCTCTTGCAGAAGACCAGGGTTTGATTCCCAGCACCCACATGGTGGCTAACAATCACCTGTAACTCCAGTTCCAGTGGATCCGAGCCCTTGTCTGACCTCCTTGGGTACTATGTAACATAGGATGCACCTACCTACATGCAGGCAACCCATTCATACACATAAAAATAATAAAATGTTTAAGGGGGGGTGGAGAGATGGTTCAGCAGCTAAGAGCACTGACTGCCCTTGCAGAAGACCCAGGTTTGATTCCCAGCACCCACATGGCAGCTAACAACAGCCGTAGCCCAAGTTCCAGAGGAATCTGGCACCCTCTTCTGACCTCCATAGGTACTGTACCACACAGGTACACACACACACACACACACACACACACACACACACACACACATGCACAAGCAATACACTCATACACATTTAAAAAAATAACTTTTTTTATGGTTCTTCAATAACTCTGTCCTTGTAACTATCTTCAGTTCTTGGTAAGACCTGGTGAAAAGAATGACATCTTAATTCTAGGGAAATCAGCAAGAGTAAACCTGATTTCCGTATTGAACTAATAATGGTACAAAAGGCTCCAACACAGCTGCCTACCCTCAGAAGTACTGATACTTGGTATCAGATACTTTGTAGTGGAGGGGAGTCTTTGGATTGCAGGCTACTAAGCAAGTTCCTACCCTTTTCCACTAGATGTCAGTAGCACTCCCACCTCCTCCTCCCACCCTACACTCCAGGATCAAACACAACTGGCATCCAGATATTGTCAAATGTCCCCTGTGGGGTGGGAGGCAGGCAGAATTACAGCCCCTGGGCTAGGGGCTTGGGAGGACTGACATATAAAGAGGCTCACAGAGAAGCCCGTGGCTCAGGTTCCATCCTCAGATCCAAACATTCCAAGCAGAATGCAGGTTACCCAGCAACTACATGTTAAAGCCTGAAATACTTCCAGCAAAGTGAAGGTGTTGTCTTCCATGGCCCTGGCTGATAAGTTTCATTGGTCACCCAGGCAGCCGTGACCCAGAAATGATTTACACTCAACCAAGCATATCCCACACTCCCTCCACCCCATCGGCTCCCACCTTCCTCTTTGTTCAACCACCACTGGCCTCCCTAGCAGCTCTAATGATTTAGGTGGGCACTTCCTAGCCTGGACCTTCTACTGCTATCTTTACTCTCTCCCACTCCTCTTGTCAGAGGCCTCTAAGGTATCCATGAAAGGGCTGAACCTCTCCAGAGTACCGAGGGCCCCGGAATACACCCTGAACTCATTTACAGGACTATTAAGGTCTACCCTCGTCTATAAACAGTTTAAAGAATCCTGGTCAGCATTCCTGGTGTCTATTCAGTACCTGATTCGGTGAATTAACTTAGAAATTAGCCATTTCTAGCCCAGGCTCAAGCGCAGTCCCTAAGGCTCAAGCTCAGATCCTTCAAATATTTACAGATCCCTTACTGGGCCTGGCACCTAGCCCAGCTCTGAACCAGATGATGAAGGGGTTGCGCGGGGGAGGATCTGAGACTGCACCGAAGATGCGCGGGAGGAGGCCATGGCGACTGCAGCCTAGACAACTGACTGAACATGAAAGCAGAGGCCAGAGTGGCGACGTCTCGGGACCCGGAGGTCCGCGGGGCACTGGCCACGGATAAAAGCAGAGACCTTAACGCCGAGGCCCGTAGCAAGGCCTCGAGGGCTCCAAGCTAGCACTGTGAGCCAGGTGCAGAGGGGCGCGACCCCGAGGCGAAGGGCCCCGGCGCCATTTTGTGACCACAGAAGGCAGCGACCGCGACGCCATGGGCTAGCCCGGGATGACTCCGGCCCATCCTTGGCCCGCAGCACGCCCCTAACCCTTGGCCTACCTGTGTAGCTCATGGCAGTGGCGAATACCCGACCCAGAGTGACGGACAAGCTGCTCCGTGCGTCTGACGCCACCACAGCCCCAACAATCCCTGGGCCCCTCCACACGAACCCAGCCCCGCCTCCCTTCCTTATTGGCTCCTGCCTATCTCAGCCTTCACGTCCATTGGGCGACCTAGCTGTCTATCTCATCACTTCTTCGTACCAGTGGTTGAAGATACTGCCAACCAACTGATAGCCCCGCCCGAATGCAGCCTTGCGTTTGATTGGACAAGACATAGAGGTGGTGTTCGAAGGGGCGGAGTTATGCGCTACGGAAAGGGCCCAGGCCCAAGCGGGTACCTGGACGCCGAGACCGATCAGAGAGCCAGAGGCCAGTGGCTGCACACTTGCTCCAGACGTGGCTGCGCTCCGCAGGAGATGCTAAATTAATCAAAGTTCCTGTATTTTTCTGGCCTGCAGCTTCAAGATGCTAATTGTAAAGTCATACCGGAATGAGATGATTACGATTTAAATGCCAAACAGTGCTGGACATTACGTGAGATAAAACGTTAAAAAACGAATCTGATCATGTGCCGTGGCTGACGGCTGTAACCATAACACAAGAGGTCGAGGCAAATTTGAGGTTAGATTGTG
Organism: Rhizomys pruinosus; assembly: GCA_009823505.1. Lineage (NCBI taxonomy): Eukaryota > Metazoa > Chordata > Mammalia > Rodentia > Spalacidae > Rhizomys > Rhizomys pruinosus. The sequence continues at coordinate 98,430 of VZQC01003956.1, read as the reverse complement.
CTAAACTCCAAGCCGGCAACTGTGAGACCCTGTCCCAAGGGGAGGATGGGATCAATCTGGGGCCAGTTGCACAAAATAAATACATTTACTTATCAGTCATTTCATGACAATACTTGTTAGGGGTGAAGATGTAGCTCAGTGGAAGAGCACTTTAGCCTTGGGTGAGATCCGAGATCCCCAACAGCACAAAACTTTTTTTTTCCTCTGATAAAAACTGGCCATGGTTCCTGACACCTGTAATGTCAGCATTTGGGAGACCGAGGCAGGAGAATGGTGTTTGAGGTCAGTACATTTATCCAAAAATAGCCAGGCCTGGTAGTACACAACCTTTAATCCCAGCATCAAGGAGGCAGAGGCAGACAATCTCTGTGAGATAAAGGCCAGCATGGTCTACATAGAGAGTTCTGGGACTGCAGGGGCTACTTAGTGAGATCCTCTCATTTTCTAACTTAATTTAAAATAAGCTCACTGTTATTGGTTGTTTGTCATGCTCACAAATGCTTCACACTTAAGAACCTGAGCTCAGTCAGTGCTCAGTGCCAGCCTTGCTCTAAGCCATCCCTGGCTAAGTGGAACCCACCATGAGAGACGATCTCATGTTTTATAAGATAGACACTATAAATAAAACTTTAAAACTTCATCAAACTGTGCAATTGTGATTCATGCACCTTTTGTGGTTTTTGGCAAGTATGTTGCTATGTTGAATTAAGGAATGATTATCAGTTTCTTTGGGGGTAATAATGGCATTTTTAAAAAGTCTAGATTCCAGTAGTGGTACTTTGTAGGGAATCAACAAACAACTATCTATTTGGATTTAAAGCCTGCCTCAGGTATGGTACTGTAAACAGCCAAATACGCATGGCTGGAGAGGTCATAGATCCTAGAGAAAACCCTACATCTGTCACATCTCTAGACATATGTAATATTTTTTACTGTATGCTAAATTATACATAGTCTTTTTTTTAATTTTACTTATTTTTATGTGTATGAATGTACTGTCTGCATGTAGGTTGGTGCACCCGTGTCGTGCAATGCCACAGAGGCCAGAAGAGGGTGTCAGATTCCCCTGGAATTGGAGTTAAAGACGGTTCTCAGTCACCATGTGGGTGCTGGGGATCAAACCCGGGTCCTCTGCAAGAACGGTCAGTGCTCTTAACCGCTAGGCCATCTCTCCAGCCCCCATATATATAGTCTTTTTGAGACAGAGTCTCCTTGCAGCCTCAGGCAGGCCTTGAACTCACAGAGATCTGATACCTGCACATGCCTCCTGAGTGCTGGGACTAAAGGCATGCGCCACCATGCCTGGCTACTACGGATCCTTATATTTACAAACAAGTATGTCAGTCACCATCCATCAAAGAAGACTTTGTGTAACAGATAGTGACTATTATAGAGTTCCACAACTGGTCACACACGAGAACAAAGAGAATGGAGCAGGAGATAGAATACTAGTTTCTTTTAACTGTCACCAGCAAACTCTTCGTCAGGTAAGAAGAGAGCACTAAACACAGAAGGCCACAGCTGGCCAAAGTGGAGAGAGTACGGGACTGGAGTCTCTGTCCCTGGGTAGAATTCCCATATAAACCTCGCCCACCCGGGGCTCAGGATCCACTGTAAGAGAGGGGGCAGAAAGATTGTAAGAGGCAGGGATGGTGCATGTCCACAAAGAAACAGTGTTCTAGGCATCTGGGAACTTGCTAATATGAAGTAACAGCAACGGTAATAGCATGCACTAGAGAAAAAAACCAGCAGAGAACTGAATAAATTTGCAGGAGGACCCAGCCTTAGTGGGGTAACTATTGGCAGCTGATCATGCTGAGTGGAAGAGTCGATTTTTTTAAGGAGTGACCCTACATAGGCTGAACATGCTCCAGAGGATAAACTCACACAGGGACATCTGGGTACAAAAACTTTAACCTGATAGGTTTTAACATATATGACAGAATGCATCAAATCCAGTGGGCAGGCTATGGGAGGGCTGCAGTTAAGGAAGGGGACCTAAATATGATTAAAACATATTGTATATGGTGCCAGGTGTGGTGGCGCACGCCTTTAATCCTAGCACTTGGGAGGCAGAGGTAGGCAGATCTCTGTGAGTTCAAGACCTGCCTGGTCTACATAGTGAGCTCCAGTTCAGTTGGGACTAAAGAGAGACCCTGTCTCAAAAAGACAAAAAAGATATATTGTATGAAATGCATAAAAGTTCAATAAATTTGTGCCTTGGGGTGCCCCAGTCTGGCTTCCAAACTAAAGTAGGACCCTGTGATGTCTAAATCCTAGTTTCTTCTGTGGCATTTGGCTCAGCCATCATTTCACCAAACTTTTTAAACTTCTGATGTCTTCACAGGCTGAGCCCAAGCTGTTCAAAGGCAGGCTACTTCTTTTGAGTCATGCTCAGGAATTTTAGGAAAAGATGCACGTTTTAAGAATGCTAGCAGGGGGGCTGGAGGGATGGCCTAGCGGTTAAGAGCGCCGACCGCTCTTACAGAGGACCCGGGTTCGATCCCCAGCACCCACATGGCGGCCGAGAACCGTCTTAAACTCCAAATCCAGGAGAACTCCAATTCCAGGAGAACTCCAGTTCCAGGGGAATCTGACCCCTCTTCTGACCTCCGTGGCATTGCACGACACGGGTGCACAGATTGCATGCAGACAGTACATCAACACATACAAAAATAAATAAAATTAAAAAAAAAAAAAAAAGAATGTTAGCAGGGTGTGGTGGCACACGCCTTTAATCCCAGCACTCCAGAGGCAGAGGCAGAGGCAGAGGCAGGCAATCTCTGTGAGTTCAAGACCACCCTGGTTTAACAGAGCTCCAGGAGCTGGGACTAAAAGGGAGACCCCTGTCTACAAAAATACAAAAAAAAAAAAAAAAAAAAAAGAAAAAAAAAAGAAAAGAATGGTATGTGACCCGGACACACAGCCATCCCTATGTAGTGGCAGTGGGGAAGTGTTTCCCATTATTTCTTGTATCATTTGAACTTTCAAAACCCATTGTTTTTATATTTAAAAATGGATTTTACGGGGCTGGAGAGATGACCTAGCGGTTAAGAGTGCCGACCGCTCTTACAGAGGACCCGGGTTCGATCCCCAGCACCTACATGGCGGCCGAGAACCGTCCGAAACTCCAATTCCAGGAGAACTCCAGTTCCGGGGGAATCCAACACCCTCTTCTGACCTCCGAGGCATTGCACAACACGGGTGCACAAACCTGCATGCAGGCAGTACATTCATACACATACAGAAATAAATAAAATTTAAAAAAATTTATAAAAAAATGGATTTTACATTATAAAAAATGCTGAAAGAATGTTTGGGTAAGTTCTTATCCTGAGAGATGCCAACCCATGGTGTTCAGGATAGGACGATTACAAGGCACCTGGGCCAGGACCACCACCTGAAGGTTTATCACAGATGTCTGTCATTCCCTCTTCCCAAAGCAGAGGGATAGACAGGCAGTGAAGGCAGAGAAATCAGGGTGGGGTAGAGGCCCTGCTGTCCTCAACACATGAGATCATTCCCACTTTCCAGCATGTGGCTGTTACTGAAAATGATGAACTGCAAAAACAAACAGGAGCAGCCAACACATTACCACCTCAGCAGTGTTCAATAAACACCTGCCAAGCTAGAAAATACTATCGTGAAAAAAAAAAATCAGTAGTTCCTTTTCCCCTCTTCTGTTATTTGGGTTCATGATGTTTTTCTGAAACTTATCTTGGGGCTGGAGATGGAGCTTGTTGGTAGAGCACTGGTGTGTACAAGGCCTTAGGTAAAATCCCCAGCACTGCATTTTAAAACAGAAAAGTTGGGGGTGGGGGTTGTTTGTTTGGTCTTTTTGAGACAAGGTCTCCCTATAGCCCCAACTGGCCTGGAACTCACTACATAGTCCAGGCTGGTCTTGAATTCACAGTGGTCTGCATGCCTCTGCCTCCCAAGTGTTGGGAGCTGTTCTACCATGCCTGGATAAAGACAGGTTAGGTCCTTTATGTTACCTCACTGGCTCCTCAAAGTGCTCTCAGATGTGTGCTACACACATATTATATATATATGTGGAACAACTCCTGCCCTTGTTAAGGGCCTAGGCAGAACCTTCCTGCAGCCTTGTTAATGCATATTCCCTGGCACCACTGCCTCTCCTTGGCTCCCTTCCCAGATCAGCCAATGAGAGCCTTGGCCCCTCTCCTGAGGGGACCCACTCCCTGGACATCCAGAGCCCCTGACCAGCCACAGCATTAAAGGCCAGCAGCTAAGAACTTGGAGGTAAGCCCAGATGCATCTGGTCAACTTGGCAGACAAAGGGGAAACCCAGGGCCTCCAGCAGGGCTCTGGGTGGCAGCAGCCCTGAACCCAGCCCCAGCTGTCAGCCAACGCCACCAGCCTGTCCACTCAACAGAAGAACACACACTGGCTGCCTGCCCCAGGGTGTTTCCAGAAGAGAAATTTAATCTGATTTACATACTTCTAGGTACATTGATAACCAAAAAGTGGCCACTGAAAAAGTTAAAAGGTCAATCAGCTCCCGGTATCTAGCTGGCCCAGGATTGCAAAATAAGAAGATTCACGTTTCTTATTCTCTACACAAAATGCATTTTTTAAAAAGTGAAAGATCTAGGGAGCTATACATAGAAAGCAACAGTGAAAAGGGGGAGGGGAGGGGAGGAGAGTCCCACCCCTCACTCTACCCTCCCAGCCCTGGAAGCCCCTAAGGCTCTGGGGCTTTGACGTGGCAGGAGGCAGCTGTCAGCTGTGAGCTCTGAGCTCTTCCAAGCTAGGAAGGCCCCTTTGGGGGGCAGCCAACAAGAATTTCCGTGGCATAGTGGGCTCAGTGGGGACTCCCAGGCCCTGGTGGGTCAGCAGAGGGAGCATGGCTTCCCCTGAGCAAGCACCGTGGCATAATGTGGCCGTTCGACTTGGGAACTGGGGGGGGCTAGGGCAGATCCCAGATCTCACGAAGTACGCTATGTATGTTTGCCTGTGTGTGAATGAGAAGATATTCATGGGGGTAAGAGGGAACCTGGCACAGGGGTCTTTAGGGTCTTTGCACATAGCCACAGTTGGCAGACATAGCCCTGTCTGATTGCTAGACACAAGGGAGTGCTGTACTCCCCTATGACCAGGTTGACCACTGCCAGGGGCCTAGCTACTACTGCCCCTGCTGAACCAACCAGATGGGCTGAAGGAAGACACCCTATGGCCCCAGAGTCCTTGGGCTGGGGAAAGGGTGAATAGCTGGCTCCCGGCGCCCTGGTTGTAGTGTGCCCAGCCCCCAAGGGGCGCCAGTGTGAGGTTTTGGCTTGCTCCTTTGGAAATGGAAAAAGGAAGAGAGGGAGAGGACACAGAGGAGAAACAGAAGAAGACAGTTGGCGTGAGAGGGAATCTGGAATGCTGTGTTAGGGTGCCTCTACAGCTGTTATCTGTGCCTGAGGAACCTGGGGCTCCTCAGGCGGAGGATCTGCTTTGGAGAAATTCATCTCCAGGATGTGCCGCTGTAAATGCCGCACCCACTCTTCCTGGATGGAAAGCGGGCCCTGGAATTCCACTTCACAGAACCTGCATGGGGGAAAAAAAAAAAGAGAGAGAGAGAGAGAGAGAGAGAGAAAGAGAGAGAGAGAGAGTCCAACACTTGGAGGAGAGGTAGAACACAGCCGGTCCAACTGCTTAGCGTACCCACCATTACTGAGTGTAGACTGGGCAAGCTCAGAATTTGAGGGAAGACCTATCTTCCCATAGGCAGCCACCTCTATCACGGGGTCACAGAAGGGGCCCCTGGATATGAATGAAGAAGTCTCTGGTGCTGTATAAGGGGGGGGGGTGGCGGAAAATGACGACAACTCCCTGATACATAGTGTCTAAGATGGTTGTGTCTGTACAGAGAAGCAAAGCCTACCTCTCACAAGAACCATCCTTTCTTTCTCCCTTGTGGTAGCTGAAGCTCTGTGGCTCCAGAGATTCTAACTGAATTTCTTCTTCTCCCTTTGGTGTTTTGGAGACAGTAACTTAGGCCAGCCAAGAACTTATTATGTAGCCCAGATGGATTCAGACGCATGCCAATCCCCCTTCCTCAGATTCCCAAATGCTAGGATCTAAGGCCTCAGACATGTACCAATCTTTTTTTTTTTTTTTGAGACAAGGTCTCCCCTTTAGTCCCAGCTGGCCTGGAGCTCACTATGTAGACCAGGCTGGCCTTGAACTCATAGACATCCCCCTGCCTCTGCCTCCCAAATGCTGGAATTAAGGGTGTTCGCCACCATGCCTGGTGAATCTTACTTTTAACTTGGCCTATATTATAGCCTGAGTCACCTGAGGTCTCAAAAGCCAAGTTTCCTAGTATCTGATATACATGTGGAATTAACTAAGACCTTCTTTTTAAAAAAAAAAAAATAGTAAGAAACTGAGTCCTTATCAGGTATCTGTTAAGGTTAGTGCTTTGCTCTTAAACTTGTTCTGTTGTGAACCCCTTTTTAAGGATGGGAAAACTGAAGAAGGGAGCAGGTAAGGTGTTATCTGAGGTCACTAAGCTGTGAAGTGTCACAGCTGGGACTAGCTTAGGGTTTCAGCCTGGTACTCTGAAGTGCCCCTCTCAATGAGAAGTCCACAGCATGGGTCCTGTCACACCTAAGGACAACCCATGAGGACAAAGACCCTGCCATGTTCCCCAGTTCCTGACAGTCAAAGTCCAGCGAGGTGTTCTCCCTCTCCCAAAGGGGCAGCATACCTGCACTTGAGGGTATAGATGTTCCCGACGAACTTGACCAGTGATGTCTGGGGGGGCCGAGGCACCAGGGAGGGGACTGGCCGGACCCGGGGTGGAGGTTGCCGTACCTCTTCTAGCTTCTGCTGCAGGTCACTGGCCTCCTCACCACCCCGGGCCACACTGGCATCTGAGGGGCGGGCTTGTCGGCGCTCAAATTCTAAAGTAGAGAGAGGGATGGGTGATGAATGGGTAGAGCCTTTCTATGAGCAAGGGGCAGAGGCTGTTGGGACTCAAGAAAGGGCAGCTGGTGACTGGACACCATAGCACAAGTAGAATGGCATATTTTAAAGCCGGGAGGGGAGGGAAACAACTGAGATATGGTGGCTGGGTGGGCCCTCGAAGGTGCCTACTGCCCTCCCAGCCCTCCTCTACTGGCACTCACTGTTGATATTCTGCCGTTGCTGTTCCTCCGACTTCACAGTGCCAGGAGGGCTGGCTGCCAGAGGTCGCTCACCACTATCAGCTGCCCTGCCAGCCTCAGGCCCTGGCTCCCCCCCAGCACTTCGGCCAACCAAGGACAGGCCCCCAGGTGCCAGCCCTAGGGGTGGCCGCTTGTCGCTGTCACGGCCATGGCCAGCACTGCGGAACTTCTTGGTGAAGGGACGACCACCCTGGATGTAGCTGCGGTAGGCGCCCACCTTCTGGGGCCGGTGCTTGATCCACTCACTCAGTGTCTCGATGGGAGAGCCGTTGACACACCACTCCGTCACACCAAACTGCCTCAGGTGAGCCCGTGCATGGCTGGCCAGGGCTTTTCGATTTTCAAAGTAAAGGCCACAGAGCTCGCAGCAGGCCTCGGTGGCTGCAGGCAGAAGGGGGTGCTGCTGAGCGATGGTGCAGGAATACCCAGGTGGCCTGAGCAAGGCCAGGAGCCAATCCCACCTCCCAAAGGGACCCTGCCTCAGGGGCCCTGCTTGGTGCCAAAGTGGGTGTCTGTGACACTACCCAGCCTTGCCAGCCCTGGCAGATGCCATCCCAGGACCCTGAAACCCACTGCTTACAGGAGTGGGAGGTCTTCTCATGGAGGGCCTTTGCCTTGAAGGGCAGTTCAGTTTGGATGTAGGTCTTGGCTTTGACCTCTGCTGAGAGGAAGCGGTCCTCCTGGAGGGGCCGCTTGGTAGCCACTGGCCCTAGGTAGCTGGTAGCTGAGGGCTTGGCCCCAGTGATGGGCGTCAGGCTAAGCTCCCGGGGAACCTGAGCAGGCCCAGCTCCTGGTTTGCTTGGCCGACTAGCCAGGGGTGACAGTGGCAGTGGGGAATGCACAGCCGCAGGAGCTGCTGTCGGGGAGCCATCCTCAGCCAAGGCAGGAGCCAGGTCTCCAGCGGGAGGCTCCTTCTTGATGAGGCACAGCTTGGACTTCTTCTTCAAGATCTCCCGCAGTGTATCAATGGGTGAGCCATTGACAGACCACTCAGTCACACCCATCTGCCGCAGGTGGGAGCGTGCGTGGCTGGACAAGCCCTTGCGGTTCTCGAAGAACTCACCACAGAACTCGCAGCGGATGTCACGCACTGGCTCTGCCCGGGATGCTGCAGAGGGTTCAAAATAGGGGGAGGAGAAGAAGGTGGTAGTTGTGGGCAAGAACCCTCCAAGCTCAAGACAGAGCTTGTCATGACAGAGCCAGTCTCCTGGATGCCCCTGTCCATGCCTCCCTCCCTCCAGACTCTAGTGAACTGCTCCCTGGAGGCTCTGCATATACCCAGCCCTTCTGCTTGTTCGGTCACCTCAAATGCTAGCTGGTTTCATGAGGTCTCCCTGAGTGATGCTGGACAAGTTGAGCTCCCCTCTCTGAGCCTTCTGTGAAAAATGGAGATGAAAGCCCTCATCTCCCAATGCTGCCGGGAGAGTCTAATCTGAGATGGCTTCAGAGCACATGGAAGGAAGCTGGCTTGTGAACTCCTCGGAGAAGCCTTAGCCACCCTCGCTTGTGTGGCAGAGAATGCATAAGCAGAATACACACACTGACAGGGTCAAGGAAGCAAGTGACAGTGACATGAAGGCAACTATGACATATAAAGAGCTTTCTGCAACCAGGCACCATGCTAAATGCTTCATCCCACTTAATCCTTGAAAGCATCCAGACAAGAGACATAGGACTATGCTGACCTCTATGTTCCAAGGGAGGAGACTTTCCCAAATCACTTACTAGTACATTATGGAGGAACAGAGATCTTGACCTAAGACCAAATGTCAAGTAGTCAATTACCAGGAATGTCAGACACAGCTCAAATATCCGCTGCTATTCCTCTACTCCTGCCAGTGGCAGACATCACTAATTGATCCCTACAGTTGTTCTCTCTAGGAATCTGGTTGGCAGCCACTACCAAGTGGCTGAAGAGGACATAAAATGTAATCTTTTTGCCATAGTAATGGCAAAAATGGCACAATTAGGTCTCCCTTGACTGAATCACAGAGAACCAAGCAGCAGCTTGGGCACAGGAATCTTGCAGCAGGAATAAATAGCAAGCTCTGTGTCCTCTGGACCTGTGCAGCTTCCCTTTCAGCCCTGGGCTCTTTGTATACCCCTGAAGAGATACAGGGAGGAGACCCAGCCAATCGTTCTCCCTGCCCTGTCATAGGGTCACACTTACACAGGTTCAAGGGTGTCATATCTTCCCGAGGCACACCCCAGGGACCCTCAGATGGGTGTGGCTCCCCATGAAGGGCCCCTGGCAGCATCTCTCGCTTGATCTCCACCCGCATTTGTTCAGGCTTCAGCTTCTTGGGCAGAGAGGGTGTGGCCAGGCCTGGGAACATCTTCCGGGCCGTGGGAGGAGAGGCAGTTGGTGAGTGGCCTAGGGGGCTGCCTGGTGGCGGTGGCAACTTCTTTGCCAGGGGTGAGATGTGAAGGTCCGAGGGGCTGCAGGCTTCTATTGAGCTGCCAGGACCTCCGGTGCCTACTACCTTGGCCAGGGCTTTTGGGCTAGGCCCTGGTGGGTGGAGGTGTCCACCCGGCCTGGACTGGGTCCGTCTCTTCAGGATCTCTCGCAGTGTGTCAATGGGTGAGCCGTTCACGTACCACTCAGTTACACCCATCTGCCGCAGGTGGGAACGTGCATGACTAGATAGGCCCTTGCGGTTCTCAAAGAACTCACCGCAGAACTCACAGCGGATGTCTCGTGTTGGCTCTGGGCCTGAGGCTGCAGCAGGAGGAGAAAGGGGCAGTTAGAATCATGGGTTTCATCAGGACAGTCACCTGCAGGAGGATCCTGACCAACTGGGCATGGGCAACAGCATGCCCCTAGGCCAGGGTAGCAGTGGAAGGCAGGTGCAAGCCAGGGAGCCAAGGGATGGGGCCAGGGGGCCAGACACTGGGCAGGAGAGGGGTTCGGGGAACTCCAGAGAGTAAAAGGGACCTCTGTCCTGGCAGAGGGCAGAATCAATACTCCACAGCTCTGTGGGTCCCAGCAAAGACAGAACAGGAGGCAGAAAGCAGCAGCCTGGTGCTACATGCTGTACAGACTGGGGCAGATATGGGCACCTTCCACACCAAAAGGCAGGACCCTCCTCTTGGCCTTCATTCTCAGCCAGGGTCATAGTGATAGACGTCAAGGCCAAGAGAGAGGGCCCGGCAGCCCACTGTCACCAAAATCTCTGGGTTGAGCCGGCCCACTGCCAAAGGCCCCTGTCTACTCCCTGTACCAACAAAGAGGGAGTAGGGAGGGGGCCATGACCCCCCAGGGAAGGGCTCCAGGGCCCACAGGGAGGAGGGGCAGCTGAAGCGAGAACCTACAGAGGTTGAGAGGAGACGGCTCCACATCAGAGGCCCAGAAAATGCCGGCGGCCGAGAGGTCCTGCTTCCCCCAGGGGCTGGCCATACCCGCGGCCTTCAGCTTGGCCTTCTTGGCCGGCGGTGGGGGGGGGAGCAAAGAGAGGACCGTGGAGGCGGAAGGAGGCCGCCCCAGTTGGGCCAGGGCTCCGCGCCCGGGTGGGAGGCGGATCTGGATGCCGTCCCTCCTGATGAGCCCGTGGAGCACGTCTATGGGGGATCCCTTGGCATCCGGGTCGCTGACGCCCAGGTGGCGCAGGTGGGCACGGGCGTGGCTGGACAGGCCCTTGCGGGTCTCAAACCAGGCACCACACAGCTGGCAGTCCAGCTCTCTGCCCCCGTCACTATCTAAAGCTGCGGAGACAAAACACAGGGGGGGTTCACGGCCGCCACCTTGGTCGGCCTTGGGGGATCAAGGCAGGAGGGTCTGGTATGATTCTCAACTGCCCAGGCAGCTCGGAGCTCAAGTGTCACGCGGCCAGTAGATTTTTGACAAGTCTGGGGTGGCAGAGCAGCATGGTCCCTGCCTAGCCCTTTGGCATCAAGTGAACATGAGGAGAGCCTGAGCATGCATTTCTGTGACAGTTCCCAATGCTCCCCAGGCCCTCTCCCTGGGACTTCCACTAGGGGAGCTATGGGAGAAGATGCTAAGTGCAGAACAGGGGGGCACTGCCAGACTGCCAAGCACCCACAAGAGCCTGCCCCTTAAAGCCACAGCAAATTCAGTGGAAATGTCTTCCAGGAAACAGGTTTCAACTGAGGTACTCCACCAGGCAGGGGGCCACATTCTGGGGTCACCACCATACTCTAATGCCTATCAACATGTGGGAAAGGCTGATGGACACCTCAAGAAATCTGCTCACTGCACTTAGGAGGGTTTCTTCCCAAATCCTGCTTGCCAAGCCTGAGGCAGCCCAGGTGGAGGGCCTGACCCCTGGGCACACACAAAAAAAGAGATGTCTCAGCACAGGATGCCCAAGAGACATGAAGAAGGGGCCAATACAGGAACTTCCTGTCAGGCTGACTATCCATCAACCTACAGGATCAAAGATGCTGCAAACTACCACTGGGAAAGCTAGGTCCACGAGCACTCTGATTATACTGTTTGCCCCCACTGTCATTCCAGAGAAGGACAAGAGCTCCTCTGGGTTGACAAGGAGGACTATAGCCGGGCCTCCACGGAAGATCAGGAAAGTGAGAGAGAGATGATCATATGCAGGACAGCCCAACATGAAACACAATGAATGCCTCAACCAGGACTGAGCAGGATGGTCCAGAGCCTAGGAGCTGTAGTTCTTCTCACTGTCTCCGCCCTGGGCCCTCCTCATCTGAGGACCTCGTTTCACCACAGTCCCTCCCTCAGCTCCCAGTACCCACACTCACTGAGATTCAGGGGCCCCTCGTCCTCAGATTGAGGCCACTGTGCCTTTGGGGAGGTCGGCCGAGGACTCAGGGACAGCTGGGGGCTCTTGTCCTCAGGATTCTTGGGAGTAGGGGATCCCGCCAGGGCCAGTGCTGCCTTCTTGAGGAGTGGAGAGCTGGATGGGTGGACCAGGCCCTTGGCAGAGAAGCCAGGAGGTGACTTGATGGCTTTGTTGACAGCAGGGGCATCCAGAGGTTTGGCCAGAGTGAGCAGGCCAGGCCGGGTAACCCCAGCAACCAATTCCTTCGGTAAGTTGGACTTCTTAGACAGGCCAGGAGGCAGGCCAAAGGGAACATCAGGCAGGCCCTTCTGCTTCACCAGCTCGTAGAGGAGGTCGATGGGAGCGCCACTGCTCTCTGACTCTGCCACCCCCAGCTGCCGCAGGTGTGAACGTGCGTGGCTGGACAGGCCCTTTCGAGTCTCAAAGCAGGCACCACAGACCTCACAGGTGGTCAGGCTCTGTGCTGGAGGGCGAGACGGAGGCCAGGATGGCAGGCTGAGAGGCCTTGCAGGCATACCTCACCGGTTCTCCCCTTACCCAGGTTCAAAAAAAGTGTTCTGCTTCTGTCAAATCCTTTTGATCCTGACAATTATAATTTGGTATGTTCTGTCTGGTTTGCAAGTAAGGAAACTGAGGCTCAGAGAAGGTAAGAATTAGGCCTAAGGACACACAGCACCCTTTTGTGGTCAAGCCAGTGGGGATACCTTCCACACCTCCAACATACCAGGATGCCCTGGCAAAATGCTCACACATACAAACACTGACTTACCAGGAACATAATGCACACTGAACTAAGTCCTAGCTTAATCTCTCAGTTCAACTCATACTTCAAATGCTGGGTCAGAGTTCCAGCCATGGTCCCTGCCCATCCCCCATCTGCTTCTTTGTCCAACTTCAATAACACAAAGGCAGAAGCCAGGTTCACTGTGGTCCTCTGAACATCCCTGGGAACTAGCAAGGTACTTCTCACTACTCTCAGCTACATTGTAATCTACGGAAGAACAAGAAAGCTTACAAATGACAAGGTCAGAGTGACCTGGGTTTTAGTTGTTGTTTTGTTTTTGTTTTTTGTCTTTTCCAGACAGGGTCTCCCTGTAGCCCCAGCTGTCCTGGAACTCACTCTGTAGACCAGGCTGGCCTTGAACTCACAAAGATCCGCCTGCCTCTGCCTCCCGAGTGCTAGGATTAAAGGCGTGCGCCACCACACCCAGCGTGACCTGGGTTTGAATGTGAGCTCCTGAGCACCTTGTCCACTGCTTCTCTGGAGGGTGTAGCTAAGGGCCACACACATGGCCAGGGCTGCACACAGTTCAGGGAGAAGATAGCTGGTGTCTCCTTGTGCCTGACAATGCTGGAGAAAAAGGGAGTGCCAACCTGGGGCCCCACATCAGTCCCCAGCCGCAGAGTGCCTCTGTGAGCACGACCATCCTGGCTAACTCTCCTGCCTTGTCACTTGGGCCACTCACCCTTGAGGTCTGGCAACTCCTGTTTGCTGCCATGAGGAACCTCTGAGGCCACTTTGCTGCTCAGCCGGCTGGCCACCTGTTCCAGGGCCCCAGAGACAGGCAGGCTCTTCTTAGGGAGTGGGGGAGACCCCAAGTCCATGGCCACCATTGTGTTCTCCTCAGAACCCAGGCCTGTGGGGTGGAGGAGACAGCCTCAGCCCAGGTTGCTCACCCCCTAGAAGGGGCCTGAGAGAATAGCACTTCTTCCTCATCCCTGGCCTCTGCTCTTACTCCCAGAAGCCATTCATTCCACTAGAGACTGCACCCAGAACCTCAGCACCAGCTCCCTGCAGGAACGCTGAAGCTGGCCAACGACAGAAAAGACCAGCAACACTTTCAGTACACAGGTCTGAGAACATTTTAGGTCTGCGCTGAGTCTTCCATCTGAGGGAATCTTGGGGAAAATGACTCTCCGGGAAAAACTCGCAAGAGAGTGAAGGTGGGAACAGACAGAAGAAACAAGGACAGGAGGCCGGCAGGGCAGGAGGCCGGCAGGGCAGGAGGCCGGCAGGGCAGGAGGCCGGCAGGGCAGGCGGAAGTAGGGAGCGATCATCTGAGACGACAGTAGCCCACTGCAGCGAAGTCTGCTGCTCATCACTGGACCCCAGCTGGACAAGGCAATACCCTGGACCCTGGCCAACACCAATCGGACTGGGGACGGGAAGGATGGGTATGACAGAATTGTGGGCGAAGTTTCTTAAGCTTCCATCCAAAGAGGAAGCTTCCTTGGGTGCGACGCTTGAGGGAGAAAGCAAATGGGTGGTCTTAATCTTACTTTTCATTTAAAAAGGGGCTCGGAAGCCAGGCTTGATGGCGCACACCTTTAATCCTAGCACTTGGGAGGCAGAGGCAGGCGGATCTTTGTGAGTTCAAGGCCAGCCTGGCCTACAGAGTGAGTTCCAGGACAGTTGGAGCTACAGGGAGACCCTGTCTCAAAAAAAAAAAAAGGGGGGGGGGGGCTCGGGAAGCCTGTGGAAGCTACAAGGTCGAGTTCCGAGCTCGGAGTAAGAACTGTGTCATATGGGCCTGGGAAGCCACCTGACAGGGGCTCGCAAGTTTGAGTCCCACAGAGGGAAGACGACAGGCCGGGAGGGTCTACGGGGGCCGCCACACCGAGTACTTAGTCAAAGTCTCCGGGTGGAAGTGGGCGCGTCTGTCAGACGCAGCAGGGGCCAGAGTGGCTTTCCACACCGCGGGAACCGGAACCGTGACAACGCGCCGCTCCCGAGACTCCACAAGGGGCAGGGGACGTCTGTCAGGGCCGGCGAGTCCCGAGGCGCGGCGGCTGTACTTCCGAAACCCGGGACCTTCCGGGCGGCTGCAGGAGGCCCGGGGCCCGAGCGCCTGGGGGGAGGGGGCACCAGAGGCCCGACGGCGAATGCTGCGGGCCACGGCGTGCGGAGGCTGGACGCCTACCTTCCCCTCCCGGGACCCTCTCGGTCAACTCTTACCCGGCGCGGGCGAGGGCCTGGGCCCGGGCTCCGGCTCGGCCTTGGGCCCGTCCCGCGACGGCGGCAGTGGGGGTGGCGGCGAAGCGGGGAGGGTCACTGGGCCTGGACTCGGGGGTCCAGGCGGAGGCGCCCCCGCGGGCGCGCGCTCCCGGGCGCCCCCCGCGCGCGGCCCGGCCGCCGCCTTGCTCTCCGCTTTTGTCACTCGGCACTGGGCGGTGGAGGCGGCCATCTTGGCTCCGGTGCACGCGGGGCGGCCGCCCCAGGCAAGAGCAGCGGAACGCCGTACGCCGCCGCTGCGGAGTGCACTCCGCCCCGCCCCTCCGGGAGCGCCCAGGGGGACCTGCCGAGCGCCGAGCGCCGGGAGTTAAATGCTGTCTTGCGCCCTGCAAAGCTTTGGCTGCAGGCGGCTGAGAGCTGGGGGCTCACCCTTGCAGGCCTGCCAGGCTTCCAGCAGCTTCCAGCTGCCGCCCCAACTCGGGATCCGCACATCTTTACGGCTAGAACGGGAATCCTCCTGCCACACACTTCGCCTCAATGTCAGCATTCTGAATCAGAACACCACGGGCGGAGCTAGGACCGGCCTAGAGATCCTGCCGGGCGCTCCTTTCTAGAAGTCTCTCGCCACATACACAAACGCGATCTTGTCCCTGGATCCTAGTCCAGCCAAAACTTTTAGGAAAATCTTGAAAAATACCTGATCTTCACCACCATGATCCCTTGCGTCCACTTCACACTGGGTATCTGGCTCCGACAGTGCTGTCCAGCAGTCAAGAACTCCCTTCTCACCTACATTTTGTCTCAAGCACCTTGTGCTCCCCGGGCACCTACACACACACACACACACACACACACACACACACACACACACCGCCTTGTGCTCCCCGGGCACCTCCACACACACACACACACCCCGCCAACTCCAAACTGCTCAGCCCAGCTGTTTCTTGACAGCGGGGTGGAGCCATTATCTGCTACCACTGCCCCGCCCCCACTTGGCACCCTCCCACTCTGGGTCTTGGGATAAGGGGGAGAATCTTCTAAAAGAACTTTCACACAGGACTACTGCCCCAACCTGGCCCTGATTTTGGACACTGTTACTTAAGGCAAAGCTTCTAGGATCTTCCCAGCTACTCCCTAATGTCCTCTTCCCCAGAAGTTTGCTGTCTCTCTTCTCCCTCTGAACAAAGCCGGGCAGAGCTGACTCTACTTCCTCAGACCGCAGGGTTTCTTTCGGCCAGCTCTCTCTGGAGAGTGAAACATGACTATTTTGGTGGAAATAGCTTGGTCAGGGGTGAACCTGGCAGTTAGGTTCTTGGTCCCGTCTTCGGAATGGGGAGGTCTGGCCCAAATGCCAGACAGGGAATGTGATCCTGATATCTGAACCTCTGCTGAGATGATACAGAGGCACAGGGTCAGATCTGAAAGCCATAGATTATTTTCTTCAGACCTAGCCATCCTTAGAGCTGGCTCTACCTCCCAGCCATCTTTGAGACACTAAAACCAAATCAGGACAAAGACCTGCATGTTTGGTGGGCAACCTTTTCATAAAGGCACAAAGCCCCATGTCTCATTCCTCTGCTTTCCTGAGGTGTGGCTTCACCCACTAACTTGTCTGTGCCTTCATTTCTTTCTTGTCCAAGGAGGAAGTAGGCCTTTGACAGCCCACCCTGCCCTTTGAAAACTCTTTGCCTGGTGTGCAGATGGGATGGTCTACCCAAGCTTAGAATACAGATCTAGGCAGGAGCCTGAAAACTGTAAGTAGAGAACCTTAGAAGGAAGCCCCAGCCCAAGTGGCCCTGAGTCAGCTCTCCCTGTTAATCCTCAGAGCCCAACAGCTGAGCTCCCACAAAGTCAGACTTAAAAAAAAATCAATCTAGGCCGGGCGTGGTGGCACACGCCTTTAATCCTAGCACTTGGGAGGCAGAGGCAGGCAGATCTTTGTGAGTTCAAGGCCAGCCTGGTCTACAGAGTGAGTTCCAGGACAGCTGGGGCTACAGGGAGACCCTGTCTAAAAAAGACAAAAAAAAAAAAAAATCAATCTAGCACCAAATATTGATTCTGGATTTTCATAGCCATTCTCCTCTGGAAGACACCACCAGACAAGATGCTCAGAAATCCGCCTCCGGACGTGGTGACGCACGCCTTTAATCCCAGCACTCGGGAGGCAGAGGCAGGCGGATGTCTGTGAGTTCAAAGCCAGCCTGGTCTTCAGAGTGAGCTCCAGGCCAGCTGGAACTAAAGGGAGACCCTGTCTCAAAAAAAAAAAAAGATGCTCAGAAGTCCAATTCTGCCTCTCTGTAGCCGGGTCAATGCATATAATCCACAGTTTCCTTGTCTGTAAAATGGGTACACAACACATGCATGGTGCTCAAAGCCTCATCCCCAGTGAATCAAAGCAAACAGAAACAAACCTTGGCCCCAGGGACTTGTTAAAAACAAAATAGAGATGATACAGGTTGAAACCTAGTATATGCAATCATTTGGGAATAGGAGGGGGTTTTCAGAGCTGACAGACAGAACTGGCATTGATTAAAAACCTAATATGGATTCTAGATCTGTACCATCAAGTAGGATCACCACTGGTCATATATCATTATTTTTTTAAAGTCATTTTATTGGGGTTTTTTTCCTCTTTTTAAGACAGGGTTTCCCTGTAGCCCCAGCTGTCCTGAACTCTCTATGTAGACCAGGCTGGCCTTGGACTCACAGAGATCTGCCTGCCTCTGCCTCCCAAGTGCTAGGATTAAAGGTATGCACCACCACATCCAGATTTATTTATTGTGGGTTTTTTTTTTTTGGTATATATATATTTTTTGAGACAGGGTCTTCCCTTTAGTCCCAGCTGGCCTGGAGCTCACTCTGTAGACCAGGCAGGCCTTGAACTCACAGAGATCCGCCTGCCTCTGCCTCCCAAGTGCTAGGATTAAAGGCATGCACCACCACGCCCAGCTCATATTTATTGTTTTTTTTTATGCATACATGTGTATTGCCTGCATGTATGTAAGTGCACTCATGTCAGGCAATGCATGCAGAGATCAGAAGAGGGCATCAGATCTCCTGGAACTGGAGTTATGGATCGTTGTTAGCTGCCATGTGGGTGCTGAGAATCGAATTCGGGTCCCTTGCAAGCACAGCTACTGCTCTTAACAACTGAACCATCCCTCCAGCCCCCACTAGTCATATTTTAAATGCTTGGTAGCCAGATATAACCAGTTGTGACCTCCAAGATAGCAACAGATTGCTAAAGAATATTTCCTGTAATCTCACAAAGTCCTATACTGGGCAGCAGTATTCAACATAAATTTACCAAGAACATGAAATCTGCAGCCCAACTACATGGTTCTCAAAGTTCCAACTGTTTAACTTTGGTAGTTCTCTGTGCCTCAGTTTCCTACTCTGTAAAATGGGAATGATAAAAACATCCACCTTATAGGGTTGTTGTGGAAATCTCAGTGACTTTATGACTGTAGAGTACCACTGCTCCTAGGAAAAAAAAACTCATTGAGAAAACTGGATCCTAAAAAGTACATGACCCAGCCCCTGAATAAAACAGAAATGATCCCGTGTGGCAATATAATGGTGAGAAAATCGTTAATATACTTTTTTTAAAAAACAGGATCTGACAACATAGCTTAGGTCAGGATGGCCTAGAACTTCATGATCCTCCTGCATCAGAGGCCTCCCAAGTGCTGGGATTACAGGCCTGTGCCACGATGCCCAGAGTCAATGTATTTTGTAAAGTGACTTGAAATACTTCCAGAAAAGCAGAGAGGTCGCCCCCCTCCAACTCACCTATCCCTCCTTCAGAACCCCTGGGAAGGGCAGGGGCTCCAGCCCGACCCACCCTGTCCCCTTACCATCACTGTAGATTGGCCCAGGGTCTTCAGCCCAGGTGGATGGGAAGGGCACAGTGAGAGGTAAGCGTTGCCGTCGAGAAGTCAGGAAGCTGCCAGGTGATCCGCCAGGCTCACGGCCTAGGGGACTGGGGGGCAACTCAGCAGCTGAGGTGGCCAGAAGCTCCTGCAGGATGTTGATGGGCGAGATTGTGAGCTCCCAGTTGGTGATCCCGAAGTCTCGTAGGTGGGCACGGGCATGGCTGGAGAGGCCAGCCCGAGTGTCGAAGCCAGCCCCACAGAAGTCACATCGCATCAGGCTAAAGGTGCCTGGGTCGAAGTTGGCCACTGCAGAGAGAGGACACAGACTTGCTGGAATGGGGAAGAGGTGAGGGGACCCACGTTCTGGCCCCAATTTCACCTAGTTTCCAGGACTTCTCATCCTCCACAGATCCTCTGGAATGCCTTTGTCCCTTACAACTTCTGGCTGACTCCCACCTTTCAGCCTGTATACCCTCCCCAAACCAGATGCTCCAGAAAGCCTGGCTTCCCATATCCCCATTTCCACATCTGATCTGTCATTATTAGAGACATCCTCCCCCTTGGGAAGGCTTCTCTGGATTTGCAATCTGGGTGAGTATTGGAAGGATATACTCTTACCATGTCTACTTTTGCTCACCATTGCCTTAGTGCTATACATTCAAATACTGGTTATATGAAGAAATAGAAAAGTAGAGGATGGGATGCCCACCTCTGGGCACCTTCTCTGAGCCCTCAAGGAAGAATGAGGGTTTTCTCCTTCATATTCCCCAGCCTCCAGGTTCTTTAAGTCCTGATCACTTAATATTGTAACTGCCTAGTTTTCTGGCTGTCCATCCCTTAGTCCATCCTCTAGCTTTCTCCCCACCACCCTTTGTGTGTGTGTGTGTACACTCTTTCATTCACTCAAACCTCTCCAAGCACCTCCACATGGACTGTGTGACTGCCAGCATGAGAACTACCCAACATGCCCCACTGGATAGGAGAGCTGGAATCAGAACTACCCAACATGCCCCACTGGATAGGAGAGCTGGAATCAGAACCCCATCTGGGAATCTGTACACTGTGCGAGTGGACCTACATTCTGTGCCTAGTAAAGGTCCCATTACTGGGGTTGGGTCATGAGTTTCAAGACAGTAGAACCGTTGTCCTGCTCCCTGCTGGGCCTCCTAGTATTTGTTATGTGAAGGAATTAAATGGAATTTTCTGCCTGCAGCCCATTGCCCAAACTTCTTCCTCCAGCTGCTACTGTGGCCATCCCGCACACCTACCAACCTTTGGTAGTGCCCTTGGCTGTAGATCCTAGGTCTCTCAAGAGGGGAAGCCCCAGTTTCACCTTTCAGGATGCTTTCAGGATTTAGAGTGAGGGGGTAAATTTAGAACTCAGCTGCCCAGCTGTGTGGCTCCCAGGCCAAGAAGGAGGAAAGTGGGTTCCAGAAGAGGCCACCCTACCTTTTTTCTTTTTCTTCTGGAAGGAAAACCTGCGTTCAATGGCCTTAACCTCCTCTGCAGAGATGAAATGCCGAACGTTGTAACTGACGCCCACCCGGTTCAGGTGGCCTCGGACATGGTTGGCCAGCCCAATGCCATTGTGGAAACGATCGGGGCAGTAGGGGCATTTCCGCTCCTCATGCTTTAGAGCCATAGCTGGATCCCCCTCCAGGAATGTTTCCAGACCCAGTGGTACACCCAGAGGTGTTTCTAGGAGCAGGAAGTCCAGGGGGTGAGTTCCTCCCAGCCCCAGCTCCTCAGGCTGCAGCCTCGGGGATGCCCTACTCATTGCATCCATGACTTGTGGCCTGAGCTTTGCCACCAAAACAATGGGTACCATCTCTTGGAGCTGCCACTGCTGAGCCTGTGAGGCCTCAGCTGCCCATAGGGCATCTCTGAAAGTCTGCTTCAGTACTAGGGCTGGCTGGGGGATGAGGCTAGGGATGGCCAGGGGTGGAAAGACCCCATTTTCAGGAGCAAAATCCATTTCAGAAGTCAGCACCACATCTTCATCTTCCTCCTCCTCCCCTTCACTCCAGGGATGCCTCTGGTCCGCCATTCCCTGCAGGTACACAGTGCTTTTGTTTCTATTGAGTTGCACGGAATAGGAAGCTGATGCCACTGGGGAGGGAAAGGCCAGCCTTCCGAAACGCTGCTGGCCTGAGTTCAGTGGGAAATCCTTCGTGCCCAGCTGGTACTCTGGGCCAAAGGCCAGGGCAGGGTCATATTCAGTACGGTTCTCCTGCCATGCGGGGGCCAAGAACGGCTTAGCTTTGCCAAAGTAGTCCATAGTAGCGTTGTCAGGGAAGCGGGTATATGCATCCCGGCTGGTGCCTGGCTGGCTGGAGTCCCTTTCAAAGGCCTCACCATCCTCCCATTGAGGATGGGCATGCACTACTCTCATGTGCTCCCTGAGAAGACTCTCATTAGGTGCTGGGAAGCCACAGTAGACACAGGCATTGAGGCCTGGGGGTGCTCCATAGGATGGATAGATGAGGTCACTGGCACTGATGACTGGGCTTCCAGCCCTGCTGCCACCCCCACAAGGTTCCTCGGCCGCTTGGCTGGGCATCAGCTCATGCACATGCAGCTTGGCATGTTGCACGAAGGCCTTAGAGGAATTGGTGCCAAAGACACACTTTGGACACTGCAGTCGTGCCTTGCGGCCCTCAGCCCCTGGAAATTGCTTCAGCTTTTGAATCTCCTCGATGATCTTCTCCCGAGAAGCCTGGTGTAGCCGCCAGTGCTGCTCTAGAGCAGCAGGCTCTGCAAAGGCCCAGCCACACTCACTACAGGAAAGAAGAGCCAGGTCAGCTGGGGGCTCCTGGCCTGGTGCTCTGCGGTGTTGGCTCATGTGTTCTAGAAGGTGCTCTTTGTGCTTGAAGTAGATACTGCACTCTATGCATGGAAACACTGCTGGCTCTTCTTCCTCCTCA
Source organism: Rhizomys pruinosus (assembly GCA_009823505.1). Lineage (NCBI taxonomy): Eukaryota > Metazoa > Chordata > Mammalia > Rodentia > Spalacidae > Rhizomys > Rhizomys pruinosus. The sequence continues at coordinate 76,725 of VZQC01003956.1, read as the reverse complement.
TCATGGCCATCATCGTCCCTATCAGACATCTCTTGCAATAGTTCACACAGGTACGGTCCTGTCTGGACTGGGGATAAAACTGGTTGCAGACGCTCCACAGATGCCTCAGAATTCACTGTCCAGGTCTGTGTGGCCACTTCCAGAGCTGATGTGTGTAAGCCCCACTCAGATGGGTGGGGCCCCTCGAGGGCCTCTAAGTTCTCTCTGCTACTCACCACCTCCATGTCCAATGTTTTGGGACTATTGTCCACTGGTACAATTACCCTCCTGAAGGAAGTGATGGGTGGAGGCTGGGGAGGTAGGTTCAAGTGCATCCCTGCATCCCTCAGGGGCCCCTGTTCATCTGCATCTCCAAGCCAGTCAAACTTCCGGTGGCCTAGAGGGTATTTCTCCAGGAACTTCAGTTCACTCTGGTGGGTGAACCTTCTGGGACCCTTGACCTTGGCATGAGGTTCCACAGTTCTCACAATAACTGAGTCCTCAAATCTCTGCTCAGACGGAATGCCCGCCCCAGCTTCCTGGGCCATAGGGTGCTCCCAGGGGCCCTGGATATGAGGGGACCCAGGGAAAAGATGGGGTGGTGGGGACCCTGGCCGAAAGTCCAGGCTGTCTCCATCCCAGTAGCTGCAAGGAAGTGCCAATGGGGACAGGTTAGCTGTGAGCTTCAGTTTCCCTCCCTAGGGTAGTGGTGACAGGGAGTCCTCCCAGGCTGGCTGGAGCAGTGCCTGGAGATCCAGTGTAAAGTGACTGTGGAGAGGCTGGGAGTGTGGTAGTAAAGGCAGGGAAGTCCAAGTGGGCCTTTCCAGAGGTGATGGGTCAAAAGTCAGGTTCAACTCTCAGGAAGCACCTGTTCATGTAGCCCAGCCTATTGTGTATCATGGGGAAAATGGGCAGAGACTGCAGGTTGTGGATGGAGTCTCACAACAGCATCCTCAAGTCAGGTGGTGCAGTGAACTCTCCTTTCCCCAGGGGAGGATCCTAGGCTCTGACCTGGGCTCCAGCCTGCTTCTGTCTTAATATTCCCCAAATATCAATGAGGCAATTTAGTTAGTTTAGTCACATCTCTACCCCAAATTTCATGATGTCAACTTTGTGGCAGGACACCTCAAAAGAGGAGTGACTGATGGTACCAGTGACCCTTCCTGTATGAGAGATGGATGGGGCTGATGGGTCAGGGCACATGAGGTGAGTTCTCTGGGTCTCAGTTTTCCAGTCAGAAAAATGGCAGCTTGCAGTTTGTTTTCCTGATACAGTGTCTCAGGAGCTTTCTAACAACTGTCACCAATGAAAACTACCACCCATGGCAAGTACTTACTTAAAGGCTTATCAAACTTACAAGTGGGGACTGTAACCCCAGAAGACATAGGGTAAAAAAAGGCATAACTCTGCTTAGGAAATCAGGAAACACTTTATTTCACCTGATGCTTGGTAAACCGATGGAACTTTGTTTGTTTGTTTGTTTGTTTGTTTGTTTGTGACAGTATTTCCCTGTATTCCCAGCTGGCCTGGAACTCACAAAGATCTGCCTGCCTCTTCCTCCCAGCTTGTTTGTTTTTTGAGATAGGGTTTCTATGTAGCCTCAGCTGGCCTAGAACTTGCTATGTAGACCAGGCTGGCCTCGATCTCAGAGCTCCACCTGCCTCTGCCTCCCAACTGATATTTTATTTTTATTTTACAAGTATGAATGTATTGCCTGCATGTAAGTGCACCTGTGTTGTGCAATACCTGTGGAGGTCAGAAAAGGGTGCTGGATTCTCTGGAACTGGAGTTATAAACAGTTGTTAGCTACCATGTGGGTGATGAGAATCGAACTGGGGTCCCGAAGAGCAGCCAATGCTCTTAACCACTGAGCCATTTCTCTAGCCCCATGATGGGACTTCTTAATCAGAGCATTCCTGATCAGTTTTCTCTTCATTTTGTCCCCTGTTGGGAATTGAACCTAGGCCTTATACTCTACCACTGAGCTATATCACTAGCCCCTCCCCCCTTTTGAGTCAGGGTCTTGATAAACTATTCAGGTTAGCCTTGAACTTACTCTGTAGCCCAGGCAGTCCTTGAATTCAAGATCTTCCTCCTTTAACCTCTGAGCAGCTGGAGATTATAGGCCTGCACCACTAGAACTGGCTTTTATTTATTTATTTATTTATTTATTTATTTATTTATTTTTATTTGAGACAGGGTCTCATTTATGTAGCCCAGGCTGGTGTTGAACAAGATCCTCCTGCCCCAACCTCCAGGTCCTGGGATTATAGGTATGTGCATTGTGCCCAGCATCTCCCTTCATTTTCTTGTTCTTTTTTTCCATGCAGGGTCTCATGTACCCTGGGCTGGCCTTGAATTCACATGTAGTGGAAGAGGATCTTAGACTCCTGATCCTCCTGCATCTGCCTGGTAAGTGCTGGGATTACAGACTTGTACTGCTATGTTTGCCTCCTTTCATTAAGAGCCTGCCTTAGAAATGGGTAGGGGGATGGATCACACCCATGAAACAGGTGAGGAGATACATAGCACACAGAGGCAGGCAGGGGCCATAGTGTTACCTCGCTAAGCCCCATTGCTGCCCTGCAGGCTAACAGGGCCATCCTCTGAGGGCTGTGGCAGTCACTGGGCTGAGGATATGCTGAGAGCTCAGAACATAACAGCTATTCATTTCGAGACCTGTTATTAATCCCAAGACTATCACAATTATATATTAGCAACCACCATATATTAGCTGTTTTTAATAAGGGTAGCAGGGCTGGGTACAGCATTAACACAGTTTGTAAGGCCAGAGTTTCTTCACCAGTACCATAAAAATAAACTCAAACAAAATCAGAAGCTGAGTTTGGTGGTACATGCCTATAATCTCAGCACTTGGAAGGCAGCAGGCCAGTCTGATCTGTATTACATAGCCAGTTTCAGGCCAGCCAGGGCTACATAGTAGGACTCTGACTGAAGAACAGAAAAGGAAAGAAAAGGAATAAGAGTAGTGGCCATTAATGCATTGAGATTGATTCTGTTCATCTCTAATGCTTCTTGGATCCCCAAGCAAATTTGTGATATGCATCTTGTAGTAGGCTAATTTGCATTTTGCAGATGAGGAAACTGAGGCTCAGAGAAGCCTAGTATTTATTCTAAGGGTCACTGGACAGACAGCCTGGACACAAAGGGTCCAACTTGTAGCCTCCTCCCTTTCTGGCTCCTGGCAGGGATAATGAGAGTTGACCTTCTGTGTTGCTCCCAGACCCCACACCCAACCCTAGCACATACCCAAGGGCTTGCCTACTGGGAGCCACCTCCTCCTACCTGGCCTTCTGATTCCCTCCTGTCCCCTTATTCCCTGGGGGCTGCTATGGGGCCTGGACACTCCTGCTTGCCCCCCTGCCCTCCCTGAGGTCAGGGCCAGCGTGGCACTCACCAGCTGCTGATCCGATGGGTGGTGGAGGTGGCACGGGGGAGGGCTTCGCTGAGGCCAGGATGGGGTTGCCCATCTGCAACAGAGAGGGGAGACCCTGAGGGGCTGGGGTCCCTTTGGCCAAGGCCGGGGTCCCCCTGGCCGGGGCCCTCCAAACCCCAGCTCCAGGAGCCTTGTGGGGCAACTGTGGGCTCCCAACCCTCTCCCTCAGAGGCTTTTGGCCTCTGTATTCCTGTGCCCTAAAAGGGGGTTCTCTGAGGGAATGCCCCTTCAGTCTCCTACCGGACTTCTGGAGCTTGCGCCTTCCCCACATCCAGCAGCCAGGATGGTTGTTTTAAAAATTATATCCTGGGAAAAACTCATGTGACATGTGGCTTCTTATTCTATCTACAGGAAAAAGCTAGCTTTCCGCCCGCCATGCTGATGGTGCGCCACTGGATCCGGGTCCTTGCTAGTCTCTGCATCTTACTTGCCTCTCTTGCCTCTGGCTGGTTTCATGGCTGTTCTGCCCAATGCTCTCTAGCCTCAGGACCTTTGCACTTGGTATTTGCTCTACCAGACCACCCTTCTCCGACCACCTACTCAAATGACCCCCTATGGTCGTCTGACTCCCTTTTTACTTTATTTATTTAGGTTTCTGGCCTCAAAACTCAAAATCCTCCTGCCTCTGTCTCCTGTGCCACCATGCCTGGGACCCGTTTCCTTTCTTTCTTAGGTCTCCCAGAAAGCATCAGGCTCCTTCTGTGGATGGCTGCTCACCTGGGTCCCCTAAACCCACACAAGCCTCCTGAGAGTTAGGACATCTGCAGCCTCATCCATGGCAGCATTCGAGTACCTGGCATGCAAGTGCTCAACAAACTTATACTAGACAAAGCAGGGAGCCTGGCCACCCTGAGCCATGAAGGACCCGGGCCTGTCTTCTGGACCCCTTTCCAGGCCTAAATCCTAGAATGGAATCCCTTGTCAGGGACTCCCACCACCTCCAACAACACAGATAGAGCCAACTCTTCATTATCTGCCTATAGAGCCAATGCCTAGAGCGACCACAGGAATCCTGGCCTGCACCTCCCTACCCAGCATGCTTGCCTGACACAGGCAAGCATGCCAATCAGGGAGTATGCCAATTGCTTGGGCCAAGGTTAACACACTGGGGAAACTTGTGCCTTGGCCAGGGCCCCACAGATACAATTGCTGGATCAGCCTCAATTTGAGGATAGTTCAGAAAGGGCAAGGACTGGCATGGATTCTTCTTCTACTTCTCCACTGTCCAGTTCTGCAGTGGGAATTGAAAGCTGACCACTGGGAATCAAGGACTGAAAATGGAAGGCGGTGGTCAGGAAGGTATTGGTCTGTTGAGCCTAAGAAAGGGGCTGTAGCAATGGCATTGCCTCTGAAAGTTGGGGTATGGGTACAGAAATTTGCATATTCTAGAGAAGAGTGATTTTAGCCTTGACATTTTGGCAGGATATGTCTGGGCTGAGGTGATCCTTTGCATTATAGGATGCTCAACAGCATCTTTGGTCTCCACCCACCCCCAAGACGTCAGTACCTCCATATCGTGCAGGCATGCCAACCAAAAATGTTTCCACACTTTCCCAAGTGTCCTTGGGAACCTGAGCATCCCCATTTGAGAACCACTGAAGTAGCTATGCAGGGAGCAGGCCCATGCTTGGGTATGTGGGATGCAGTGTGGGAGACATAACCTCCAGAAAGGCTCTTTCCTGGACACTGGATTCATAGATGAAAGCTTTTTAGGACAGGGTGAGTACTTCATAGATAACCGTCCTGTCACAGCCTGAAGATATGGGTCTAAGGGTCCCAGGTGTCCTGTTTCTGAGTGTCCCAGATTTGATGACTGCATGATGCCTGTTGTCTAAGAATTCTATGAGCCAGGGGGCCACACTGGCCTCTTTATCTGAGAAGCTCCTATTTTTAGTGGTGGCAACTTTGGAGGAAGGAGGCCAAGTAAAGCCTGTGTCTGACAGTGAGGAGACAGGGGCTTTACCCAGAGGCCTCCATACCAGAGGGGATCCAAAAGTCCCTGTGGGTCATGAGGTACCTGGGTGCAACCCTTGGGCAGTAGCCATGCCACAGGCTCTCAGTGGTTCCTGCCATGTGGGATCCCCAAGACAGCTTACAAATGACAGAAACGTGTGTCCATGAGCCACTTAAACCCAAGCCAGAAGCTTAGTAGATTGGCCAAGAATCCACACACTGACAGACAATTCCAAGTTCAAGGCTCAGAAGTGTGACTTGAAGTTTTCCAGGTCCAAGCTTCAGTTTTGTCTTCAGTACAATGGACTCAGGCTCTAGGGGCCAGTGATGAGAGCCAATGAGCTCACAGGAAAAGTTCCATCCAGAAACACAGCGATGGAGGGGAAGGAGATAGGTCCAGAAACACAACGATGGAGGGGAAGGAGGTAGTTGGGTATCCTGGGTGTCAGGGCTAGCTTGGCAACGTCCCAGGGTGGAAGCTGGAGGCTGCTCTTGGAACCTCAAGTTTGCTTGCTTCATTCTCTGATTTACTCCCCAGCCTTGAGCTCCATGGGTTCAGAAATGATGCATTCTTTGTCCCAGACTCCTCTGTCCCCCCAAACAATGGAAGGCTTGTACCAGACTCTTCATTGGTCTCTGTGGAACATCTAAGGCCCCAAGACTTTGGCACCTGGGAGGCCTACCTCAGTGGTGTACGATGCCAAGGCTGCAATGGGGCTGGAGGTAGGTCCCAACCAATAGCCGTAATGGAAGACAGCGAGGACTGGATATATCCTTGTCCAGGCAGAGGAGTTTGGAGGTGGCCACTCCTCAGAGTCCTAGAGGGGCTCTTAGAGCAGCACAGAGGTGAGGGAGGCTTCAGGATGGAATAGCAGCCCCACAAGCTATTCCTATTTATAAACATCACAAGACTCCCAGGGCAAGTGCCTGGTCTACAAAGGGGAAGGGGGTCAGACAGGCTGAGAGAACAGCAGGAGGGAGCCCAGGTCTTCCTCCAACCTCCTAGCCACGATCCTACTTCAGTGCAGCCCCCCTACCTGTGCTCCCATTTGCTCAGGAAAACCATAAAGGGTGGGATTAGTCCCCCTCCATGGCCACTTCCTCCTTCCCAGGCTGTGACACAGGTGCATGCATGGTTGAAGGCACACACCTACCTACCTACCTTTTCTAGACCTGGTTGACTGCCACATGGAGAAGAAATGCCCAGTCTCTTGGAACTTAGAAATGCTCCCTTGAATTCCCACAAAGTCAAGACCTAGGCCCCACCCTGGCTAGTTGTGTGACCTAGGATAAAGTACTGCTACTTTCTAGGCCCTGAGGAGGGGACTGCTCGGGGATAACCCTCTGCCCTGAGGAGTGTCAATCATTACCATTGCTGCCTCAGTGGGCAGGTGCCAGCACTCACCTCTAAGCCTCTGCAAGGGCAGGTGTCCCAGATGGGGCACTTCCTGCCTATTTGTCACTCACTGCTCTTCATCCTACTTCTAGGTGTATGTTTATCACCCTTGCCCCAGAAGATGGGAGTCCCTGACAGCATGGCTGGCATGTACTCTGTCCCCTTGTGCTTGGCGCGATGAAGACGGGTCCATAAATACCTGAGCATCACAAAAAGTGCTGTTGGGCAGTGGCAGGTCAAGGAGCTCCAAGAACACCGTGAAAGGCTGCTAAGGGGTGGGGTGGGGCTCAGTGGCAGAACACCTGCCTCACACGAGCAAGGCTGGGTTCCAAAGTCAGCCATGCAAAAACCAACAACCACCACATCAAAAAACAGGAAAAAGAGGAGAGGAAAATGAAGAGGAGGAGAGAAGAAACAAAAAGTTACCTTAAAAACTAAAAGAGAGGAGGCCTTAGAGCATCTAGCTCAGTTGCACAGTGCTCGTCTAACAGCAAGCAAAGTGTTTATGTCCTCCAGAGACTGACAAAGCCAAAAACAAACAAACAAAAAACAAACCAAAAAAGACAGATAAAGAACATTTATTTTAAAAACTAAAGAAGAAGAAGGCTGAGGTGTAGCTCAGTGGTAGACCACTTGCAGATGTATGCAAGGCTCTAGGTTCAGTCCCCAGCACTGTGAAAAATACAAGAAGGATGGATGGGGCTGTTAAACCACATTACTGCCTGACTCTGTGACCTTAGGCTATTTACTTCAGCCCTCTGGTTCTTAGATTCCCCATTTCTTTTTTTTTTTTTTTTTTTTTTTGTCTTTTTGAGACAGGGTCTCCCTGTAGCCACAGCTGTCCTGGAACTCGCTCTGTAGACCAGGCTGGCCTTGAACTCACAAAGATCCGCCTGCCTCTGCCTCCCAAGTGCTAGGATTAAAGGCGTGCACCACCACGCCTGGCTACTAGATTCCCCATTTCTAACAAGAGATAAATAATCCATAATATATAACCCCCACACAAAGGTTCCTCTAAAAATTACATGAATCTGTCACACAAAGGGGTGGGAAGGAAGGAACCCCAATGAAGTACTTGGAAATCATTAGAAGCCAAAGGTTTAGGGGATCAGCCAAGGAGATGGAGAGGCCTGATGTATCAGTCCACTTTTCTCCAGACACATCAGCCTTCTGGGTCCCTGAACATGCCAGGCTCCTCCCTAGCACAGGGTTTTGTACTCGCTGTTCCCTTGGCCTGGCACACCCCTCCTGCTACTCATTCCATGCTCCTCAAATACCACTTTCCCACAAGCTTTTTCCCATGCCTTCTTGGCATGGTCCTGGTACTCTGCTTAATATCTGCACAGCCACTGTCATCACCTGCCCTTACAACATTTGTTTCCTTGTCTGTCTTCCATCTTCCCTTCTAGAATGTCAGTCTCTGGAGGGCAGGAACTCTTGCCTCTTTATTTACAGTTATTTTCTCCAGCACCCAGAACAGAGCCTGGCACACAGTAGGTGGTCAGTATTTGATGAGTTAAATAACAAATGGGTGAGGACCCTTGTACAGGGTAAACCAAGGCAGAAGGGGGTGCTGGGCATCTCTGACTCCCCAGTCTCTCCCTCACCACTAGAGGGGACAAGCTGTTTTGGCCCATGACTCTGGAGCTAGGGTCTACCAAGATGTCAAAGGAGGAAATGGAGGGGGGATTGATTGGGGAGGAGGGGGCACTTGGGGAACAAGTGGGCTTTGGGCAAGGAACTTAGGATGCTGATATAGGCATTTGGATCTAGCTGGTGTTTGACTTGGAGGAGGTAGCCAGGCCACCCAGAGTATAAATTCCAGCTCCTTTGGGAGACCATGACCCAGTCTGTGTCTCCTAAGACATCTATTTTCACAAGGGCAAAACAGGAAACTAAACAGCAGAGCGCCAAGAGAAGGCTCTGAACTTCAAGAAGAATCAGAATCCCAACTCAGCCCCTGTTGGGCTGACTAATGTGGCTCTCTCTGAGCCTTGGGGACCTGGTAGGATGTTTCCTCAGGGCTACAGAGCCCTCTTACCAGAAATGCCACTTCTGCCATCCAGAATGTCTCGGGGGCCTTCCTTGGTGATAGGCAGGTAATAGGTAGACCTGAAGATGTCACCTTCCCCCTCAGCAGCCTCAGCCCCACCCTCGATGTCCTCCCTTGGACCTGGGCCAGGCAGTCTCTCTGGGCCTCGAGGACGATCTGGGGCAGCCAGGCCACCTGCCAGTGGCCCCTCCATGCGTGCTGTTTATCTTCACTCAGTGCTGGGCAGGCTCAGAGGGACATTGTGAACCTGGGGACAAAGAAGACAAGGATTTTACTAGAGGTAAGAAATGAATTCTTTCTCCGTTTCCCCTCCCTCAAAACCCTAGTCCTCACCTTTGAAGCCCACTGCCTCAGTTTACCTCCTAGTCCAAGAGAGATGAGTAAATGGTGCTGAGGCCCCATTCATACCTGTTATATATAGCACAAGCGCCTCAAGCCTCAGTGTGCCTCAGTCTCCCATGGCTAACTCCTCTTTTTACCCAGATCCTTCACAGCCTCAGTTTACCTCACATATGCACACTCAAATCACCTCGGTCTTCCTCATCAGTCCTTCCACCTCTCCAGATTCCTCCCATCACCCGCTCACAGCTTTGTCCTTCTCAGTTGCCTCCTGCTTCACCGTGCCTACACAGCCTGTGGCCCTGCTTCCAGTTTCCAGGATCCCAGTTACTTCCACATTATGAGCCCAAGCCGTCTCAGGTGCCCCATCTTTGCCCCTTTACTTTTCTCCCTCTCGTTGCCTGCATCAATCACCCCTACACTTTTCTGCACTCTGACCTTTCTCCCCACCTGGCGCCTTACGGTTCTTCAGAATTATCCCCTTAACCAACCCACAGCCTCAAGTGACCCCACCATTAACCCTTTACCCTCTCAAGCATGATGTCTCATGCATACCAAGCCTGGGATTCTCCACCCTGCTGCCCTCCAACAATACTGGTTGCATCCTCCACCGCTATTGATTGCTCTGGTCCGAGGACGAAAGGGACCAATGGAGCTCCTGGTCCATAAATAAGGACCCTGGGGTGGGGGTGGGGACTGTCCTCTCCACCTATAAATACCTTCAAGGTAGCGAGGAAAGTGAAGGGCTGGAAGAGGCGCTCTCCCCAGGGAGATGGTGGTGAGGCCGGGCCCAGGCAACCGGGGCGGGGCGGGGCTCCAGGCCTAGTTGCAGGCGCTGCCCTCGGGGGGCCTGGGTGCTTCCCAGGGGGCCAGTCCAGGGGCCAGCAGCCTTGGCGGGGCTGGGTGTCCCTGCCCAGGCCTGAAGGAAGCACCTGCGGGTGCCCACTGGGGTGGGCACTGCCTGTGGGGAACCCACAGGACCGCAACTTCGGAGCACTTTGGCAGCTTGGGGATGAGGGGGCCTCCAGTCCAGGCGTTTCCACCCCCTAGGGTCTCAGAGGTAGTAGCGGCGCAGCGCGAGCGCACCCTTAGGGGAAGCCAGGGTCTCAGGGATGCGCCCTCCGCCCGTGCACCTCGGGGCGGGAGACCCCGCGGGACGAGCCGAGGTAGGGGGAGACACCTGCCCCGAGACCCCCTCCCCTCCCCCACCTGTGCGGCCCCGCCCCCGACAGGCCCCGCCCCGCCCCGCCCCCCGCCCCAGGGGGTCCCGCCCGGTCCAGCCAGCCCAGGCCTCCCGCTCCCAGCTCCGGCTCCGCCCCGCCCGCCCGCTTTCCCGGCGGTGCGGGGCCTCACCAGGGAAGCGTCGCAGGCCGCTAGGGGCTGGGGTTCGGAGCTCCCCTCCTTGGTGCCGCCGTCGCTGCTGCTACCGCCGCTGCTGCTCCGGATGCCGGTGCCGCGGCCTCTGCAGCCGCCGCCGCCGCCGCCTCCACCACTCCGGGGACATTGTCCCTTTAAATCGCTCCCCTCGCCGCCCCGCCCCCCTGGCGCGCCGCGGTGACCTCAGCGCGACAGCCCCGCCGCGCCGCCATGATGAGGAGGTCTAGGGGGGGTCCCCCCACCCTTCCGCCCCCCCCCCCCCGCCTGTAGTCCCGGGGGGCGGAGGAGGTTAGAAGGGGGGGAAAGCCCAGCGGGCTCGCGGCCATATTGGGAGTGGCCAAGCAGGTCACCCTTAAAGGGCCAGTGCAACCTGAGCGTCCAGGGAAAGATTATGTTACTATGACAACACACTTGCCCTCCTGCCCCCAATAGTTTCATCACCCCACTGGTTCTTCCCATAGAAGGTTCGCTGTTAATACCAGATGAGTGGGATGGAAGCAGAGACGTTTCCCCTGGGTCATTGATAAGTCAGTGAGGACTCCATCTAGTCCGTATCTTTCAGTCTCTTGCCCCTGTCAGCCATCTTCTATCCATAAGCGCACTAGTCCTTCCCTTTCCCCATTATTCACATTAGACTTCAACATCTTCAAGACCGTACAACTACTGCAGTCCCCAGTACTAAGCTCCCCTTCTCCACCTAGTCCCCAGTATCACAGCATCCAGAGCATACCATCACACACATCACGAGGCTGGCTGCTTTCTCTTATCCATCATATATTTGTCTCCCAACCGATTCACCCACATGCTCAATTGTTTGGCCACTCAACTACCCATCTGATCAATAAATCATTTCATCTATTCACACTTCTCAACACCTATTCATCTATCCAAACCCCTCAACACTTATTCATCTATCCAAACATCCACTTAATCTATTCACCCCAAATTCCCAATTATCTATCCACACAACCAAGCAAGTATTCAGTAATCCCTACCATCCTTCCACCAAGCCACCCATGCAGCCATCCAATTGCATGTTTCTCTAAGTGAGGATAGGGTTCATGTCTATCTACTTTTTTGTTTTCCCTGGGATCCTTTCAGAGTCTAGACCTCAGTACATGTGATAGATGTATATAACTGATTTATCAATTGGTTCAGATATTTATTTCCTACTATGAGTCAGGCCTTCTCTAATAGACCTATCTATCCATTGTGATTAGTAATTTGTGGTAAATGTCTACCAGGCCAATCATTTAGTGAATGCTAATCAAGGCCACTGTTCTACTCACCTTACCCCTTACTCATAACTCAAATGCCTGTTCATGTACTCAGCCAGCCACAGAGCTCAGTTGTCTTCTCACCTATGTTCTTTTCTTCATCTGCCTCCCAGACTCAGACTTCCTCTGCAACAAAGTACTCGGCCTGTGATTTAGAGTCTAGGAAGATTCTATCATCTAGGGTCCAGGGGATTGGTAGGAGGTGAGGTGGGTGGCAAATATGTGCTTCACTGAGAAGCGGGTGCTGCCCATAAAAGTGATGAATGCCTTTTACTGAAAACCTTTAGCAAAGAGATTTCCACAATGTAGAGAACTTTAGATCCATTTTAAACTTTTTTTTTTTTTGCATTGGATTCCCCTGGAACTGGAGTCAAAGACGGTTCTTAGCCGCCATGTGGGTGCTGGGAATCAAACCCGGGTCCTCTGCAAGAGCAGTCGGTGCTCTTAACCACTGGAGAGATGAGCCATCTCTCCAGCCCCTTTAGATCCATTTTATAGATGAGACAATAGTGCTGGCCCAAGGTCACACAAATGGTGAGAATCCATTTATATTTCCATCTCCAAAAGACCTCAAATTAGGGAAGAATGATGGAGGGTTGAAATGGGAGCCTGGGTGTATGCTCTGGTCAATCATACGTAGCAGCAAAGAAACCAGTGATTTGGGGGCTGGAGAGATGGCCCAGCAGTTGAGAGCACCGACTGCTCTTGCAGAGGACCGGGGTTGATTCCCAGAACCCACATGGCGGCTAGGAGCTCTTTAGCTCCAGTTCCAGGGAGTCCAACGCCCTCTTCTGACCTCCGCGGTATTGCATGACACAGTTGCACCAACTTACATGCAGACAGTACACTCATACACATAAAAAATAATAAAAATTAAAAAAAAGAAACCAGTGATTTTACTGAAATGGAGATTTTACTGGGCAATCCCACAGTACCAGAGTGGTTAGAACTTCCAGCTCTCCCTCACGTCTCCATACACACATTAGGTCATGCAATACTGAAGCTGGGTCTGATAATCTCCTAAGGTGGCTCTTTTGGCTTCCAGATCATGTTGGGTGGGATAGGCAGCTCAGGTGGTGTCTCCATTGACAGAGAGTGCTTTGAGAGGCAGGGGCTGGCTCCAGGATGCTGGAGTCCCTGGAAGATGCTGTAGGCTTTGAATGGTAGCCCTCAGCTGGTCCTGAGTATGCTCCATCTCAGCCAGGCGGTATTCCTGGAAAAGGTGGAGGTGGGTTCCCTGTCAGGGAAGGATGATTCACCAACCAGGCTCCCCACCTCTCCAGTCTCCAGCAAGAATCTCACCAGATTTCTCAGCCTCTGGTCTTCACTGCTACCCTCAGGATCCAACTTTGAGTTCCTGTAGGGGTGAAGTCCAGGTCAGAAGCTGAGGAAATCCCTTTCCTCCTGAGTGGACAGCCAAGGACCCAGTGAGTGGGGTTTGGAGTGCAGTTGGGGTTTGTTCATGCTAAAGGACTGGGCAGAGTATGAAGAACTGGTATAGTGGTGCAAGCCTGTAAGAATGCTGAGACCTGAGGATGAAGGGTTTGAGGTCAACCTGGCCTACATAGCTAGGCCCCGGTGCAAAGGAAAGAAAAAAAAAAAAAGGATGAAATAAAAGATGCAAGGTTTAATCAATCACCATTTGGAGGAGGAGACTAATCAATGTCTGGGATGCGCCCAGGTGGCCCGGTCATGCAGCTAGGAGAGGCTGCCTGAGGGTTAGGTTGTGAGACCCTGCCTGGGCGTTAAGTCCAGAGCAGAACGCCTGGAGCTGGCTAGATCTTGGGGGCGGGGCTGATGTAGGGGGCGGAGTCGTTATGTCCTGGGGTAGGGACTGTTTAGGGGGTAAGGCCTTTCTGAGAGATTTGTGCGGTAGCCTGAGAGAAAGCGGGACCAGACAGACCTTCTGAAAGACCCCTCCAGCCTCGAGTCCAGGTCCTGCAGCTGACCCTGCATCTGCTCCTGCTGCTCAGTCAAGGCCTGGATGTGGACGTTCAGGGACTCCACTAGGCGGGACAGCGCTTTCTGTTCTTCGCGCAGCGCGGCCACTTCACACTGGAGCTCTGCCAGCTGTGGGAAGACTCAGCGCTAACCCGACGGGTCCTCTCCCAGTCCCATGCCGCGCCTGACCACCGACGGGTTCAGAGAGGGCGACCCAGCGCAGCCGGCTCTGGTCTGACATCAGTTCGGGCTGACGCTCAGTCCACTCCGCGGCCCGCCCCACCCCAGGCGCGGCTCTGAAGCGGACGTCACCTTGCCCAGCGGTCGCTGCGTGCCCTGAGCCTGGCTTCGGTCGCGGGGCTGGTCCAGCTGGCGCGTCCAGGGCACCGATGGCTTCCGCGGCAAAGAGGCGGAGGCCCCCGTCCAGGGCCGGCCTCGGGGCGCGGGACCGGGGCGCAGGGAGCCCTTGGGTCTTGGCCGGGCCCCCGTCGACTGGCGGCGGGGGTTAGGGCGTCTGGCAGGGACGCTCTGCGTGCGCTGCACCTGCCGTGGCCGCCATAGGGGCTGCTCATTTTCCCGCCGCCGGCAGGCCCAGCTCCCCGCTCCTTGGAAGCTGCGCAGAGACTGGCTCTTGGAAATAAGAGGGGTGTGCTTGGGGAGATCTCGAGGCGCCAGGAAGCCGGGCTTCTCCCCTGCAGAGAAGCTGGGAGTGGGGTGTAGGAGCTCAGACCCTCAGTTAGGCCCCGAGATGACTCCACCCCAATCTCTGGCCAGAAGTGACCCTACTTCATAACCAATGGGACCCAGTGTTAGGACCACATTTTGACGTATGACTTTAATGATTCTACCTGTAACTTCTGACTCCCAAACCACCCCAGTCTAATCTTTGCTACTCTTTGGCTTTGGCCCTGAATTGCTCTTGACCAGACCCTTTCTGTAACCTCTGTCCAAACAAGCATACCTTCAAAAGGTGACCCTATCTTCTCTCCAGCCTCTGACCTCAAGCTGACCACGTTGTTCCTGTTCCCGGGCAGAACATGAACTCTGACCTGTGATCCATCATGACTAGCCCTATTCTGTCCTTAATCTTGACCTCTGCTCCTCTGACCTTCCTAACATCAGCTCTCTCTGACCCCTGATTTGACCTCATCCCCAGCCTCTGATGATGCCATCATCTCTTACAAGGCTACTTTCTCTGATCCCAGAGGTGACCCTTTTCTGGCCTCTGACCAGAGGCTCTTGGACTATTTGTGACTGCCTGACCCTCATGTGGTTCATGCTGACTGCTTACAAGAGGCCATCCCCAGCCTCTGATCTCTGACTCCAACAAGATCCCACCCCTAGCCCCTGACATTATACATCTTGACCTTAGACCCCTCCTCCCACTTATAAGAGCCCAGACCAGACTAGAGGTTACCTGGAATGGACTTGTGGGGGAGGCCAGGGAAGACGCATTGGCACAGACACTGGGACAGGCCGGCCCTCTTCGATAGCTCGTAGAATGGTTGGCAGTGGTTCCAAGCTGTCTTGGGTTGTCTGTCAAGGCATGCAAGGAGGCCCTGTGAACTGCCTGGAGCCAGAGCCTCCCAGCCTTGTTGGCTCCCCACTCTGCCTCTGTCCAGGACTCTGGTCTCAGACCACACCTGGTCAAGTTCAGCAAAGATTGTGCAGAGCTGGGCGTGCAGGACTGCCAATTGGAGGGCCAAGTCTCCACTGCCCTGGTAGCTGCTGGGTGTGGCATCCACATTTACCACAGCCACCTGGTCCAGGAAGCGTTGCATGGCTGGCCCGTGATCTTCCAGAAAGCCATTCATGAAGCCCATGTAGGCTTCCTTCTCACCAAACCTGAGTCGGGGCCAGAAAGGGGGACTCAGGACAAGCATCTGCCAACTCCCTACTCTCTCACCCCATTGGTGCCCCTCAGTTTCCCAGTACCTACGGGGCACAGTTGGCAAGATTCTGGATGACCTTGGCGATGAGCGTGAGGGTGCGGGCTGGGCCTGGGGTTGGATGCTCTGGTGTCAAGCCAAAGAGACTGGGTGCCAGGATGGCAGGGCAGAGGAGCCTCAGGAAGAGGGAGGCACACACTAGCCGGGGGCCCAGTGCTTCCGAACCATGTGCTTTGCAGGCTTCTCGCCAGCCTGAGAACACAGTGCCCAGCTCTGCTGGGAACCAGCTGGAGCAGAAAAAGCAAAAGTCAGAGATGGGGGCTAGGGGCATAAAGATTATGGATAGTTATGATCATAAGATCACAGGAAGCATTATGTAGCTTGTCTACAATCTATGGTTTATGAAGCCCATGTAAACTTTCTTCTCATTGAACCTGGGGTCTGTTTTAGGGTTGGGTCTATCTGGGATAATGATGCTTGCTTGGGGCTTAGGTCCCAGGGGCTCAGAGTTTGAGGCATAATTATAATTGGACATGAAAGTGAGGTGTTAGACATGAAGTAGGATGGGGTTAGGATTACAGTGGCACCTAGGGTCAGAAGTCATAGGATTAAGGATGCAAGTTATCCTAAGCCCAGAAGCCAAGAGGCTATACTGTCAGGTTTCTTATAACTGGTTTCAGCCGGGCGTGGTGGCGCATGCCTTTAATCCTAGCATTTGAGAGGAAGAGGCAGGCGGATCTTTGTGAGTTCAAGGCCAGCCTGGTCTACAGAGTGAATTCCAGGACAGCTGTGGCTACAGGAAGACCCTGTCTCGAAAAGACAAAAATAAATAAATAAATAAATAAATAACTGGTTTCATGGGATTTGGAATGCAGGGTCTATTAAAAGTGAGGGGTTGTGGGATTAGGAGCAATCATCTACAACCAGAAGTGGTTAAAGGCTAAGGAACTGGGTCCTAAGTTACTTGAGCTTTGGTGGTATGGCAACCCTGTGGTTGCCAGACAGCAAATAAAACTTCAAGACACCCTGTTAAATTTGACTTTGATATAAGTATGTCTCAAATATTGCAGTAAATTTATCTGAGTGTCCTGCATTTTATCTGACAACCTTAACTGGGGGCAGTGAGGGATCCAGGGCAACATGGTAGCTGAGAGGCAGGGCTAGACTGGGGTGCTGGGCCCCTGATTCTCACTCGTAGGAATGGATGATGGTTTCAAAGACTTCCTCACAGTTGTTTCTGAGTCTGGCCTGGTGCTCAGGCAGCTCTGGGGTTGGGCACTTGCTGGGGTCCACTTCACAGTCTTCAGTGGAGACAGAGATACGTCGTACAACTTGCCCTGGAGTCCAGCACAGATAGGTGAAGGCCACGAAGTACAAATTCATCACACCCAGCCTCTAACTTACACTGGAGGCACGGAACATCTTGAGAAGATACCGATTTCCAACTCCCACCAGAATCCTAGCATCCCGAATCGCTATTCGCTACCAGAATCCAGGTTACCCAGGGCCCCCTAGCTCTCCTCTGGGGTCATTTTAGCCCACCTACTAGGCCTCTGACACCAATCTCTCATCCAGCTCACCTAGGGTTTCCTGGAGGTACTCTTGTGCCACCAGTTTCATGTACTCATCAATGGCCTTGGTGGCTAATGTGTTTTCTCGAAATAGCAGCGCTTCACGGCCTCCGCAGCGCACCAGCTCTGCGGTGCCCAGGTCTGTCACCAATGCCTGTGGGGGCAAATGAGCCTGAGAATCCCAGTCACTGACCCATCTTTTGTGCCTGTGCACAAGCCTTGTCTCTGCTTGCTGATACTCAGGCACAGCGCTCATTTCTGGCGCTTTTTAGCTGAAGCCACAACCTCCTCTCCTCACTGCAGAATGAGCAGAGACTCAGCTCTAGCTGGTCCCAGGCCTCACAGCTCCAGGTCAGGCCCTGCCCCTCGCCCCTGATTGCTGAGCCACAGGCCCCGCCCCTCACGGAGCCCTGCCTCAACTAGCAGGGAGCTGGACTCAAGGCGCCCTGTCCGCGCCCGTCGGACTCCTCACCTGCGCCCGGCCCGTGGCCCGCAGCACGCGCACCATGACGGCTGCCAGCTCCTCCTTGGCCTGAGCGGGCAGCACGGGCTCCAGCGCCCTGCAGAGGCGCGCATAGTGGAAGGTGATGAACTCTGCCAGCTCCTTGTAGCGCTCCGACGGCTGCACTCGTAGGCGCCGCGCTCGGATTCGCGCCCGCAGCGCCGCCCCAGTGGACGCCCCGAGCAGCGGAAACCAACGCTCCAGGCCCGCCGCAGGAGCGCGGGGGACGCTCACCTCGTCCAGCGCCAGCGCCACGCGGCCCACGGCTGCGCTGGCCGGACCTGCTCCGCGCAACCTCAGTGACAGGCGACGGGCGGGTGGCAGCGCCTCGAAGTGGAAGCGCTCTGCCCAGAAGAGCTGGCCCAGGCCGGCCCGCGGGGCCGTGCGTGCCAGCAGCGCACCATCCAGCCACAGCTCGGCGCGCACGCCGGGCGCCGCAGCCCGGGGCAGCCCCTTGGCCTCGTGCACCCACACGCTCAGCCACATCTCCTCACGCTCCACGTTGTCCTGAGGGCAGGAGTAGGGTACAGGAGTGTTTCAGAGACGCCGGCGCTGCAGGGTGCTCACCATGACCCGGTGCACATTATGCGTGGGAAAATGGCTGTGTGCCTGGGTAAGGAAGGAGCAGAGAGCTCCTAGCTTTGCGGAGTCTGCACACATCCGGGCTCAGGACCTAGGATAGCTGCCCTGGACTGAGGATCTGGCGACAAGGCACGGTTTGGGATGCAAATTGCGCGGGAAGTGGATACAGGGACGAGTCTGACACTCAGGGGCTGGGTGTGTTTCACGAAAGAGGTTGGCGTGGAAAGGGTGGGAGTTGGCTTGTGGGAAGGTTTTCTGTGTCAGTCTCTTAAATGACCTGGTTGGGCTGGAACTGCCGACGAAGGTCTTCAATCCAACGGTCTCTCTCAGAGCAAGAGCGACAGGAGAAGCAGCGGCTCCCTCCTGCCCAGGTTACCTGTTAGGGCGGGGATTCAAGAGTGTCACTGTGGAGGGTGGAGACGAGGGTCAGGAAGGGAAGACGTTCGCGAGGGCCTTGCTTACCTGGAAGCAGTAGGGCTCCCCCAGGAGGCTAGGGTGCAGCGGCCAGACTCTCACGTCGCGCTCCGCGCCCAGGTCCAGCTCTGAGAGTGTGGCCAGGGATTCCCTGGAGCCCAGAGCACTTGGAGGTCTGAGGCGAGGGAGGAGGAGGAAGAAGTGATGCCCCCCCCTTGTCTTCCTGCACTCAGTCCTTTGCTACTGTCCCTCCCAGCCTCTTAGCCTTTGACCTACTGTTTCCTCTGCCTGGAGTGCTTAGCCCAGCCCCTTTTGACTTAATTAATTTTTATCCACTCTTCAGAGTTTTCTGCTTAAGGGACCCTTCCCTGGCTCCCTGGATCCAGGGTAGTCAGTTAGCTTCGATTTTATCAGAGCTCACCCCCACTCTTCAATCTAGGACTGGGAAGAGGGCTAGGGTCTTTGCGGTCCCAAGTTCTCTTCTACCCATGTCTACCTGACATGGGTAGAAGAGAAAGAGGAGGCCCTTGGAGGTGAAGGTAAGGATAAGAAATCAGGAAGGAGGCCGTGTTTAGCAGAGGCCCTGCAGCCTCTCAGACACTCTTACCCATCTCTAGGGGTGTGGGTTCCCAGCTCTGACCGGGACTTTTTCTTCTCTTTCAGCCTCTTGAGTAACCCCTGGGGAAAAGGGAGCAGTCAGCTGGGAGGAAACCTGGGCTCTTCCTCAGCAACTTCCCCCAGATCTATGGTCTGGGTGGACTCATTCTCCAACCAGGTGCATCAGCCGAAGCAATAACTGCACCCAGTAGTTCATGTTCAAGGACATATGTTGCAGTGGTGGGGATCAAACCTAGGGCCTGCTGAGGGGCCTCCATGCTGTGCTCTCCTGTCCAGCAGCTTGCACTTTTCTCTCTTTTCTTTTCCCTTTATTCCTTCCCTCCCTCCCTTCATCATGCTTTTTTTTTTTTTTTTTTTTTTTATTTTTGGTATTTTTGAGACAGGGTCTCCCTTTTAGTCCCAGCTGGCCTACAGCTCGCTTTGTAGACCAGGCTGGCCTTGAACTCACAAAGATCCTCCTGCCTCTGCCTCCCAAGTGCTAGGATTAAAAGTGTGCGCCACCACGCCCAGCGTGTCTTTTATTTTATTTTATTTTATTTTTGGTCTTTTTGAGACAGGGTCTCCCTGTAGCCCAAGCTGTGTCTTTTATTTTTAAAGCAGTGTTAGATATATCCTTGGCTGGCCTAGAACTCATTATGGAGCCCAGGCAATCCTCCTGTCTCTACCCCTGAGTGATGGGGTTACAGGCATGCACTGCCACACTTGATCTATATATAGCTATCTCTATCTATCTATCTATCATCTATCTATCTATCTATCATCTATCTATCATCTATCTATCTATCTATCTATCTATCTATCTATCTATAAACCTAGGTCTGGTGATAGAGTTCAGTGGTAGAGTACTTCTCTAACATGTGAGGCTCAGGTCTCAGAGTCCGTGTTTACTGTTGCCTCCATACTACCCCCCCAACCCCAACCCCCACAATGGCTGTCTTACCCGAACATTGTGGACCTGGTTGGAGCCTGCAGCTTCTGCTTCTGTTTTTCCAGGGGTCCGATCTGTGGTTGTCCAGAGGTGGGATATTGGGAGTGGGAAGTGTGGAGGTTGCACACCACCATGAAAAGCTTCCCAATCCCCCAGTTTCCCCCACCTTCCAATGTACCTGGATCCCTGAAGTTCCCCGTGGCCACTTGCATGCTGCCCTCTGAGCTGGCACTGCCCACTCGGAGCAGGCGAGGACCCTGATCCCCCGTAGGAGCAGATGGTCAGAAAGGGGAGGCAGACAGAAGGGGGCACAGGTGTTCCTGGTATTCCCCCTCTGCTGCAGCCTCTGTCCTGTCTCCTTCCTTCCTCTTACCCCCTCTTACCTCTTCCTCACCCCCGAGTAGCACCAGCCTTCCTTCAAGCAGGGTGAAGCCCCCAATGTCCCAGACAGGCACATCAGGGGTGGGTGCCTCCGGGATCTGTGGGACAGGCTGCTGGGGGTTTGCTTCCAGTTCCAGCTCTGGCTCTGGGAAGGGAGGGGTTGCTGAGGACTCACAGAGCCTCCTTTTCCCCCTCAGGCGACCTTCCTCCAGCAGACATGTACTCTGCAGCAATCATGCCAAGCCATGTATCTTTGGGCAAATCTCTACTTCCTTCAGGGGTTTGTTCAGCCCATTAGCTGTGTCCAGTACTATGTTTACCACTCTACATGCTTCTCTCTCTCAGTCCTCTGAGTGCCACTTAAAGGGCATTAGAACTGAGGCCCAGGGGGCTGGAGAGAAGACTCAGTGGATAAGAGCACATGCTGCTCCTGCAGGACCATGGTGGTACATGTCTTTAATCCCAGCATTCAGAAGCAGGCTGATCTCTGAATTTGAGGCCAGCCTAGTCTACATAGAAAGTTCCAGGGCAGCTAGGGTTACACAGTGAGACCTTGTCTCAAACAAAGCAAACCACAAAAAAGGAGCACTTGATGCTTTTGCAGAGGACCCAGGTTTGGTCACCATTGTTCACAACTCCTGTTCCAGGGAATCCAATACTCTCTTCTGGCCCCTGTGGGTGCACTTAAATATATGCAGGCAAAACACTCAGACACACAAAATGAACATAAATCTTAAAAAAAAAAAAGTAACTGAAGCCCAGAGAGGTTGAGTGGCCTGCCCAGAGTCACACAGTTTGTGAGTGTTTAAGGTAGGGTTCAAACACAAGCATTCCTCCCTTAGCCAAGAGAGTGGACAAGGGCCCTAATTGCATACACCTGTAATCTCAGTGTGTAACCTCACTGAAGCAGGAGGATGAGTCCAGGCCAGCCTGGATTAGAGAGAGATCCTATCTCAAGGGAGGGCATATAAAAAGTTAAAGACAGGGGTATTTTCTTTCTTGGAGAGGGGAGGTGGTGGACAGTGGCTCAGGGAAGGCCTCCTAGAGATAGTGCATTTGAATTTCATGAAGCAAACATGGAAGAGAAGGTGGCCAGAGAGTCCAAACAAAGCCTTGAGAGCGGTGAGGGAGACAGAGGTGAGAGCAAGAAGGCCTGCAAGGCTCAGAGGCTGGAGGGAGGCCCTGGGAATGGGTTGGAGGAACTAGGTTTTGCTTAGTTTTTGTTCATTTGTGGCACACGCTAAGAATGCCATCCGGCACCAGGTTACACCTCGCCCAGGAATCAGGATGTTATGGTGGTAATAGGGAGCCATGGGAAATGTTGGGTTGAGGAGGAGGAGGAAGCTGTTTGTCAGAAAGTTCTGTCTGGATCCTACAGTGGGCAAGGTTGAACATTGCATCCTGTGTGGAGGGCTGGAGACAGCTCAGCGGAAGAGCTCTTGCTCAGAGTTTACTTCCAGCACTGCCTCTCCCCCAAAGTCTCCGAAATACAGAACTTAAATTTTTTTTCTGGATTTATTTATTTTTAGCTCGTATGGCTGTGTATGCCAGTGGAAGCCAGAATAGAGTTTCAGATTACCTGGAACTAGAGTTACAGATAGTTGGTGGCTGCCATATGGGTGCTGTGAACTGAACCCAGGTCCTCTGTAAGTGCAGCAAGGGTTCTATCCGCTGAGCAATCCCTCCAGTCCCTAATATGGAACTTAAAAAATAATATTAACGGGCTGGTCTATAGAGTGAGTTCCAGGCCAGCTGGGGCTATTAGGGAGACACTGTCTTAAAAAAAAAAAAGGAAAAGAAAATGAAGGGGATTAAATGAGTTCTAGGAAACAGCTGAACTAACCTCGAGCTTTGAGGAAAGAGAGGGGTGAATCAATAATCTTCTCAGCCTGTACACACCCCTGCCTTACCACTAGGGGAGATCCATAACAACTTTTCTTTCTTTTTGGCGATGGGGGTAGAACCCACAGTCCCACAGTCTGTTCCATGTTAAACAAGTGCTCCACCACCGAGCCACATCTACAGCCCTCACTCTCTCCTACAAATGGATGGATCCTGAGCTAGCAGGACATTCCAGGTGTCTAATCTCCAAGGTCTCCACTGGCCTCCCAGGTCTCTCTGAGTGACACTTGGTGCACCTCTCATCTTCATTTGACTTTTTTTTTTTTTTTTTTAATGATTTGAGCTACAGGGGACGGGCTGTCCCCTGCTTTGCTTATAGCTGTTGTGTCCTCAGTGGTTTGGTCTGAGACTACAACCCATTAGATGCTCAACAGACTTCTGTTTGGGGCCTTTGAGATGGCTCAGCAGGTAAATGAACTTGCCACCAAGCCTGATGAACTGAGTTTGATTCCTGAGACACACATGGCCCAAAGGAGAGAAATGTCCTGGAAGTTGTCCTCTGACCTCTGTGACCGACATTCCCCCATCTCCACACAAACAAGCAAATAAATGAAGTTGTCCTCTAACTGCATCACATGTGCTGTGGCATGCTGCATGCCTGAACACATGCATATACATATACTGAACACATGCATATACATATACACGATAAATAAACCCTCTGCTTCAATGAATGAATCAATACATAAATCTACTCTCTAAGGTGGAGGTGGGGACTACCAGGCTCAAGGAAACAAAGAAAGACACTACCTACAGAACAGCTGAGATCCACATCCAGCCAATGGCTTGGACCATTGGATACAGGAGATATCCATCCGGGCCCAGAGCCATTGGCCATCCAGATAGCATGATCATAGGCCCACTCCATGTCCCTTTCTCAGGCTGGCCCCCCAGTTGCCCACAGGTTTGCATCTCTCCCTCACCCCTGTTTAGGTGGAAAGAGGGAAAAGGGCTGCTGGGGCCCCAGCCACTTCCTGCTGGGCTTTTGTACTCCCCACAACTTCCTTTGTCTAGAGGGCTCATGCTCTGGTGGCAGACAAACACCCAGGCATCCGGCTACCCAGCCTGACCCCAGCTAGGGCAGGGGAGCGTACCTGGGGCCCTGGGGCCTGGCTCGGGCTCCTGCGGTGCTGCACTCCTGTGCCTCCTCAGGAGGGTCTTGGATAACCACAGACGACTGGGCCTGGACTCCTTGGGGGGCGCAGAGAGAACCCGGCGGAACAGAGAGCGGGGCGCCGGCCGGCTGCTCTCCATGGGCTCCTGGTGGCTCAGGGCCCTTCCCCAGCCCACCAAGCGGCCCCAGCGGGACCCCGCGGCCGCCTTCTCTCCGCTGCCTCCAGTATGCCAGTGGTACGACTCCAGCGGGGAGGGCCGGGCTTGAGAGGCGTCGCCCTGCAACGGTGGGTCCATGGCGAAGGCCCTGCTGGGAGGTGAGAGGGTCTGCCGGCAGTCCGTCCTCTTCCCGTGTCTCCTGGGATCCGTCTCCAGGCAGGACTTAAGAGTGACAGTACTCCCTACCTTACCTTGATTTACCGGCCGCGCTGTGCCTGGCTTCCTCCCTCGGAACTCAGCCCCACGTGACCCGCCTGTCCCACCCAGGCGCACAGCCAGCCTGGGAGGGCATGGTGGGGGCAGGATGCGGAGGTGGGGCGTGGAGGAGAGGTGGTAGAGTCGGCTCTTCGTGAGAAGGACCAGGAGGATGCAATCCTGCTCTCCTTGAGCCTCACTTGCCCTGTCTGTGAAACGGGGCATGTTACATAAATGCTGACTGGCCAGGATCTAGGATCCCTGGGAGTCTCACCCCTGCGGTCATGTGTGGGATTCACCTATGTTGGAAAGCTGTGATCTAACAGGAATGGTTTAAAAAAAAAAAAAATCAGCCAGGGATGGTGGTGATGACCTTTAATCCCAGCACCCAGGAGGCAGAAGCAGGTGGAGCTGTGTGAGATCGAGGCCAGCCAGTGCAGCACAGTGAGGCTCTGTCTCAAAACAACGCCCCCCAAAGTAAGTATTAGTGTGTGTGTGTGTGTGTGTGTGTGTGTGTGTGTGTGTGTGTAGGGGCTGTACATGCCAGGTCCTAGGTCCGTATGTGGAGGTCAGAGGACAACTTTTAGGAGTCAGTTCTCTCCTTACACCTTTATGTGAATTTCAGGGATCAAACACACTGCCTTTACTCACAAGCATACTCTGAGGCAGGAGGATCTCTGTAAGTTCAAGGCAAGCTTGGTCTACAGAGTGAGCTCCAGATCAACTGGGACTAAAGGGAGACCCTGTCTCAAAAATACCAAAAAAAAAAAAAAATTTTTTTTTTAGTGGTACTAAGGAGGGAACCCAGGGCTGATGGGTGCAAGGCCCAGGCTCTAGAACAGTCACACTCTAAGCTTCTTTTTACCTTCTGTTGCCCAGACTGGGCCTTGAACTTCCCCTGTAGCACAGACTGGCATTGGATTCCTGGTCCTTAGAACTACAGACCTGTGCCACCAGGCCTGGCTGGATTTTCTTTTTCTAGTGCTTAGGATGGAACCTAGGACTCTACATGATCAAAGAGAGCTGTAGTAAAGTCCACCCCAGCCCTTGGTCTCCTAACTAGGTATCCTTTGAGCCAGCATTTAATCCTTGCTAGGTAGACAGCCAGTAGATATGTTTACCAGCATGGCTGCTCAGAGCACCAAATAGGAAACAGCCCAGGTATCCACTGATTTTACAATGAACATGCTGTGCATCTTCACACTGAAGAATATAGCAAGGAGCCAGGCGTGGTGGCATATGCCTTTAATCCTACCACTTGAGAAGCAGAGGCGGGCGGATCTCTGTGAGTTGAAGGCCAGCCTGGTCTACAGAGTGAGTTCCAGGATAGCCAGAGCTACAGGGAGACCCTGTCTCAAAAAGACAAAAAAAAAAAAAAAAAAGAATATAGCAAAGAAAACAAATAAGCTAAATAAAATAAATGACGGGATTAATTTTTTTTTTTTATTAATTTTATTTATTTCTGTATGTGTATGAATGTACTGTCTGCATGCAGGTTTGTGCACTCGTGTCGTGCAATGCCGCGGAGGTCAGAAGCGGGTCTCGGATTCCCCTGGAACTGGAGTTCTCCTGGAATTGGAGTTTCAGACGGTTCTCGGCCGCCATGTGGGTGCTGGGGATCGAACCCGGGTCCTCTGTAAGAGCGGTCGGCGCTCTTAACCGCTAGGCCATCTCTCCAGCCCAAATGACGGGATTAATCACAGTGTTGAACTAAGGCAAAAGCTTGAAGGACTTTACACTGGCTAAATCCATTCATACAAAGTTCCACACCTTACAAGATGTGATAGCAACATGTCTACAATCCTAGCACTTAGGACTCAGTGGCCAGAAGATTTCCATGAGTTCAATGGCAGCCAGGGCTATTCTGCAAAACCCTCTCTCAAAGAAAAAGAAAAAATTAAAAGTTCTAAATCAAGCAAAAGAAAGTGTTACAAGACAGGAATTAGGGCTGGAGGGATAGTTCCCAGTGGTTAAAAGCTTGTACCGGGGCTAGAGAGATGGTCTAGTGGTTAAGAGCGCCAACTGCTCTTGCAGAGGACCGGGGTTAGATCCCCAGCACCCACATGGCAGCTGAGAACCGTCTTTAAGTCCAGTTCCAGGGGAATCCGACACCGTCTTCTGATCTCCATGGCATTGCATGATATGGGTGCACCAACCTACATGCAGACAGTACATTCATACACATAAAAAAAATAAATAAAATAAAAAGACTTGTACTGCTCACGCAGCAGTCCCAAGTTCAGTTCCAACATCCACATCAGGCAGTTCAGAACTGCCTGTAACTCTAGCTCCAAGGGATCCCACACATGTGAGCGCGCGCGCACACACACACACACACACACACACACTTCATAATTTAAAAAAATAAATCTTTAAAAAGCCAGGGATCACCGGGTGTGGTGGCGCATGTCTTTAATCCTAGCACTTGGGAGGCAGAGGCAGGCAGATCTCTGTGAGTTCAAGGCCAGCCTGGTCTACAGAGTGAGTTCCAGGACAGCTGGGGCTACAGGGAGACCCTGTCTCAAAAAGACAAAATAAATAAATAAATAAATAAATAAATAGCCAGGGATCAGAAGATATCAAGTGAGAAAAAAATAAAAAATAAAAATAAAATAAAAAGCCAGGGAATCAGTTTTGTATGGAGGGCTAGTGACTGGTGGAGATGTAAAGGTAAGTGCTGGAAGATGACTTACGTGGTTTTCTTTCTTTCAAGATGGGGTCTATTGTGTCCTAAGTTAACCATGAATTCGATGTGTAGTCAACACTGGCCTGGAATTTCTGTTCTTCCTGCCTTTATGCCCCAAGTTCTCGGGTTCGAGGCATGTAGCACACAGTCAGTCTTTTGTTTTTTCCCTTTACCAAAATGAGCTACAACCTGAGCCTGGATTACTTTTTCAGAAAAGATCTCTCTTGTAGCCCAGGCTGCCCTTGAACCTTTGATCTTCCTGCTCCCTGAATGGTGGGATTGCAGTCATCTACCATCACACTCAGTATTTACAGTTTTTAAATATTTTTTATTTATGTGTGTGTGTGTGTGTGTGTGTGTGTGTGTGTGTGTGTTAGAGGGCAATTTGCAGGAGTTAGTTCTCTCCCTCCATGAAGTAGGTTCCAGGGATTGAACTCAGCTTGTCATGCAAGCTTGGCAGCAAGTGCCTTTACTTGATTAACCATGTCAATAGCTCTACTTCTTAATTTATCTTATTTTTAATTATGTGTGCTGTGTGTATCTGTGTGTGGGTCCTTGTGGGCAATGTTTAGCTGGAAACTGAACTTGTATCCTTTGAAGAGCAGTACATGGATACATGCCCTTAAGTGCTGAGTCATCTCTCTAGCACCTCTGCCCCCAACCAGTTTTTTTTTTTTAATGCAAGTGAAATTAACACAACATAAGTTTAACATGTTCTATTTTTTGAGTGCTGGTGACATGAGTGTGTTCCAAAAATTCATTGTAGCCGGGCGTGGTGGCGCATGCCTTTAATCCTAGCACTTGGGAGGCAGAGGCAGGCAGATCTTTGTGAGTTCAAGGCCAGCCTGGTCTACACCCTGTCTCAAAAAGACAAAAAAAAAAAAAAAAAAAAAATTCAATTGTAATGCATCTTTTTTTTTTTTGGTCTTTTCGAGACAGGGTCTCCCTGTAGCCCCAGCTGTCCTGGAACTCCCTCTGTAGACCAGGCTGGCCTTGAACTTACAAAGATCCACCTGCCTCTGCCTCCCAAGTGCTAGGATTAAAGGCGTGCGCCACCACGCCCGGCTGTATGTAATGCATCTTGCTGTACTGTTTGGTCAATATCTTTTATGTTTTGATAAATGTTTTCTTGAAAAAGAGGTGGGGCTGTCGAGATGGCTCAGTGGATATAAAAGCTGCAGATCTCCAAGCCTGAGGATCTGAATTTGATCCTGGGACCACGTACTGGGAGGAGGGAACTGACTCCTGTAGTTGTCTTCTAACCCCTACACACATGCCCCCCCCCAAAATAAAGAAAGAATAATTTAATTTTAATTTTTTATATGTATAAAAAAAGAAGTGGGTAAAAGTTCTGACAAGAGTGAGTCAGCATCGCTCTGACCCAGGTTGGAGTGCTGGCTGGCCTCTTTCTCAATCTGTGACCTCAGGAAGTCATTTCCTCTCTGAGGTTCTTTATTTGTACAGAGTGATGATATCAGTTTCAGAAAGCTAACATTCGGGGGCTGGTGTGATGGCTCAGGAGTTAAGAGCACTTACTGTTCTTGCAAAGGACTCAAGTTCAGATCCCAGAACTCACATCAGATTGCTCACAACTGCCTGTATCTCCAGATCTAGGGGATCTTCTGGCAACCATACACATACACACATAAATAAAAATATTAAAGCCAGGCCTGATGGTTCATGTCTTTAATCCCAGCACCCAGAGGCAAAGGGAGCTGGATCTTTGTGAGATGGAGGCCAGCCTGGTCAACATAGCAAGTTCTAGGCCAGCTGAGGCTACAGGGATGCCCTGTCTCAAAATAAATAAGTAAAAATAAATATTTTTTTTAAAGCTAACATTCAGGGGTTGGAGAGATGTCTTAGTGGTTAAGGTTCCAGCGTGATAATGCACACCTTTAATCCTAGCACTCAGGAGGCAGAGGCAGGCAGATCTTTGTGAGTTCAAGGCCAGCCTGGTCTACAAAGCGAGTTCTAGGACAGCTGTGGCTACAGGGAGACCCTGTCTCAAAAAGACCAAAAAATAAAATAAAATAAAAACAAAGAAAGAACACATACTGTTTTTCAGAGGAAACCAGTTTGGTTTTTAACCAACCATATTGGCAGCTCACAACCACCCATAACTCCAGTTCCAGAGAGATTTGATGCCCTCTTGTGGCTTACACAGGCACCTACACTCACATTCACACACTCCTATGCAAACACACAGGCCTAACCATAAGGGGCTGGAGAGATGGCCTAGCGGTTAAGAGCGCCGACCGCTCTTGCAGAGGACCTGGGTTCGATCCCCAGCACCCACATGGCGGCTGAGAACCGTCTGTAATTCCAATTCCAGGAGAACTCCAGTTCCAGGGGATTCTGAGACCCTCTTCTGACCTCCGAGGCATTGCACGACACGGGTACACAGACCTACACGCAAAACAGTACATTCATACACATAAATAAATAAAATTAAATTTAAAAAAAATTAAAAAAAAATAAGAATATGGCCGGGCGTGGTGGTGCACGCCTTTAATCCTAGCACTTGGGAGGCAGAAGCAGGCGGATCTTTGTGAGTTGAAGGCCAGCCTGGTCTACAGAGTGAGTTCCAGGAGAGAGCTGGAGCTACAGGGAGACCCTGTCTCGAAAAGACCAAAAAAAAAAAGAAAGAAAATTTATAAAGCCCGTATTGTGGAAAATTGAAAATTTTAGGCAAATACACACAACTTTTCCACTTTTCAATAAGAATTGTAGTTCAAAGATAAATAAGAAAGCCTGAAAAAAATCAGCAGCAAAAGGAAAACACAATAAAGACAGAAACTAAAATGGTACTCTGCTAAAGTCAAAACCTAAGTAGACTCAGTGTATGCTATCAGTTAATAGCAGTATGCTACCTGAAGAAAAAAATATCATATAGATGACCAAGAACTGTTTCTTGGGTGAAAAGATCG
This sequence comes from Rhizomys pruinosus, assembly GCA_009823505.1. Taxonomy (NCBI): domain Eukaryota; kingdom Metazoa; phylum Chordata; class Mammalia; order Rodentia; family Spalacidae; genus Rhizomys; species Rhizomys pruinosus. Next base: position 47,026 of record VZQC01003956.1, on the reverse strand, counting down.
ATTAATTGTAGTTAGAACTGAGATAATGTGTCTGTGTGTTTTTGTGTGTGTAAAATCAATTAAGTGTATGTTTTTTCACATATATTGAGGAAAAGGAAACAGAAAATGGAGAAATTCAATTGCCAATTTAAATGTCCCATGATAGTACTCTAACTTCCACAAGGTATTTTATATTGCATATGCTTAAAATATAAGATCCAGAAAAATGATCATTTTAAACATCTTCACCAAAATTCTAGTTTACTTCTGCAAAAGAACACAAGTACATCACTTTAACTTTGATCAAATGATGCCATCTGACTTGGTTTTAGAAGACAATTTTTTAAAAATATATTTCAATAGGCCGGGCGTGGTGGCATAAGCCTTTAATCCCAGCACTTGGGAGGCAAAGGCAGGTGGATCTCTGAGTTCAAGGCCAGCCTGGTCTACATAGCGAGCTCCAGGCCAGCTGGGACTAAAGGGAGACCCTGTCTCAAAAAAAAGACCAAAAAAAAATTATACACACACACACACACACACACACACACACACACACATGCATGCACGCATGCGTGCGCGCACATATATATATTTCAAAAAGTAGGGGTGGTGGTGCACATTTTCAATCTCAGTGCTGAAGAGACAGAGAGAGGCAGATGATCTCTCTGAGATCAAAGCCAACCTGGTCTACACAGCAAGTTCCTGGCCAGCTACAGTAGACTCTGCCTCAAAAACTAATAAATAAAACAAAACAAAAATTTCAAAGCATGTCATAATGTACCTAGCTTCAGTTTCAAGCTAGCCAGTAAAGGACATGAACATAGCCCTTGCTTCAGTTTCAGGGCATTTCTCATTTTTTGTGCTCTGGAAATATTTTATCTCGAGACTTCAAACTCTGTAAAGGACAAGCCATATTATTGTCTCTTCCTCACTCCACCATGCATCCTGATGAATATTTTCTACTAATTACAAAATTTAGTTTAAGGAGGGGAAATATTTTTTTCTTTATTGCACACTCTCCATAGCCCACGTCTTATCCAGTAGCAGAGGATTTCTATCTGACACAGAATTAGTCATCATCACTCACTTGAAAAATCCTCAGCAGCTTCGCATCACATTCTAGAGTTCTAAACTGTGCCTTTCCGACCCTAGCTGAGCCAGGCTCTCCTGGACTTTGCTTCCTTGACCTCCAGGTTGTTTACTAAGCTCTTGTCATTTAGTCATTTTAGATCCTTAAACTTAGTTTCTACCTAGGGCAGTCACTTTTGCTTTCTTTAGTATGAGACCATCTTCAGGTTTACAGCCTTATCTTTAAAACTTCCCCTTAAGGGGCTGGCTGGAAAGATGGCTCAGTGGTTAAGAGCACTGGCTGCTCCTGCAGAGGACCTGGGTTCAATTCCCAGCACCCACATGGCAGCTAACAACTATCTGTAACTCCAATTCCAGGAGAATCTGATACTGTCTTCTGACTCCACAGGCACTGCATGACGTAGCGCACTTACACGCACGCAGGCAATATACTCATACACATTAAATAAAAATAATTTTAAAAATAAAAAGTAATCAAAGTCAGACGTGGTGGCGCATGCCTTTAATCCTAGCACTCGGGAGGCAGAGGCAGGCGGATCTTTGTGAGTTCAAGGCCAGCCTGGTCTACAGAGTGAGTTCCGGGATAGCTGGGGCTACAGGGAGACCCTGTCTCAAAAAGACCAAAATAAATAAATAAATAAATAAATAAATAAATAAATAAATAAATAGTAAACAAAACTTGACCTTAAAAGCCAACTCCTTCTAGCCAGGTGTAGTGGCACATACCTTTAATCCCAGCACTCAGGAAGTAGAAGTAGGTGTACCTCTATGCGTTACATACCAGCTTAGGCTACAGGGAG
>VZQC01003956.1:0-43986 GCA_009823505.1 Rhizomys pruinosus | reverse complement strand
AAAAAAAAAAAAAAAAAAAGAATATGGGCTGGAGAGATGACTCTGCAGTTAAAAGCACTGGCTGCTCTTGCAGAGGACCTGGGTTTGGTTCCCAGCACCCACATAGTAGCTATTAACCATCTACAAATCCAATTCCAGGGAATCCAACACCTTCTTCTGGCTTCTGTGGGCATTTCACACATACGGGGTGTGTGTGTGTGTGTGTGTGTGTGTGTGTGTTTGTGTGTGTGTGTGTGTGTGTGTGTGTGTGTGTGGTGTGTATGCAGGCAAAACACTCAAAATAAAAATAAATATAAATTTAAAAATCTCACATTTAACAACTTGTTTTCTGAGTGCTTAGTGTGTATTAGGTGGTTGGGAGAAGGGTGGGGGGTTGGGGGGTAAATAAGCTTGATTCCTGTCTTCCTGGTCCTCAGAGTCTGGGGAGAGAGGTGGGTCTGAATTCAAATAGATAACCTGAGCTGGTGGGAACAGACATACTAGATAAGGAAGACCAGCTGAGCAACGTACCACCCTTCTTGGGCTGGAAAAATCAGGTGGGGCTTCCCTGGGAATGTGACCTTTGCAACCTGAACCAGGAGAAGGAAACAGAAGACTGTGCCAGGAAGAAGGAACTATTTGTGCAAAGGATAATGAGAATCCTGTATCCACCTGTAAACTTCACACTTGAAAGGCTGAGGCAGGAGGATCACCACAAGTTTGAGCCCAGCCTGAGTTACACAGTGGACAGTGTATGGAGGTAGATTCCTAAAGAGGGGGGTAACCGTAGTTCCATGAGGCCAGTCACTAAGGGCCCAGACTCTGAGGTCCTCCACTTGGTTTAAGGCTCTGTTAACTGGGCTATCCTGAAAATCTTGCTTTGAACAAGGAATGTTGCATTTTTATTACCTTCCTGGGCTTGCAAGCTCATTCTGAGTAGCCCTAGGTAGGGCTCTTTGAAAAGTTATTTCAAGTACTAGGGATGTAACTCAGTTGGTAGAACACTTGACTAACATGCACAGGGCCCTGGGTTTGATCCCTGGCATGGCAGGAACTGCCTGTAGTATCAGCACGTGGGAGGTGGAGGCCAGAGGATCAGAAATTCAAGGTCCTCCTGGGTGACACAGTAGGCTCAAGACTAGCCCAGCCATCCTGGGTGACAGACACAGTAGGCTCAAGGCCAGCCCGGCCAGCATGAGACTCTTTAAAAAATTTATAAAAGCTGGGTGTGGTGGCGCACACCTTAAATCCTAGCACTCAGAGGCAGAGGCAGGTGGATCCCTGTGAGTTCAAGGCCAGCCTGGTCTACAGAGCGAGCTCCAGGCCAGCTGGGACTGAAAGGGAGACACTGTCTCAAAAATACCCCCCCCCCCAAAAATTATAAAAAGCAAAAGCAAAACAAAAAAAAAAAAAAAAATTTCAGTCTTTTATCTGGAATTCCATTGAATCCTGATCCTATTCCCAAATACATTTTTTTCCCTTCCTGTGCTAGGGATGGAACTTGGTGCTTCACACACGTGCGCTGGGCAAGTGTTCACCACTGAGCCTACATCTGGCCCTAATTTATTATTTTCTTTGACTTCATTTTATTTATCTTTTTTTTTTTTTTTTGAGACAAGATCTCATATATCCCAGCTTGGCTTGGATTTGCTATAGCTAAGGCTAACTTTGAGCTATCTGACCCTCCTGCCTCCTCCTCTCACATGCTGGTATTACAGGTACCCGTCATGCCTGATTTATGCAGTGCTGGAGACTGAATCCAGGGCTTGTGTGTGTTAGGTAAGCCTTCTACCAATTGGGCTTCCCCACCAGCCCTGTTTTTATTTCAACTGTCAGATTATAGTTCTATATATTTATGGGCTACAATGTAATGTTAAGGTATATGCAGACAATGTGGAATGACTAAATCAAACTGGGCTTTTTCTTTTGTGGAGCTGGAGCCCTGGACTTCAAATATGGTAGGCAAGCACTCGCACTGAACTATGCCCTCAGCCCAGTGAAGGAGTGGTTTTCAGCAACAAAGACTTGTCCTCTGGAGTCAGTTGCGTCTGTCTATGGGCTTATGTACTTCAGATACACCTGCCTCATTCAGGCCATTCACTGCACACGAGCTGCTCTGTGTTCTGCCATATTGCCCCAGCTATAGTAGTATTACATGGTGTGTGTGCATGTGTGTGTGCCGGTACATGGGACTGTGTGTTCTTGGAGGCCAGAGGAGGAAGTCAGGAGTCCTGCTCTATCACTCCACCTTATTCCCATGAGACAGAGTCCCTCACTGAACCTGGAGCTAGGCTGGCAGCCAGCAAACCTCAGAGATCCTGCTGTGCCTAGCCTTCACAGCCCTGGGGTTACAGGTGTGCATGGCCACACCCAGATTTGAACTCAGGTACTTATGCTGCACAGTAAACAGTCTCAGCTGCTGAGCCATCTCCCCAGAACTTCCACTTCATTGTTTCCTTGCACACCACCACATTTGCAACATTTCCCTTTTCTCTTTCCCTTTCTCTTCCCTTCTTGTGTGCTAGGGATGGAGCCCAGGGCCATCTCATTGCATTTGTGCATCAGGATTTTACTCTAGCAAGTGGGGTTCAGTCTGCCCATCACGTGTCAAGCAGACCCAGTGTGCCACCAAATTTACACCTCCTGAGAGTGGTCCTCTACTGGTGACCCCACAGACTAAGCTGTGCTTGCTGGCTCTAAGAGACTGCTGCTTACAGGCTCCTACTCTGCAGCTTCGCTTCTCAGTCTTGCTTTCTTACTCCCATACTAGTTCAATCATGGAGTGGCCTCCCAGTCAACTATTGTTCTGGAATTTATTTATTTTTCTTTTGGTCTTTTTGAGACAGAGTCTCCCTGTAGCCCCAACTGGCCTGGAACTTACTATGTAGACTAGGTTGGCCTCTTTCTTACAGAGATCTGCCTGCCTCTGCCTCCCAAGTGCTGGGACTAAAGGTGTGCACCATCACACCTGGTTTGGTTTTCTTTCTTTCTTTTTTTTTTAATAGAAATGTCATCTTCGTTTTTAAAATTTTTTTTTAATTTATTTATTCTTGTATGTGTATGAATGTACTGTCTGCATGTAGGTTTGTGCACCCATGTCATGCAATGCCACAGAGGTCAGAAGAGGGTGTTGGATTCCCCTGGAACTGGAGTTAAAGACAGTTCTTAGCTGCCATGTGGGTGCTGGGGATCAAACTCAGGTCCTCTGCAAGAGCAGTAGGCGCTCTTAACTGCTAGGCCATCTCTCCAGCCCCCCGTTTTCTTTTAACTAATTAATTTTTTAATTTACTTTTTTGGGTCTCCTTTTTTTTTTTTTGAGTCATTGTCTCCCTGCAGTCCTAGCTGGCCTGGAACTCATTATGTAGACCAAGCTGGCCTTAAACTCACAGAGATCCACCTGCCTCTGCCTCCCAAGGGCTGGGATTAAAGATGTGTGCTACCATGCTGGACATTTTTAAATTTTCTTTTATTTGTTATTTTTATTTTGTGTGTATGAATGTACTGCCTGCCTGTGTGTAAGTGCACCTGTGTCATGCAATGCCCTCAGAGGTCAGAAGAGGGCATCCCTGGAACTGGAGTTACAGATGGTTGTTAGCTGCCATGTGGGTGCTGGGAACTGACCCTGGGTCCTCTGCAAGAGCAGCCACTGCTCTTAACTGCTCAGCCATATCTCCAGCCCTGGTTTTGTTTTCTTAAGAAAATTATTGAGCCAGGCGTGCTGGTGCACGCCTTTGATCCTAGCACTTGGGAGGCAGAGGCAGGCGAATCTCTGCGAGTTCAAGGCCAGCCTGGTCTACATAGAGAGTTCCAGGCCAGGTGGAACTAAAGGGAGACCCTGTCTCAAACAGACAAAAAAAATTATTTATTTTATGTGCCTTGTGTTTTACCTGCATGTATATAAATGCATCCATGCATGGAAGGCCTTCAGAGGCCAGAAGAGGATATGGGATCCCTTGGAACTGGAGTTAGGAGTGGTTGATAGCCATCATGTGGGTGTTGGGAACTGAACCCAGGTCCCTTCCAGCCACTGCTCTTAACTTTTGAGCTGTCTCTTCAGACTCTTGTTTTGTTTTGTTTTCTTTTTTTTTTTTTTTTTTTGAAACAGGGTCTCCCCGTAGCCTCAGCTGTCCTGGAACTCACTCTGTAGACCAGGCTTGCCTTGAACTCACAAAGATCCACCTGCCTCTGCCTCCCGAGTGCTAGGATTAAAGGAGTGCACCACCACACCCTGCTCCTTGTTTTGTTTTCTTGACACTGTAGCTGAGATTGGCCTCCAACCTTTGTGGGAAGCAAAATACAATGGTCTATTTTGTTTTGAGCCTAATTGACCCACCTAGCATTCTGTTTGGGTTGGCATTCCAGCTTGCAAGGTCATAAAATAAACTACTTCAATTTTGCACATATGAGTTTCTGGTACTTTTATTTCCAGCTGGGGGACAGTGTTTCTGACAGCTTCAAGGCAATCCTCCTACCTCAGTCTACCCAATGCTGGGATTAGAGGTTCGAGCCACCAAATTCATTTTTATGTATGTATGTATGAATGTATGTATGTATGTAATATACCATACTGGGGATGGAATCAAGGACCTCCTCACTGTCATCTTGGGACTCCACCACTGAGCCACACCCACTTTGCTTGCATTTTTGTCTACGAATCCCTTAATACTAAAGCAAAGCCAAATGAATACAATGCTTGCAGACAGAAATGCTCTTTCAGTGGTCCCTTTATTGGAGGTCTGTGGCTGTCTGAAGGACTGATCATCAGGATCTCCTTCTGGATCGCCAAGAGTTCCCCGGGGAGTTCTTAGTTTTCCATCTGGAAAAGACAAGAGAATGTGAGACTTGGGGTGTACGCATGATTGATTCTGCTCTCCTCAATGTGGGATCCTGACCAGGGGGCAGAACAGAAGCCCAGTGTGGGGACACAGAGCTGACTCTAGTCAGGTGAGTGACGGACATAATCACAGGGAATTAAAAGCTTTTCTATCAAAGAGTGATGCTGCAATCTTTGTAGTGCTATTTTGTGACTCTTCCCCCAACACACACCTAGTAAAACTTTTCCTTATGCCAAGGTCCTGCTTCATGCCCAGAACCTGATGACCTGCAGCAGCCTTCCTTCGTTTGCTTTGCACCTATTTTTGTTTGTTTGTTTGTTTTCTGAGATGGTTTTCCTGTAGCCCTAGCAAGCCTGGAACTCACTGTGGAGACCATGCTGGCCTCAATCTGCCAGAGACCAGCCTGCCTCTACCCTCTGAGTGCTGGAATTAAAGGTACGTGGCTAATCTTTTAATACTAGCCAAGTATGAAAGACTGTGAAGTCAGACCCCAGCCAATGGGGAAAGGATACAGTGCTCTTGTGTTAGGATAAAAAAAAAAACAAAAAAACATTATTGGGGCTGGAGAGATGGCCTAGTGGTTAAGAGCACCGACTGCTCTTGCAGAGGACCCAGGTTCAATGCCCAGCCCCCACATGGTGGCTGAGAACCGTCTTTAACTCCAGTTCCAGGGGAATCTGATGCCCTCTTCTGACCTCTCAGCATTGCACAACACTGGTGCACAAACATTATTTTCTGTTTCATGTGCTTGTTCTCCAGCTTTTGGTGGCTATGCACCTTTCTTCACAGATACAAAGTTTATCTTGCCAAGATTCCTTAATTTGAGGGTGGTCTCTTGATTTGAGATTCTGATTTTGTCTCTAACAACTTGGGAGCTCGTCCTGAGATCCTAGCCCACATAAAAGGGTGTCTAGATCCCCCGCCTGGGGGAGACACATCTCATGCATTTTTGTAGTTGCCCCTGGGTCTTTGGTGTCTCTCAAGGCTGGAGAAGAAACCCAGGGCTGTGAAGGTTTCTTGCCAGTGCAGAGGGTGGGGACATGCACTCCCTGGGGACTAGGCAATCAATGCTATGCACAAGTCCAGGCAAGAAATACTGTAGAGAATGCTGGAGTGCTTGTGGTAGTTGGGTCTTCCTGAAGGCTGGATGAGAGTGAAAGTGATGTGTCTCTAACAGGAAGTGACTGTGGATTTCTCTAGGTGTCCTGGCAGTCCTTTGGCTTTCTGGCAGTCCTTCTCCAGTGAGGGCTTTGTACTGACCAGCCTAATGCTAGGAACCACCAGACATGGACGCTACACCATTGGTGCTGAATGAAGTGTTCTAAATCAGGGTGCAAGAAACCTCATCATAGGGAGGCGGTGAATCTCTGATTGACTGTCAGAACATAAGAAACCTCCACTGGAATGAGGGGTTGGACCTCTGATAAACTCAGTCTCATGAAACCAGGATGGGAAATAATTTAGGTTAAAAAAAAAAAAAAAGGCTCCAGTATGGTGGTGCACACCTTTAAACCTAGCACTTGGGAGGCAGAGGCAGGCGGATCTCTGTGAGTTCAAGGCCTGCCTGGTTTACATAGCAAGCCAGCTGGGACTAAAGAGAGACTGTGTCTCAAAATGACCAAAAAAAAAAAAAAAACCCCTCCAAAAATATAACTAAAAATAAAACCCACCTCCACCTCTCGGGCAGACGATGCCCATACCAAAGGCAAACGATAAAGTCTCTTGCTTTATTTGGACCCAGAAACTGGGTCCTTAAATTCCATCTTTGGGCCCCAATTTGGCTAGATGAGGATTGGGTCTGTTAGCTTTGAATTCATAGAATTCAAAATGCCCTGTCTCCCAAGAGGAGATGGCGTATGCCCTCTGCTGAAATAAAGGTCCCATAACCTTACACCCTTTAAAACAAAGAACACAAGGATAACCATAAAGTTGAACCGAAAATAAATGGGGTCCCTTGATTGTTTATCCCGCCCTATAATCCAGACCAGTTCCCAATTCCTTGGACGCACCCTTCTTGTCCTCAGTCATCAGAAACCCTGTGGACAGACCCTGTGTCAAACCCAACAAATGTTGGCTCTTAAATTAGACCCCATCCCTCACTATACTGCAAAGAAAGACCGAACAATATAAAAGAGAAATTGAGAACTGGGCACGGTGGCACACACCTTTAATCCCAGCACTTGGTAGGCAGAAGTAGGTGGATCTCTGTGAGATTGAGAGACCAGTGAGTTCCAAACCAACTGGGCCTACAGGGAGACCTTGTCTCAATGAAGAGAGAGAGAGAGAGAGAGAGAGAGAGAGAGAGAGAGAGAGAGAGAGAGATAATATACAAATATGAATCTCCCTGTACACCTGTAAACCCAGCTCTTGGGAGGCAGAGGCAGGAGGATGGTGAGCTGGAGGCCAGTATGGGCTACAGAGTGAGTTCAAGGCTAGCCTGGGCTAGACCTCAAGACTTTGTTTCAAAAACAAAAAACCAAAATAGATTCGGGGAACATGATTGTCATGGTGTAATTGTTTAGTGACGGAGGTACTAGGCTGATTGTGCAAGATGGGCTTAGATGGCTCCAATGTAGTCATCGGAGTCAGGATGTCATAGGCTATCTAGTACACTTCCTGCTATGATGGGCCAAGAATTGCAACACTGTTGTGCAGACAAAAGGGTTTGGGGCTAGTTTTGTGCTGTGTGGGCAGGTCCCCCCTGGGGTAGAAGGCAGGTATGAGGTCAAGACTAGTTGGCCTGGGATGAGGTAGCACAGGCACAGGGATTGCGATTTGGGTATTATCATAAATTAATAAAAGATGTTGGGGGAGGTGCTGGAGAGATGGGTTCAGTTCCTAGCACACACATGGCAGCTAACAACTAATTCAAGTTCTGACCTCCCCATCACAGAGGCACGCTTACATACATGTAAGCAATATACTAATACACATAAATAAATTTTATTTTATATTTTTTAAAATTTTATTTATTTTTTGTATGTGTATGAATGTACTACCTGCATGTAGGTTTGTGCACCCGTGTCAAGTGCAATGCCACGGAGGTCAGAAGAGGGTGTCAGATTCCCCTGGAACTGGAGTTCTCCTGGAATTGGAGTTACAGACGGTTCTTAGCCGCCATGTGGGTGCTGGGGATTGAACCCGGGTCCTCTTCAAGAGCAGTCAGTTCTCTTAACCGCTAGGCTATCTCTCCAGCCCCAAATAAATTAATTTTAATAAAAGATGTTATAGGGTTGGTATAAAGGCACTGAGATCAATTTTTCTTCAGATAACTTTTTTTTTAATATATCTAACCACTTTTTTAGTTATTTTTTATGTGTTTGAATGTACTGTCTGCATGTAGGTGTTGCACCCATGTCATGCATGATGTTGCAGAGGTCAGAAGAGGGTGTCAGATTCCCCTGGTACTGGAGTTAAAGACTGTTCTTAGCCACCATGTGGGTGCTGGGACTCAAACCACAGTCCTCTACAAGAGCAGTTAGTGCTCTTAACCGCTGAGCCATCTCTCCAGCCCCATATAACTTTTTTTTTTTTTTTTTTTTTTTGGTCTTTTTGAGACAGGGTCTCCTTGTAGCCCCAGCTGTCCTGGAACTCACTCTGTAGACCAGGCTGGCCTTGAACTCTCAAAGATCCGCCTGCCTCTGCCTCCCAAGTGCTAGGATTAAAGGCGTGCACCACCACGCCTGGCTTTCAGATAACTTTTTAAGAAAAGTTATAGCACCAGGTCACAGTTGGCCAAGGTGGGGCCCTGAAGGGAGAGAGACTTCAGTTTCCAAATATCTGGGGAGTCTCTGGCTCTTACACATTTCTTGGATGGGGACTGGGGCAGGAGGAAGATGGGGAGGTGGAGGAAGGTGTTCACACCCTGTGGCCCTTGTGCCAGGAGTCAGGAAAGAAAGCAGGCGCTAGTGACTGAAGGCTGGTCTGGGCAGAAGCATCCAAAGTTTAGGGGTGACCGGCTGAGCTCATGCACCCTGAGAGCGGTCAACCCTAGGGGCGCAAGCAGCGAGGACTCACCACGGCAAAGTGGGGCCAAGTGCTCAGCAGGCGGAAGAGCGAGTTCCCAGGGCAGTCGCTGCGCACCAGCTGGCGGTGGCCCAGTAGTTTGTAGTCGGGCCGCAACAGGCCCGCGCGCATGGCGCAGCTTGGGAGCAAGTTGCGCACTATCAGCAGTGCTGCCTCACTGGGCAGACTCCCGGTGTAGTTGCCCACGAAGGCCACGCCGAAGCCACGGGAGTTGTGGCCACGCGTGTGTGCGCCCACCCAGTGCCAGCCTCGGCCCTCATACACGTAGCCGTCGGAGCCCACCACGAAACTGGGGAAGAGGGACATCAGGTGAGTGAGTGGCCACGCTCCTTACCTGGCCATGTCCCCAGATTCTGTCCCTGTGCAGTCGCCCCCAAGTGGAATGCTTTGCCTCTCTCTGTCCCTTGCAGTTCAGCAGCATTCACACTCAAATTGTTACCTGGTGCCTTAATGAGAGAGCACTTGGAGGTAGAGGTAGGCTGATATTTGTGAGTTCGAGACTAGCCTTGGCTCCATAGAGAGTTCCAGCCCATCCAAGGCTACATGAGACCAAATAAATGCTGACCACGCCCATTCTCCTCTAAGCAGGTTCTCCATCTGATTTTACTGCCTCACCTTCCCTGCCAGACCCAGTCCGTCGTCCAGAGCCGCGCCCTGTCCTTACTTGGCTCTGCTCGCCACAAACCCTTCTCCAACCTCGTTTTTACCCCAGGCCTGCGGCCCTGCCCTCGCCCACCTGTAGCCAATGTCGTCCCAGCCTCGGATGTCCTGGTGGAAACGCTGCATGGAGCGCATATCCGCCGCACAGAGCGCAAAGGTGGTGCAGGGTGGTGCTGGCACGTACGTATGGTGCACGTATAAGAACCCGAGCGGCAGCCGGAGAGACGTTGGAAGGCCGCGGTAAGGCGCTGCTCCCCAGCGGCAGCGCGGGTGGATAGCAGGGCAGCCTGCAGGGCCGAGTACCAGAGCATAAAGCGTGTCCTGCTGGCATGCTATACACCCATTAAAGTGGAGCAGTGGGCCATCTAGCCAGCCTCCCGGATTTGGGAAGAATCCAGTTTTGGGGGAACATGGCTCAGCAGGCGCAACAAAATGAATGAAGGGTCTTGAACTGTCCCCAAAAGTTGTCTTCTGACCTCCACATGCACTCCGTACAACACACACCAACACATAGTTGCCTGTGTGGTGTATGTTACACAAAATAAATCAATGTAAAAAAAGTTTTAAAAATATTTTTTAAAAGAGCCTAGTTTTACTCCACACTGGTCCCCACTGGGAACTCCCTTAACTAAATCCAACTGCATCCTGAGCCTTGGGATAGCCACTGTATCTCCATCACTTCAGGTAGAAAGCTCAAGAATTTCAGCTGTTTTGAGTATGGTGATGGGTCCCAGCACTTGAGAGGCTTAAGGAAGGAGGATTGCAAGTTCAAGACCAGCTCGACCTACATAGAACTTGTCTAAATAAACAAATATCAGCCCCCAGTGGGTTGAATTCCAATTGTGTGCTACTTGTTTGTTTTGGGTGTGTGTGTGTGTGCAGGGTCTCATGTAGCCCAGGCTGCCCTTGATAATGTAGCAGAGGATGACTTTGAACTCCTGGTCCTTCTGACTCTGCCTCTCAAGTACTGGGATTATAAGTGTGTACCATTATATCCAGGTTAATGTGGTACTGAGGATTGGACTAGACAGGGCTGTAGGCATGCTAGGCTACACTCGACCAACTTGGCCACATCCCCAGTCTCTCTTTTTAAAATTTATTTATTTATTTATTTATTTATTTATTTATTTTTTTTTTTAATTTTTTTTTATTAATTTTATTTATTTTTGTATGTGTATGAATGTACTGTCTGCATGTCTGTGCACCCGTGTCGTGCAACGCCGCGGAGGTCAGAAGAGGGTCTCGGATTCCCCTGGAATTGGAGTCGGATTCCCCTGGAATTGGAGTTTCAGACGGTTCTCGGCCGCCATGTGGGTGCTGGGGATCGGACCCGGGTCCTCTGTAAGAGCGGTCGGCGCTCTTAACCGCTAGGCCATCTCTCCAGCCCTTATTTATTTATTTATTTATTTATGTCTTTTTGAGACATGGTCTCCCTGTAGCCCCAGCTGGCTTGGAACTCACTATGTAGACCAGGCTAGCCTTGAACTCACAGAGATCCACCTGCCTCTGCCTCCAGAGTGCTGGGATTAAAGGTGGCTCCACTACCCCCAGCTTTAAAAAAATTTTTAAATCAGATGAACTTGTATTTATTCCTAGGGACCAATTCTAGCATTTCTTCATCTGTGCATTGCTCTACAGCCCTTCGGTTCTTCTAGATTCCCTGGGCCCTGGAGCCCCACTTCCCATATTGGGCTGAGGTTGTCTGTTTATAGGGACATGGGGGAACTTCTTACCCAAGAAGGCCTCAGTGAACTCCTTGGTGGCATAGGCAGCCACCTGAGCGAGCTGTTCTTGGCTCATGTTCTTCAGCTGGGGATATCCCAGTTCCAGCTTCTGTAGCAGGACAAGGGCCCCCCACACCTGTTGGGCAAGGGCGGGGGCTGACATCATAGCAGCCCCATTCTGCCTTCTGAAATTACTGCGGAACTCTGGATCTCCAGCCACCCCAGATCCATAGTACTGTTTCAGCAGGTGGCTGAGGGGTGGGTGGGGCTTAGGGATCTGGCTCAAGTGGTTCCCAAGGAGTGCTCCATCCAGGGCACCATTGAGGAAGGCCATGGTGAGCCTGGATGCTTTGGGGTCCAACAATGTGAAGACCCTGGGGGCGGAGAGATGGTCCCAGCAGCCCTCAGTTCCCAGGCCTGGAGGACTTTGAGTCAGAGGGGTGTGGAGGAATGTCAGACCCAAGTCTCCAGCCAGAGTGACTGCCAGGAGTCTGTCCACAGTGGTGGGGGCCTTGGTTTTGCCGCTTGGTAAAGTGGCTCCAACATCTGGGTTAGACGCATCTGAGGAGGCATTTCTGAATCCTTGCCAGGTGGCTCCAGCATCACAAGGGGTGGCCAGGCAGTCCACAGGCAATTCCATCACTTTGTGCCCTTGCAACCCGGCCTCCAGTCCAACCAGCAGAGGCTTCACAGCCACTGTGGAGCCGTCTGGTGCCAGCACCACTCCATATTCCTGCCCATCTGCCACATCATGTTGGACCACCTCAGAAATCAGTTCTTGAATCTCTGGGCTCAGTGGGTCTGCCTCTGGAGCTTTGTGGCTTTCTGCTGTCAGCAGCAAGTGGTGGTGGAGGGGATTGTGGAGGCTGGAGTCCTGGGCTGACAGCACCCATGCAGAGGCAGTTCCACTGGCCTGGGTCACCAGTACCTTCTGCTCAAGCTCAGCCAGGGCCTGGATGATGGAGTCCATGAGCAGGGGCAAGGAGGCTGTGGGAGGAGAGACGATGTCTGCTAGCAACTCAGCCTCACCTCTCCTGGAGCCTCCGTTGTTGATTCTACATCTTCCTAGCTCTGACAGTGCTAGGACCAACCAGCATCACTGTTGTGTAGAGGAAGCAGGAGGCTAATAAGCATGTGGGAGCCATGGCTGGATTACAAGTAGGAGAGAGGCATGGCCAGGCTGGTGTTCAAAGACTGCTCTTTTGGTTACTGTATTGAAATGGATTTTTAAGGTACTGGAATAGAGAGGGGTAGATAGTAGAGAGGTGAGAAAGAAAGGTGGCTGTTGGCAATGTGAGGAACAGCAAACAGCAGGGGGAGTTTCTACACATGTAGGGTAAAGACAGACCATTTAAAAATATTTTATTTTGCAGGATGTGGGAGGCAGAGGCAGGTGGATCTCTGTGAGTTCAAGGCCAGCCTGGTCTACAGAGTGAATTCCAGGATGCTGGGGCTACAGGGAGAACCTGTCTCAAAAAGACCAAAATTTTTTTTAACTTTTATTTTTATAATGACTATACCTTACATTATATATATATATATATATATATATAATATATATATATATTTTTTTTTTTTTTTTTTTTTTTTTTTTTTTTTTGAGAAGGAGTCTCCCTGTAGCTCCAGCATATTCCTGGAACTCACTCTGTAGACCGGGCAGGCCTTGAACTCACAGACATCTGCCTGCCTCTGCCTCTTGAGTGCTGGGATTAAAGGCATGTGCCACCACCCCCAGCCTTATATATATATTTGATTTTTCTTTTTTTTTAAATTATTTATTTTTAATTTTTTTTTTATTTTTGTATGTGTATGAATGTACTGTCTGCATGCAGGTTTGTGCACCCATGTCATGCAATGCCGCGGAGGTCAGAAGAAGGTCTCAGATTCCCCTGGAACTGGAGTTCTCCTGGAATTGGAGTTACAGATGGTTCTTAGCCACCATGTGGGTGCTGGGGATCGAACCCAGGTCCTCTGCAAGAGCAGTCGGTGCTCTTAACCGCTAGGCTAGCTCTCCAGCCCCCATATTTGATTTTTCTAATGTTATGTGTATGAGAGTTTTGCCTGGATGTAGCATGTAAGTGTGCCATATGTTCGATGGCTGCAGAAGCCAGAACAGAGTGTTGGATCCCCTGAAACTGCCGTTATGGATGATTGTTAATCTCTGTGTGGGTGCTAGGTACTGAACCAGGGTATGTTGCAAAAGTATCCAGTACTCGGGCTGGAGAGATGGCCTGGCGGTTAAGATTGCCGACTGCTCTTGCGGATGACCCGGGTTCGACCCCCAGCACCCATGTGGTGGCTGAGAACTGTCTTTAACTTCAGTTCCAGGGGAATCTGACACCCTCTTCTGGGTGCACAAACCTACATGCAGACAGTACATTCATACACATTAAAAATAAATAAAAATTTTTAAAAAGTATCTAGTACTCTTAACTGCTAAGACATCTCTTCAGCCCCTAATTTTTGTTTATTTATTATTTTTATTTTTTTATCTGTATGAATGTATTGTCTGCATGGATGTAAGTGTACCTATGTCATGGATGTAAGTGTACCTATGTCATGCAATGCCTGTGGAGGTCAGAAGAGGGCATTGAATCCCCTGGAACTAGAGTTACAGACAGTTGTTAGCCACCGTGTGCATGCTGAGAATTGAACTTGGGTCCTCTGCAAGAGCAGCCAGTACTCTTAACTGCTGAGCCATCTCTCCAGCCCTTTACCTGGTAAGTCTTGTATATGTGTGTTTCTGTGTGTATGTGTGTGTATATGTGTGTATATATGTGTTTCTGTGTGGGCCTGCGCAGGTGCCCTGGAGGCCAGATGAGGGTGTTGGATCCTTGGAGCTGGAGTTGCAGGTGGTTGTGAGCTGCCCTGTGTGGGTGCTAGGAACCGAACTCAGTTTCTCTGCAAGAGAAGTAGGCATTCTTAAACCCTGGAGTCATCTCTCCAGACCCACAGACATTTCTGGTGACAGATTAGAGTTGGCAATTTTAGAGCGAAAGGTATCTGAGGTATACC
The DNA here is from genome assembly GCA_009823505.1 of Rhizomys pruinosus. Lineage (NCBI taxonomy): Eukaryota > Metazoa > Chordata > Mammalia > Rodentia > Spalacidae > Rhizomys > Rhizomys pruinosus. The sequence goes on along the minus strand of VZQC01003956.1, from coordinate 29,747 downwards.
ACATGTTGTGTAGCAATTTCCTCCAAACTGAGGCTCCTTAAGATTCAGGAGGTAAACAAAATTAAAGGTTTTGAGAAGTTCCTAAAACTTACAAGATTCACAAATTCCCCCAGGGAATACAAGTAACAGCTACTGAGGGAAGGGGACACTCCAGCCAGAGGTTTCAGGGGCTGCAGGGGTGTGGCCTTCCTGAGTCAGCACCTACTCTGGGGTGGTCTTGTCAGTGATGTATCTGCTTCGAGTCACCCATGCTCCTAAGCATCCCCAGAAAATTCAGTTTCACTAAACCAGACTAGGGTGCAATCATTTCTTTGGTATGTCATTACTGTCCTATCTGGGGTGAATAGACATGTGATTGTCTCCCCAGGAATGTTCTCATAATACCAAGGAAGCTGAGCATGGTGGCTCGTGTTTATAAATCCAGCCCTTAAAAAGCTGAGGCAGGAGGATAAACCCAAGTTCAAGCCTAGCCCAGGCTATATAGTGAGTTCCAGGCCATCCTGGACTATAGAGTGAGCCTCTGTCTCAAACAAACAAACAAGCAAACAACCCACCCAAGGGAAGGAGGTAGGTTCCCCCCACCCCTTTTTAATTTTGGTGTTTTTGAGATAAGGCCTCCCTGTAGCCCAAGCTGGCCTGGAACTAGCTCTGCAGACCAGGCTGGCCTTGAACTCATAGATACCCCTGCCTCTGTCTCTCAGGTGCTAGGATTAAAAGTGTGTACCACTACGCCCAGCCTGGTTTTCCCCTTTTTTAAGGAAGGAGAATTTAGAAGTGTTAGGTTACCTGGCCCACAGCTGGGCTAAGGGTTGTTGAATGCTAATTAAACATTTACCATTGTCAGAAATGGTAACATATCCGGGTGACATATATAATGTATTTAATCCTCATGAAACATTTTAAGGTAGGTCTCATCTCATTAGCTCCCTTTTACAGAAACAGAAATGTCAAGTTAGCTGCCTAGGTTACATGGCTAGGGGCTGGAGAGAGATGGCTCAGTGGTTAAGAGCACTGGCTGTGCTTGTGGTGGACTTGGGTTTAGTTTCCAGCATCCACATAGTGGGCAGCAACCATCCAGAACTCTAGTTCCATGATATAGGATGCCCTCCTCTGGGCTCCATGTTTTGCAGGCAAAACACTAATACACATAAACAGATAGATAGATAGATAGATAGATAGATAGATAGATAGATAGATAGATAGATTGCCAGATAGACAGACTAAAGTTATTTGGGTAGGAAGTGGCAGAGGTAGGATTTGAACCCAGAAAGCAGGGTGTTTTGTTTTGAGACAGGCTTGCTATCTAGTGGCCTCTAAATCACTGTGTAGTTCAGGTGGACCTGAAACTCTCAATTCTCCTGTGTCAGCCTCCCAGATTCAGAGATTATAGGCTTGTGTCACTTGTGCTGGATAGCTTTAGCGTGAACTTGACACACCTGGGTTGAGGGAGCCTCAATTGTGGATTTGGCTCCATTGGATTGGCCTGTGGCCACATCTGTGGAGTATTGTTTTGACTGTCGAGCAGTGTGGGAGGGCCCAGCCCACAATGAGTGGTGCCACCCTGGGCAGATTGTTGTGTACTGTATAAGAAGGCAGGCTGGGCATGAGCCAGGGGAGCAAGCCAGTGAACAGCATTCCTCCATGGCCTGTGCTTCAGCTCCTGCCTCCAGGTTCCTGCCCTGAGTTCCTGCCTTGGGCTTCCTAAGTGATGAACTGTGACCCAGGAGATGTAAGCTGAATAAACCCGTTCCTCCCCAAGTTGGTGTCGGTCAGTGTTTTGTCACAGCAATGGAAAACAAACTAGAACATCACTATATCCACCACCCTGACATTTTAATCTCTACACCCTGTTGTGTCAAATTTGTGTTCTTCCCTAGTCAAGAACCTTTTCTGCCCCAAAGACCCTGTCTTTCTTACATTTTCACCAAATCCAGTTCTCTTTCCTTCCATCCTAGTTCTTTGACTCCCTCTTCCAGGAAGCTACCCCTAATTTTTGGTCTCTAGGCCACAGGCTGCAGATTTTACCCCTGCCACCCATACCTTGACTCTATCGAGCTGGGAACATGTGAGTCCCAAGGTTGGCAGTTTGTCGAGAGCTGGGGCCTTGCCCCATCTAGAGCTAGACACAGAAATTCCCTCTCACCTGAGGCCTCTGCCCTCCAACTCACCTGTCCCTGGCTCCAGCCACAGGAGCAATCCAAGCAGGATCCAGAGAACACCTGGCGCCTTCATCGTGCAGCTCCAGCTTGCAGGGGGCAGGCTGGCTGACCTAGGCAGAGAGTGGCAAGGTGTCGAAAGGAGACAGACATGAGAACTGAGCTAGTTGTGTCAAAGTCCACCAGGATGCATTCTGGGGGCGGGAAGTAGTGAACATAGCTTAGAACGCCTGGGTCAAGGTTAACTGGGCCTAAAGTTCTCCTCTATCCCATCCTGTCCCTGCCCAGAGGGTCAATAAGATAACTCTATGCCAAGAGAAACATGGAGACTGGGAAGCTCAAACTCTAGCAAATACTGCCATTTAAAAATTGTATAAAGCTGGGTACAGTGGCATGCCTGTAATCCCAGCACTTAGGAGGCAGAGGCAGGCAGATGTCTGTGAGTTAAAAGTCAGTCTGGTCTACATAAGGAGTTTCAGGCTAGCTGTGGCTACAGGGAGACCCTATCTCAAAAAAACAAAAACTTGAGACAACCTCATATAGACAACCCAATGTAGAGAGCTCCAGTCCAGGGCTACATAGTGAGACTTTGTCTCAAATAACTAAATTAATTTTAAAAACTTGTATTTAATTAATTTATTTATTTGCAGTACTAAAGATTGATTCTAGGCCTTCTGCATGATAGGCAGCATGCTACCCTGTGCTGAATTCTCAGCCCTCTTTTTTTACATCTTATCCTATTATATTTTATTTGTTTTGATATTTTATAGTTTTATTTATTTATTTATTTTAATTATTTTTTGTTCATGTATGAATGTACTATCTGCATGTAGGTTTGTGCACCCTTGTCGTGCAATGCCGCGGAGGTCAGAAGAGGGTGTCAGATTCCCCTGGGACTGGAGTTCTCCTGGAATTGGTTCTTAGCCGCCATGTGGGTGCTGGGGATCGAACCCGGGTCCTCTGCAAAAGCAGTCGGTGCTCTTAACCGCTAGGCTATCTCTCCAGCCCGATATTTTATAGTTTTTATTTTCATATTTTTATTTTGTGTTTTGTCTGCATGCATGTGAGTGCACCTATGTCTTGCAACGCTCATGGAGACCAGAAGAGGGTGTCAGATTCCCTGTATACCAGTTCCATGGGGTGCTGGGAGCACAACCCAGTGGCTGGAAAAGCACCCTACAGCCCCAGCCCTTTGTTTTGACTTTTTTTTTTTTTTGGTCTTTTTGAGACAGGGTCTCCCTGTGGCCCCAGCTGACCTAGACCTCGGTATGTAGACCAGGCAGGACTTGAATTCACAGAGATTTTCCTGCCTTTGCCTCCTGAGTGGTGGGATTAAAGTCATGTGCCACCATGCCTGGGTGTTTTGATATTTTAAAATGATTTTTTTTGGCTGGGCATGGTGGCGCATGCCTTTAATCCCAGCACTTGGGAGGCAGAGGCAGGTGGATCTCTGTGAGTTCAAGGCCAGCTGGGACTAAAAGGGAGACCCTGTGTATTAGTCAGGGTTCTCTAAAGAAACAGAAGCAACAGGACGAATATGTAGCCATATACAATTTATTGATTTGCTCACGTGACAGAGCTCAAGTAGTCCAATAGTAGCCGCACCGCACTGGAGAGGCTGAGAATCCAGGGAACTGCTCAGTCCGCAAGGCTGGATGTCTCAGTAGTCCCAATCTGGTGCTGAAGGCCCAGTGGATTCCAGGAGATCTGCCAGTCTCAGTACATGCTGGGATCCGAAGGGTTGATCACAGCAGCAAGACAAACTCACCAGTGAGAGAGAGGCAAGCTGAAGGAAAAAAGGGACCAGCTCCCTCTGCCATGGCCCTTTATACCTGCCTGCCAGCAGAAGGTAATGCCCACATTTGGGGTGGGCCATCCGGGTTGAGGTGGTGCAATCCAAAGATCCTTTTTCTCTTATTTGTTCCTTAGTCCAGTCAAGTTGACACACAGGATTAACCATCACAAGTCCTCCCCTTGTCAACTTGACAGCCAATAAATAGCCTCTCCTTATGTTATGCTTAAATGTCAATTGCAAACAATGGCAAGGTCATAATTCCACCTAACATGTTATAAGTGTCTCATGTGCAATAGCAAAGCATTATATCTTAGAGTAGGTGGTAATGTCCTTGAGAAGAACTTAGTCCTTCAGTATCTAATAACCTAAATATGACAACACTTAACACATATCTCAGTTGCACATTCAAAGGGGAACACAAGTATCCACTTAATATACATATATATATATATATATATATATACATATATAAACAAGCACATTCTTAACCAAATAGGACGAAGGTTAATATCTATTATAATCCACGTTTCTGCAACTGGTCCCGTGGCTTCAGCTGATATTTATGACTACCTTCTTCTACTACCCATTCTGTATTTCCTCCGCCATCAGCAAGCACCTCTGCAGGTCTTGGCTCTTTCCCTGGAGGAGTGACCCATACCTTCATCCCTGAAGGGTCTGGGCCATTTATTGTCCTGTCTGGTTTGGGTTGTTGGAGTTTCCCATTGACCTTAATCATAGGACATGGTAGCACCAGAAGGCGCCCTACAGCATCTCCTGCCTTCCAGACATAATCTTCCTTGCCCCCATTGTGGAGAAAAAGTCCAATTTCCCCATGGTAGTCTGGATCAATCACTCCTCCTACTACTGTTATTCCTTCCTTAGCCTGTTGGCTTAAAGGCAGTAGAAGCCCGAAGTGGCCAGGGGGAAGTCTTAGCTTCCAGTTCAATAGAACGTTTGCTGTATCTCCTGGCAAAAGCACTCCCCCCATTGGAGCCAAAACGTCTAGACCAGCAGAACGCAAGGTCGTGGGTACAGGAAGCAAAAATTTTCCTACTGGGTCACTAGGGGTGATAGTGAGTGGAATCATTCCCACTTCCACCCCTTGGTTCCTGGACCCATGAATTCTGGCTATAGGAGAAACAGTACCATATAGTGGACGCTGATTCAAAGCATATACTGCTTGCTGGAGAACCTTGCCCCAGCCCTCCAGGGTATTGCTACCTAATTGGCGCTGTAACTGTGTCTTCAAGAGGCCATTCCATCGTTCTATCAAGCCAGCTGCTTCTGGGTGGTGGGGAACATGGTAAGACCAGTGGATACCATGACCATGGGCCCACAGTCGCACTTCTTTGGCTGTGAAGTGAGTTCCTTGATCAGAAGCAATGCTGTGAGGAATACCATGACGGTGGATAAGGCATTCCGTAAGTCCCTGGATGGTAGTTTTGGCAGAAGCATTACGTGCAGGAAAGGCAAATCCATAACCAGAATAAGTATCTATTCCTGTAAGAACAAAACGCTGTCCCCTCCATGATGGAAGTGGTCCAATGTAGTCAACCTGCCACCAGGTTGCTGGCTGGTCACCCCGGGGAATAGCACCATATCGGGGGCTCAATGTTGGTCTCTGCTGTTGGCAAATCTGGCACTCGGCAGCAGCTGTAGCCAGATCAGCCTTAGTGAGTGGGAGTCCATGCTGTTGAGCCCATGCATAACCTCCATCTCTGCCACCATGACCACTTTGTTCATGGGCCCATTGAGCAACAACAGGGATAGCTGGAGAAAGAGGCTGACTATCCACAGAACGAGTCATCCGATCTACTTGATTATTAAACTCATCCTCTGCTGAGATCACCTTTTGATGAGCATTTACATGAGACACAAGTATCTTCACATCCTTTGACCATTCAGAGAGCTCTATCCACATACTTCTTCCCCAAATGTCTTTCTCACCAATTTTCCAGTCATGCTCCTTCCAAGTCCCTGACCATCCAGCCAAACCATTGGCTACAGCCCATGAATCAGTATATAATCGAACCTCTGGCCATTTCTCCTTGCAGGCAAAATGCACAACCATGTGCACTGCCCGAAGTTCTGCCCACTGTGAAGACTTTCCTTCACCAGTGTCCTTTAGGGTTGTTTCAGAAATTGGCTGTAATGCTGCAGCTGTCCACCTCTGGGTGGTGCCTGCATAGCGTGCAGAACCATCAGTAAACCAGGCCCTAGTCTTCTCTTCCTCAGTCAACTGATCATAGGGCAAACCCCATGAAGCCATAGGTGCATGCTTAAGCCCAGGAGACATTGTAACAGGAGTGGGAACCATAGGCATTTGGGCAACTTCTTCATGTAGCTTGCTTGTGCCCTCAGGGCCTGCCCGGGCCCTGTCCCGTATGTACCACTTCCATTTGACAATGGACTGTTGCTGTGCACGTCCTACTTTATGGTCTGGTGGGTCAGATAACACCCAGCTCATGATGGGCAGCTCAGGTCGCATGGTGACTTGGTGGCCCATTGTCAAACGTTCAGTTTCCACTAAGGCCCAATAGCAGGCTAAGAGCTGTCTCTCAAAAGGAGAATAGTTGTTTGCAGATGAAGGTAGAGCCTTGCTCCAAAATCCCAAGGGCCTCCGCTGTGATTCCCCTATGGGAGCCTGCCACAGACTCCAGACAGCATCTCTATCTGCCACTGATACCTCAAGCACCATTGGGTCTGCTGGATCATATGGCCCTAGGGGCAGAGCAGCCTGCACCGCAGCCTGGACCTGTTGAAGAGCCTTTTCCTGTTCCAAGCCCCACTCAAAGTTTGCTGCCTTACGAGTCACCTGATATATGGGTCGTAGTAACACACCCAGATGAGGAATGTGCTGCCTCCAGAATCCAAAAAGACCCACCAGACGTTGTGCTTCTTTCTTGGTGGAGGGAGGGGCCAGGTGCAACAACTTATTCTTTACCTTAGAAGGAATGTCTCTGCATGCTCCACACCACTGAACTCCTAGAAACTTCACCGAGGTAGATGGCCCTTGAATTTTAGTTGGATTTATTTCCCATCCTCTCATGCGCATATGCTTTACCAACAAGTCTAGGCTAGCTGCTACCTCCTGTTCACTGGGTCCAATCAACATAACATCATCAATATAGTGGACCAGTGTGATATTTTGTGGAAGAGTCAGGCGATCAAGATCCCTTCTAACTAAGTTATGGCACAACGCTGGAGAGTTAACATACCCCTGAGGTAAGACAGTAAAGGTATACTGTTGGCCTTGCCAGCTGAAAGCAAATTGCTTCTGGTGGTCCTTATGAACCGGTATTGAGAAAAAAGCATTGGCCAGATCAATAGCTGCATACCAGGTACCAGGAGACATATTAATCTGCTCGAGTAAGGACACCACATCTGGTACAGCGGCTGCAATTGGTGTCACTACTTGGTTGAGTTTTCGATAGTCAACTGTCATTCTCCATGATCCATCTGTCTTTTGCACAGGCCAAATTGGAGAGTTAAATGGAGATGTGGTAGGAATCACCACCCCTGCATCTTTCAAATCCTTGATAGTGGCATTAATCTCCGCAATCCCTCCAGGGATACGATACTGTTTTTGGTTCACTATTTTCCCTGGTAGAGGCAACACCAATGGTTTCCATTTGGCCTTTCCAACCATAATAGCCCTCACTCCACAGATCAGGGAACCAATGTGGGGATTCTGCCAATTTCTAATTATATCTATCCCAATTATACATTCTGGGACTGGGGAAATAACTACGGGATGCGTTCTGGGACCCACTGGGCCCACCGTGAGTCGGACTTCAGCCAAAACTCCATTTATCACCTGACCTCCATAGGCCCCTACTTTAACCGGAGGGCCACAATGCTTTTTAGGGTCTCCTGGGATCAGTGTCAACTCAGAACCAGTATCCAATAGGCCTCGAAAAGTCTGATTATTTCCTTTTCCCCAGTGTACAGTTACCCTAGTAAAAGGCCTCAGGTCCCTCTGGGGAAGGACAGGAGGAAGGCAAACAGCATAACTCTTTGGTATTGTGACAAGGTCCTTCCTCACTGGAACCCGGCCACCCCTTCATTCAAGGGGTTCTGGGTCTGTGAACTGTCTCAAGTCTGGAAACCGGTCAACTGGGCGGGATTCGCTACTCCTAAAATCAAATGTTGACTTCCTGTCATTCGTTCTAGAGCTTTTCTGCTTATACAGATCAAATAAAAACTTAGTAGGCTTCTTATGTATTTGGTTCCTGGGAACACCATGATTAATTAGCCAGTTCCAAAGATCATTTCGGGTCATGCCATTATAGGTATTGTTTTGCCTTTGCCACCCATTATGATAATTACTGTAACTACGCTCATCTGGCCTTCTGCGATTCAGTGCTGCCACCTGACGCCTACCCTGAGGTCCTGTTAGACCTACTACGTGTACATTTAATTTATGCAAACGAGCCACAACTTCTCTAACTGTAAGATCTGGCATAAGAAATAGAGCAAAAACAAAGCTCTTCAAATGTTCTGGTGTCTCTCTCAGTACTTTCCATCTTATAAATTCAGTGAGTGGCATGTCCTCTGGGTCCTCATATTGTGGAGAATGTGGTTTTACACTTCGAATCCACTCGAGCATGCCCATCTGCCTGACCCTCACAATCCCTTCATCAATACTAAGCCAAGGAATATCAGGCATCTCTAACTCGCTGTTAGTAGGCCATGTTTTAATAAATACATCAGCCAACCATTCAAATAAACTTTTAACACCTTTTTTAACTGCTCGAGCTTCCATGTTAAACCTAGAATCTCTACTCAGTGGGCTCATATCGATAAACTCAGTATGATCCAATTTTATATTCCTTCCACCATTATCCCACACCCTTAAAATCCATTCCCACACATATTCCTTAGGCTTCTGCCGGAATGAATCAGCAAACTCATTAATTTCTTTAGTAGTATATCGCACCTCCTCGTGGACCACACTTTCTATCTCACCTTGAGGGGCTTGCTTAGACTTCAATCTGGTTATAGGTCTAGAGGCAACAATTGTTGGGCCCTGAGGGACATCAGCTCCCACTGGGAGGGGGGGATTAATTTCCTCAGGCAAGGGTGGGGAGGAGGGATCTGCAGGGTGTGGATTCTCTGCTGAGGGTGGGGAGGTTAATTCCTCAGATAAAGAAAATCCCTCAGAATCCGAGGGTTCAAAATCCTCATCATCATAGTTCTCCCACACATCTCCATCCCAAGTTTCAGGGTTCCACCCTTTCCCCACCAGTGCTCTCACTTTAACTGCTGACACTTTTCGTGGCTGGGAATTAAATTTGCGTTGTAAATCAGCCAACCGTATAATAAGGGCTCCAGCTTGATTTTCTGCTGCTTTAGCTCTTTGGCTGCTGGAGAGAAGATTCTCTTCCAGAGCACACTTGGAAACCTTTAAACTGTTGTTTCGAATCCGGAGCTGGTCATTTTTATCACCGAGCTCCATATTTTCGTCTAACAGTTTATCCAGACATGCTAGGAGCAACAAGGCAACATCATTATTTTCCTGATTTTTCTGCAATTTCTCGAACGTTTTATATATAGAGTCGCTAAATTCCTTGCTTCTCACAAGAGGTGAGTTAGGTGAGTCAAATGGATCTATCTTCATAATTAGATCAAATAGTCTGCACCAAGGATTATCATTCCTCTTCATGCCACCAGGAGAGCCTTCAGTAACTCTAGGCTTCATTGGGTTGGAGAGCTGGCTCCAGAGGCTACCAAGCCCACTAAAGAAATTCATCCTTTCAATTCTGTTTCTCTAGAACCACTTCTGGTACCAAAATCTGTATTAGTCAGGGTTCTCTAAAGAAACAGAAGCAACAGGATGAATATATATAACTATATACAATTTATTGATTTGCTCACGTGACGGAGCTCAACAGTAGCGCCGAACTGGAGAGGCCGGGAATCCAGGGAACTGCTCAGTCCGCAAGGCTGGATGTCTCAGGAGTCCCAGTCTAGTGCTGAAGGCCCGAATGGATTCCAGGAGATCTGCCAGTCTCGGTACACGCTGGGATCCGAAAGGTTGATCACAGCAGCAAGGCAAACTCACCAGATGAGAGAGAGGCAAGCCGCAGGAAGAAGGAAAAGGGACCAGCTCCCGCTGCCGTGGCCTTAAATACTGCCTGCCGGCAGAAGGTAACACCCACATTTGGGGTGGGCCATCCGGGTTGAGGTGGTCCAATCAGAAGACCCTTTTCTCTTATTTGTTCCTTAGTCCAGTCAAGTTGACACCCAGGATTAACCATGACAAGTCCACCCCTTGTCAACTTGACACCCAATAAATAGCCTCTGCTTAAATGTCAATTGCAAACGATGGCAGGGTCATAATTCCACCTAACATGTTATAAGTATCTCATGTGCAATAGCAAAACATTATATCTTAGAGTAGGTGGTAATGTCCTTGAGAAGAACTTAGTCCTTCAGTATCTAATAACCTAAATATGACAACACTTAACACATATCTCAGTTGCACATTCAAAGGGGAACACAAGTATCCACTTAATATACATACATATATACATATATATATATACATATATAAACAAGCACATTCTTAACCAAATAGGACGAAGGTTAATATCTATTATAATCCACGTTTCTGCAACTGGTCCCGTGGCTTCAGCTGATATTTATGACTACCTTCTTCTACTACCCATTCTGTATTTCCTCCGCCATCAGCAAGCACCTCTGCAGGTCTTGGCTCTTTCCCTGGAGGAGTGACCCATACCTTCATCCCTGAAGGGTCTGGGCCATTTATTGTCCTGTCTGGTTTGGGTTGTTGGAGTTTCCCATTGACCTTAATCATAGGACATGGTAGCACCAGAAGGCGCCCTACAGCATCTCCTGCCTTCCAGACATAATCTTCCTTGCCCCCATTGTGGAGAAAAAGTCCAATTTCCCCATGGTAGTCTGGATCAATCACTCCTCCTACTACTGTTATTCCTTCCTTAGCCTGTTGGCTTAAAGGCAGTAGAAGCCCGAAGTGGCCAGGGGGAAGTCTTAGCTTCCAGTTCAATAGAACGTTTGCTGTATCTCCTGGCAAAAGCACTCCCCCCATTGGAGCCAAAACGTCTAGACCAGCAGAACGCAAGGTCGTGGGTACAGGAAGCAAAAATTTTCCTACTGGGTCACTAGGGGTGATAGTGAGTGGAATCATTCCCACTTCCACCCCTTGGTTCCTGGACCCATGAATTCTGGCTATAGGAGAAACAGTACCATATAGTGGACGCTGATTCAAAGCATATACTGCTTGCTGGAGAACCTTGCCCCAGCCCTCCAGGGTATTGCTACCTAATTGGCGCTGTAACTGTGTCTTCAAGAGGCCATTCCATCGTTCTATCAAGCCAGCTGCTTCTGGGTGGTGGGGAACATGGTAAGACCAGTGGATACCATGACCATGGGCCCACAGTCGCACTTCTTTGGCTGTGAAGTGAGTTCCTTGATCAGAAGCAATGCTGTGAGGAATACCATGACGGTGGATAAGGCATTCCGTAAGTCCCTGGATGGTAGTTTTGGCAGAAGCATTACGTGCAGGAAAGGCAAATCCATAACCAGAATAAGTATCTATTCCTGTAAGAACAAAACGCTGTCCCCTCCATGATGGAAGTGGTCCAATGTAGTCAACCTGCCACCAGGTTGCTGGCTGGTCACCCCGGGGAATAGCACCATATCGGGGGCTCAATGTTGGTCTCTGCTGTTGGCAAATCTGGCACTCGGCAGCAGCTGTAGCCAGATCAGCCTTAGTGAGTGGGAGTCCATGCTGTTGAGCCCATGCATAACCTCCATCTCTGCCACCATGACCACTTTGTTCATGGGCCCATTGAGCAACAACAGGGATAGCTGGAGAAAGAGGCTGACTATCCACAGAACGAGTCATCCGATCTACTTGATTATTAAACTCATCCTCTGCTGAGATCACCTTTTGATGAGCATTTACATGAGACACAAGTATCTTCACATCCTTTGACCATTCAGAGAGCTCTATCCACATACTTCTTCCCCAAATGTCTTTCTCACCAATTTTCCAGTCATGCTCCTTCCAAGTCCCTGACCATCCAGCCAAACCATTGGCTACAGCCCATGAATCAGTATATAATCGAACCTCTGGCCATTTCTCCTTGCAGGCAAAATGCACAACCATGTGCACTGCCCGAAGTTCTGCCCACTGTGAAGACTTTCCTTCACCAGTGTCCTTTAGGGTTGTTTCAGAAATTGGCTGTAATGCTGCAGCTGTCCACCTCTGGGTGGTGCCTGCATAGCGTGCAGAACCATCAGTAAACCAGGCCCTAGTCTTCTCTTCCTCAGTCAACTGATCATAGGGCAAACCCCATGAAGCCATAGGTGCATGCTTAAGCCCAGGAGACATTGTAACAGGAGTGGGAACCATAGGCATTTGGGCAACTTCTTCATGTAGCTTGCTTGTGCCCTCAGGGCCTGCCCGGGCCCTGTCCCGTATGTACCACTTCCATTTGACAATGGACTGTTGCTGTGCACGTCCTACTTTATGGTCTGGTGGGTCAGATAACACCCAGCTCATGATGGGCAGCTCAGGTCGCATGGTGACTTGGTGGCCCATTGTCAAACGTTCAGTTTCCACTAAGGCCCAATAGCAGGCTAAGAGCTGTCTCTCAAAAGGAGAATAGTTGTTTGCAGATGAAGGTAGAGCCTTGCTCCAAAATCCCAAGGGCCTCCGCTGTGATTCCCCTATGGGAGCCTGCCACAGACTCCAGACAGCATCTCTATCTGCCACTGATACCTCAAGCACCATTGGGTCTGCTGGATCATATGGCCCTAGGGGCAGAGCAGCCTGCACCGCAGCCTGGACCTGTTGAAGAGCCTTTTCCTGTTCCAAGCCCCACTCAAAGTTTGCTGCCTTACGAGTCACCTGATATATGGGTCGTAGTAACACACCCAGATGAGGAATGTGCTGCCTCCAGAATCCAAAAAGACCCACCAGACGTTGTGCTTCTTTCTTGGTGGAGGGAGGGGCCAGGTGCAACAACTTATTCTTTACCTTAGAAGGAATGTCTCTGCATGCTCCACACCACTGAACTCCTAGAAACTTCACCGAGGTAGATGGCCCTTGAATTTTAGTTGGATTTATTTCCCATCCTCTCATGCGCATATGCTTTACCAACAAGTCTAGGCTAGCTGCTACCTCCTGTTCACTGGGTCCAATCAACATAACATCATCAATATAGTGGACCAGTGTGATATTTTGTGGAAGAGTCAGGCGATCAAGATCCCTTCTAACTAAGTTATGGCACAACGCTGGAGAGTTAACATACCCCTGAGGTAAGACAGTAAAGGTATACTGTTGGCCTTGCCAGCTGAAAGCAAATTGCTTCTGGTGGTCCTTATGAACCGGTATTGAGAAAAAAGCATTGGCCAGATCAATAGCTGCATACCAGGTACCAGGAGACATATTAATCTGCTCGAGTAAGGACACCACATCTGGTACAGCGGCTGCAATTGGTGTCACTACTTGGTTGAGTTTTCGATAGTCAACTGTCATTCTCCATGATCCATCTGTCTTTTGCACAGGCCAAATTGGAGAGTTAAATGGAGATGTGGTAGGAATCACCACCCCTGCATCTTTCAAATCCTTGATAGTGGCATTAATCTCCGCAATCCCTCCAGGGATACGATACTGTTTTTGGTTCACTATTTTCCCTGGTAGAGGCAACACCAATGGTTTCCATTTGGCCTTTCCAACCATAATAGCCCTCACTCCACAGATCAGGGAACCAATGTGGGGATTCTGCCAATTTCTAATTATATCTATCCCAATTATACATTCTGGGACTGGGGAAATAACTACGGGATGCGTTCTGGGACCCACTGGGCCCACCGTGAGTCGGACTTCAGCCAAAACTCCATTTATCACCTGACCTCCATAGGCCCCTACTTTAACCGGAGGGCCACAATGCTTTTTAGGGTCTCCTGGGATCAGTGTCAACTCAGAACCAGTATCCAATAGGCCTCGAAAAGTCTGATTATTTCCTTTTCCCCAGTGTACAGTTACCCTAGTAAAAGGCCTCAGGTCCCTCTGGGGAAGGACAGGAGGAAGGCAAACAGCATAACTCTTTGGTATTGTGACAAGGTCCTTCCTCACTGGAACCCGGCCACCCCTTCATTCAAGGGGTTCTGGGTCTGTGAACTGTCTCAAGTCTGGAAACCGGTCAACTGGGCGGGATTCGCTACTCCTAAAATCAAATGTTGACTTCCTGTCATTCGTTCTAGAGCTTTTCTGCTTATACAGATCAAATAAAAACTTAGTAGGCTTCTTATGTATTTGGTTCCTGGGAACACCATGATTAATTAGCCAGTTCCAAAGATCATTTCGGGTCATGCCATTATAGGTATTGTTTTGCCTTTGCCACCCATTATGATAATTACTGTAACTACGCTCATCTGGCCTTCTGCGATTCAGTGCTGCCACCTGACGCCTACCCTGAGGTCCTGTTAGACCTACTACGTGTACATTTAATTTATGCAAACGAGCCACAACTTCTCTAACTGTAAGATCTGGCATAAGAAATAGAGCAAAAACAAAGCTCTTCAAATGTTCTGGTGTCTCTCTCAGTACTTTCCATCTTATAAATTCAGTGAGTGGCATGTCCTCTGGGTCCTCATATTGTGGAGAATGTGGTTTTACACTTCGAATCCACTCGAGCATGCCCATCTGCCTGACCCTCACAATCCCTTCATCAATACTAAGCCAAGGAATATCAGGCATCTCTAACTCGCTGTTAGTAGGCCATGTTTTAATAAATACATCAGCCAACCATTCAAATAAACTTTTAACACCTTTTTTAACTGCTCGAGCTTCCATGTTAAACCTAGAATCTCTACTCAGTGGGCTCATATCGATAAACTCAGTATGATCCAATTTTATATTCCTTCCACCATTATCCCACACCCTTAAAATCCATTCCCACACATATTCCTTAGGCTTCTGCCGGAATGAATCAGCAAACTCATTAATTTCTTTAGTAGTATATCGCACCTCCTCGTGGACCACACTTTCTATCTCACCTTGAGGGGCTTGCTTAGACTTCAATCTGGTTATAGGTCTAGAGGCAACAATTGTTGGGCCCTGAGGGACATCAGCTCCCACTGGGAGGGGGGGATTAATTTCCTCAGGCAAGGGTGGGGAGGAGGGATCTGCAGGGTGTGGATTCTCTGCTGAGGGTGGGGAGGTTAATTCCTCAGATAAAGAAAATCCCTCAGAATCCGAGGGTTCAAAATCCTCATCATCATAGTTCTCCCACACATCTCCATCCCAAGTTTCAGGGTTCCACCCTTTCCCCACCAGTGCTCTCACTTTAACTGCTGACACTTTTCGTGGCTGGGAATTAAATCTGCGTTGTAAATCAGCCAACCGTATAATAAGAGCTCCAGCTTGATTTTCTGCTGCTTTAGCTCTTTGGCTGCTGGAGAGAAGATTCTCTTCCAGAGCACACTTGGAAACCTTTAAACTGTTGTTTCGAATCCGGAGCTGGTCATTTTTATCACCGAGCTCCATATTTTCGTCTAACAGTTTATCCAGACATGCTAGGAGCAACAAGGCAACATCATTATTTTCCTGATTTTTCTGCAATTTCTCGAACGTTTTATATATAGAGTCGCTAAATTCCTTGCTCCTCATAAGAGGTGAGTTAGGTGAGTCAAATGGATCTATCTTCATAATTACATCAAATAGTCTGCACCAAGGATTATCATTCCTCTTCATGCCACCAGGAGAGACTTCAGTAACTCTAGGCTTCATTGGATTGGAGAGCTGGCTCCAGATACTACCAAGCCCACTAAAGAAATTCATCCTTTCAATTCTGTTTCTCTAGAACCACTCCTGATACCAAAATCTGTATTAGTCAGGGTTCTCTAAAGAAACAGAAGCAACAGGACGAATATATAGCTATATACAAATTTATTGATTTGCTCACGTGACAGAGCTCAAATAGTCCAACAGTATCCACGCTGCACTGGAGAGGCTGAGAATCCAGGGAACTGCTCAGTCCGCAAGGCTGGATGTCTCAGTAGTCCCAATCTGGTGCTGAAGGCCCAGTGGATTCTTTCAGAGGACCTGAGTTCAGTTCTCGGCAAGCATGTAGATGGCTCACAACCACCTGTAACTCCAGATCCTGGGGACATGACACTCTCTTCTGGCCTCTGTGGGCATCTGCACACCATACACACCACACACACACCACACACACATGCACACACACACCCACACACACATGCACACACACACCACCCACGCCACACACACACATGTGTGTGCTGGGGATCGAACCCGGGTCCTCTGCAAGAGCAGTCACCACTCTTAACTGCTAGCCATCTCTCCAGCCCCACAAGTACCTCTTAAAAACACAGAAACAGAGGGAGAACCCCCAAACTCCTTCTATGAAGCCAGTATTGCTCTAATACCCAAACCAGGTAAAGACACAACAACAAAAAACTATAAGCGCATATCCCTAATAAACATAAGTGCAAAAATTCTCAACAAAACACCCACAAACAGTATATAGACACACATCAAAAAGGTCATCCACCATTATCAAGTCAAATTTATTCCAGGGATGCAGGGATGGATCAATAAATGTAAGTAAATAAATATAATGGACTTAAAGACCAAAATTACATGATAGTCTCAATAGATTTAGAAAAGGCTTTTGACAAAATTCAACATTTGTTTATGATAATTTTTAGTGGAACCTTTGTGTGTGGGGTTATATATTATGGATTATTTATCTCTTGTTAGAAATGGGGAATCCAGTAGCCAGGTGTGGTGGCGCACACCTTTAATCCTAGCACTTGGCAGGCAGAGGCAGGCAGATCTTTGTGAGTTCAAGGCCAGCCTGGTCTACAGAGTGAGTTCCAGGACACCTGGGACTACAGGGAGACCCTGTCTTGAAAAGACAAAAAAAAAGTCCTAGAGGAATTGGACTGGAGGGAACATACTTCAACATAATTAAAGCTATATATAATAAACATACAGACACACAGGCACACGAAAAAAAGAAAAGAAAAGAAAAAAGGGAAAAAAAAAAAAGGGCGGGGAGCGCACAGCGCGAAAGGGGCCGAAGGGGGGGGCGGGGGATGGTGGAGGGTGGGGGAGGAAGCAGCTCCGGAAGGGGGAGGAAAGCAAACAAAGAGAAGGGAAGCAGGCCACGGGAGGCGAGAAGGGGGAAGGCAACCGCAACGAAAAGAAGGGACCGCGGACCAGGCCGGTCCAGACCCCGGGGGGGGGGGGGGGGGGGGGGGGGGGGGGGGGGCGGCAACAGGGGAGCGACGCGGCGGGCGAAAGCACGAGAGAGAACACGCCGGACGCACAAACACGCCACGCGCCGCACAGACGAAAAACCGGCCACCACCCCCGGCACCCCGGGTGCGGACACAAGCGGCCGGCAGGCAAGGGGGGGAGGACACGCTAGGGGACAAGGGGGAGCAAGGGAGAGGAACCCCCAAAAAAAAAAAAAAAAAAAAAGGGGGGGGGGAAGCAGCACCAAGCACAGGAGCACCGAGAAGAAGAACACGGGAGGCAGAAGGGCCGGCGCCCGGGGGGAAAGGAGGGAGGGGGAGGGGGGGGCGGGGGAACAAGCCCGGGACCCAACGGAAACGGCGCCGGAAGCAACTGGCGCGAGCGACAGAAGGCCGACGACCGCAGCCACAGATGCCCCAACCACACCAAGGCAACGGGCGGGAAGGGAGGGGGAAGCCGAGGCCGCCAGAGCAACAAGCCGCAGCGCCACGCACCCACGGGCCGCACACACCACAGGGCCACCAAAGACCAGACAGCGGGAGACAAAACGGCCCCGCACCACGCGGGAAAGTACCCCAAAGAGAAAACTGCGACGGACGTCCAAACAACACAACCACTGCGCCGGCGGCGGAGAAGTCAGCAGTGACAACAACCTCGACGCGGCGTGGCGCGGTGGGCAGGCGAGGCGCCCCAAGGGTGAGCAACACGGGGGGAAGGCCGCAAGCGGCCCCAAAGAACGCAACACAATCCGGACGGGAGACCCGGCAAGAAGCAGGGGGCACCCAGATGATGAAAAAAAGCCCACGAGCCTGAGCAGCGCAAAGTGGAGGGCAACAGCCGTGAAAAAAAGAGGACGCCAGGCAAAAACACGGCGGCGGGCAAGGGGAACAGTGTGTAACCCAGACCGCACGCTCGCCCAGGCCCGCGGGCAGGGGAGCGTGTGTGGACCAGCCACGCGCAATGCACGGCCATCAAATCAGGCCACGAATGCCCGGACCGGAGGGAAGACGGCAGGGCACGGCGACAGAATCCTACAGGCCAAAGGGGCAAAAACAAGGGCCAGAAAAAAAAATATGTGCGGGAATGAGAGAGGCCAGAATGGACGAAGTAAAAGAGAATAGGTGGAGTATTTGGACAAGCATTGAACACAGGCTAGGGGGCGGGAAAGGCCCCGGCAATGGCCGTCACTCTGAGTTCCTCCCGACTGTGCTCCCGCCGGCCGGGCCCGCCCACCAAGTGCGTCTTTGTCTGGGGAAAACCAAGGGGCCAGGAAGGCTGGCAGTGTGGTGAGGGGGGGGTAGGGACCGGAACTCCCGAAAGCAGCAAGCCGCCTGGGGGGCGCACACCGCCCTGAAGAAAACCAGCGGTCTCTCCCAGCCAGCCACCAATTGCCCATAGCCCCTCAGCTAGAGTGAGAGTTCCTGACACCTCCCTCCTCCAGGCCAGAGTATTGGCTCCATTTTGTGCAGGTCGCGGGGGCAGCGGTCCGCGGCGCGGGTAGGAGTCCAGCCCGACTTTGGGCCCCGTCTGGCCCCCACCTCAGTGCGGAGGTGGGCCCGGACATAGCCTTTAGTCGTCTACACAACCGTTGTGGGTCTCTTGGGGTGTAACGATATTTTTGTCTGTGGAACAGTTCTCAGTATATAGCCGAGCTGGCCTGAACGGCTGGGAGACCAAGCGGGAGCGGCCTCAAATGCGGCACAGAGATCTACCTGGCCTCGGCGGCCCCCCAGTCCGGGGAATTAAATAGGTCAAGAGAAGATGGTAACAAGAATTAACCCTACCTGGATTAAAACTTTTATTTGCTGTTTATAGCATAGTGTATATGCCAACTGCAGACAGTGGAAGTGAGAGTACCATTGGCAAGAAGTAACTCCGTCCTTCCCATGTGGGTTCCAAGGTTAAAATTCAATTTATGAGACTGGCAAAGCACCTTTATACAGATACAGACATCTCAACAGCTCCAAGGAAGTTAAATTCCAGGTGAGGGGGGGGGGGGGGGGGGGCTTGCGCCTAACAAGCATATATGGCTTTTTGGGAGGGGGGTTGTGTGTGTGTGGTTTTTGTTGTTTTGAGGCAGGGTCTATTTACCAGGTTGGTCTTGAACGGCGGTGCTGCTTAAGCAAACATTTGAGTGGGTTTGTGTTGAGACGGTCGGTATAGCCCAGCTGGCCTCAAACCTATTGTTGCTAGGGATACCGTGAACTCCTGATCCTATTTCCAAACTACTGGGATTACAGATGTACACCACAAACCGCGCTCGCAGAAAGCATAATTTTTTCTTTAAAATTTGTATTATATTTAAGAGTTTTTTTCTTGTATGTTGCAATAATTGTGACACATGCTCTTGAAGAAGCATGTGGAAGCCCAAAGTAACAACGGAAGGGAAGAATGGTTCGGTCTTTCCACCATGTGCGTCCCGAGGATGGAGGTAGGTTTGTCCAGGCTTGTGGTAAGGTGTCCGTCTGGTCGCCGCAGCTCGCGGGGGGAAAGTGGGGGTGTAGAGGTGGTGTGGGGTTGTAGGTGGTTTTATTGTATGTTTGGTTACATGGAGTATAATGTAATGGTCGCTGCAGGGTAGGGTTGGGGGTGCACCTGTTGCTGGCAGGTCTCGGAGGTCAAATAGGGGGGGGGGGGCGTCAGATTCCCCTGAAATGGGAGTCAAAGACAGTGCGTTCAGCCGAGCGTGCTGGGGTGGGTAACTGTGGTGTGGGTGAACCCCGGGGGTCATGTCTGCGAAGAAGCAAGGTTGGGGGCACTACTTTACCACGAGGCACTCTCAAGGGCCCGAAAAGTTAATTTTTATGGCCACTAAAAATGCTATTGATGGGGTTGGAGAAATGTCGGTCGGAGGGGGGTGTAGATGCAACTTGGCGTGATCTTGGGTCAGAGAGAGAACCCACTTGTTTGTGTGGTCGCCAGCACCAAAGGGAAGGGGCGGTAGGCGCATGACTGTGGATGGGAAATTGGGGTGACTCTCAGATGAGACATAAGCTTCATTAAGAGGGTCATAGAGTCATAAATCCCTTGTAATGGCTAACTGGACCTAAATTAGCAATTTGCTAAAGCCTTATCAACTGTTCACTCCCAGGACTGAGGCAATCTGTTTCGTTGTGGGAGCACCTGTCTTACGATGTTTGATATACGCCCGCGCGACCCTTAATCAAAATTGTCTGTAGATATCCAAGACAGGCGGGAGGCTTGCATCTTATTGCATTGGCTCTAGTTCCGGGCTGAGGGAGGAAATAAAAAGTTTCACTCTAGGTCAATTAGGTGCCAACACTCCTCACGTTACTGTGCTGATTAGCTTAGTGTCAAGCGTGAACACAACCTGGGTTGAGGGACCCCGGAGGTTTTGGGGAATTGGCTTCCATTGGATTGGCCTGTGGCCACAGCTGTGGAGTATTGTCCTTGATGTTCGAGGAGTGTGGGAGGGCCTGGCCCGCAATGAGTGGTGCCACACTATGCAGGTTGTTGTGTACAGTGGTTAGGAAGTGGCAGGGGCTGAGGCCAGGGCTGGGGAGAAAGCCAGTGAACAACATTCCCCCATGGCCTGTGCTTTCAGCTCCTGCCTCCATTTTTTCCTCCCGTATTCCTTCCTTGTGTTCCCTAAGAGAGAAACTGTGACCCAAGAGATGGTAAGCTGAATAAACCGGCGTGGTTCCTCCGGCCAACTTGGGTGTCAGGTGTCAGGGAGTGTTTTGGGGGTCACAGAAATGGAAGAACAACTAGAACAAAATTGTACCGAATAAAGTGGGGTATTGCTGGGACAGACCTGACCTTGGTGTTTTGGGAAGGATTTTGGAGGGCGTTTGAACTGTTGGCCTAAAGATCACTGATCCGAAAGATCGTGGGCTGTGGAACCTTGACAGTTTTGCTGAAGAGTTGTAGAAGATGGAGGCCTGCTTTGTGAAGTTTCTAGTTTTCAAAGGAGAACAGAGATCATCAGGACGGTGTAATCTGTTGGTTCTGGTCATCTGGGGCTAAAGAACAGCTGGTAAGTAACAAGAGGACCAGAACCCGGGGTAAGGGTGAAAGTCTTGTGGTGTACTGGGAACAATTGAGACTGGTTGGCTGGGGCTGAATAATCAGTGGTAAGTAACAAGAGACCAGCATCACTGTGGTGAAATCTTCTGGGAAGAATTCTTCAGGGTCATCCACAGAAGCTGTGATCCAAAGGGGCCTGAACCTCCAATCCTCGAGGGGGCCAGAAAGCAGGACTTGGGTAGTATGTAATATTCTTCTATATGTTTTGCATTGTGTTGAAATTTGAATGGGGTCACAGAGAAGCGGGGGGGGGGGGGGGAGGGGGGGGGGGGGGGGGGGGGGGGGGGCGAGGCTTGGCACGTGAGAGTCCAGAAAGACATTGGTTGAGTGCAGTCTTGTTTGTGGTGAAGACAGGCCGGGGGAGGATTTCAGGGAGGTCATGAAGAGAAGCTGAGATTTTTGTATCAGGAGAGGTCAGAAGAAGCCATTGGTGGGTAAGGTGGTTCTGCGGCGTGGGGGGGGTGGGGCAGTTTGGGGTTCGAGGTGGCGACCGCGGTAGTGGGGGCTTTTGGTGGTATATGCAGGTACCTGTGACGGACCAAAAGAGGGCTGGGAGCAGCGTGGCAGGTGTGGAATGAGTCAGCCTGGGCCCTATGAATGAGCTGTGTGTGCAAGGATGGCGAGGTCGTGAGAGAGGGAGCTGCTGAAAAACCCTTTGGTGAGCCCAGAGGAGGATCGTGAGTGAGTCCGCAGATTGTCCAGCCCCCACCCATGACAACTTTCTTGGACTTAGGTTTTGTTTGAGAGTGCCTGATTCTTCCCTTGGAAATAAGAAGTACTTGTTGTGGATTTTACAGCAGCCCACAGTTAAGAGGCTTTTAACAGACTGTGAACTTTAAGTATTTGGACATTCTAAAGGACTATGGGCCTTTTAAGGTTGTACTGTCTTAGTTTGGGGTTAATGTTAACATCATACGTTGGGGGGGGGGATAAGAACGGGGTGTAAATGGTGGTGGTTTAAACAGTGATGGGTGGGTTTTTGCTGTGTGTCAAAGTGGACAAGGGTCAACTGTGTGCTGGATAGCTTTTATGTCAACTTGACACACCTGGTTGAGGGAACCCCAGTTGGGGAATGTGGCTCCATTGGATTGGCCCTGTGGCCACATCGGTGGAGCATTGTCTTGATGGTCGGCATTGTTGGGGGGAGGGCATGGCCCACTATTGATGGTGCCACCCTGGGCAGGTTGGTTGTGTACTGTATAAGAAGGCGGCTGGCATGAGCCGGGGAGCAAGCCACTGAACAGCATGCCTCCATGCCATGGGCGGCTTGGCTTCAGCTCCTGCCGGCCAGGTTCCTGCCCTGAGTTCCTGCCTGGGCTGCGCGGTAAGGGGGAGGATGAACTGTGACGGTCGGGGAGGAGATTGTAGGGAAGCTGGTTGAGAAACACTGTGGTCCCGGGCTCGCCCAAGTTGTGTGGGTGTCGGTCAGAGTTGTTATGGTGCACAAGGGCAATATAACACAAAACGTAGAAAACGTACTTAGAGACGGGTGTGGTGGTGCACGACCTTTTAAGTCCTAGCGACTTGGGAGGCAGAGGCAGCGATCTTGTGAGTTCAAGCCAGCCTCTAGGTCTACAGAGTCAGTGTCCAGACAGCTGAGGCTACATCAGGAAGACCTTCTCTCAAAGACCAAAAAAAAAAAAAAAAAAAAAAAGAACACGTACTTAATGGAGTATCTGTCCTGTCTGCCGCGTACTTATTTTGTAAGTATGTATTCTTTGCCTGTTCTAGGTCTGGCTGTGGTTCTTACTAACTTTAATTCTTTCTTTTACTTCCGCCAAAAATCCTAACACCAGCCATCATAAGCTCCAAATTACCTAGGGGATCTGACAGCCTCGTCTGGCCTCCTCAGGCATGGTTGCAAACGACATAGATCCAGTTTTATGCATATAGGTAAACACTCATACAATGTAACAGTTGTTTTCAAAGCCAATTATTACATGTAACAAGGTTTTTAAAATTTTTTTTTTAATTCTTATTTTATTTATTTATGTGTATAAGTGGTACTATTTGCATTTGGTCTGGTGCACCGAGGCCGTGGCGTGCAATGCCGGTGCGGGGTCAAGAAGAGGGAAGGTCTGGGCGTAATCACCTGGACTGGATTCGGCGTCGCTGTGAGTGGCGTGTGAGTTACAGACGGTTTTCAGCAGCCATTTGGGGGGTGCTGGGTATCGAACTCAAGGTTCCGTCTGCAAGAGTGGTCAAGCGCTCGTGTGTACTCAGCTAGCCACTCTTCCCATCTCCAGCCCTAGTGCCCCTAAAATTTCTAGTGTTGGAGCTGGGCATGTGTGTGCCCGAGTGCCTTTTTACTCCTAGCACTCAGTGGGGCAGAGGGCAGGTTGAGTCTGCTTGTTGGGGTTCAAGCAGCCTTGGCCTACATAGTGAGTTCTAGGTCATGCTGGGGCTACGGTAGACCCTTGCTCAAAAGACCGATCCCCCGGAAAAATTTTTAATGTTGTTAGACAGTGAGTATATGTGATAACAGTAACGCCTTAGCATACAAGAAGGTTTTCTACTCCCATCAATCAAGAAGAAAGTAAAGGGCTTGGAGAAGTATTGGCAACAGCAGTTAGAGCAAGGGCTGCTAACAACCAGTCATAACTCCAGTTCCAGGGGCTCTGAAACCCTCTTGCTGACTTTCCCAGGCATTACATGACACAGGTGACTTACATGTAACATGTAGGCAATACACTCATAAACATAAAATAAACGTAATATTTTTTTTATTTTTTAATGGTTCAGTGGTTGAGAGCTGCTCTTGAAGAGGATATAGGTTCAGTTCCCAGCACCAACATGGCAGCTCACAACTGTCCACAACTCCAATTCCAGGAGATCTGACATCATCTTCTTGCCTCTGTGGGCATTGCACGATGTGGGTGTGCAAACCTACATGTAGAGAGTGCATTCATACACATGAAAATTACATAAAATAAGAAAGAAATAGATCTAAAAATGTTTAACATTTTAAAAATAATCAATGAATTACTTAAAAAATATTACTTAAGCCAGAGCAATGGTGGCAATGGACTTTAATCCTGGTATTCGGGAGGCAGAGGCAAGGCAGAGGTGCGGGGCTGTGAGTTCCAAGGCCAGCCTGGTCACAGAGTTCCGCAGGACAGCTGGGCTGGACAGGGGAGAATCCTGTCTCAAAGACCAAAATAAATAAATAAATAATAATAAATAAATTAGGCGAGAATGCAGCTCAATAATAAAGTACTACCTTAGTACATGCAAAGCCTTTCATTTGATCCCCAGTATGATTAGAGGAGGATAGAGGTGATGGGTAGAGGGGTTGACTTCTGGCCTCCACAACAAGCACACGAACACATATAGCACAACACACACATGTGGACACACACAGGGGCACGCACACACGGGGGGGGGGGGGGGCTGGGTATACTATGGGATCAGGTAGGCAGGTAATGCAACAATGCCAGGTCATACTGTTACTACTCTCATCCAGATCTAGGATTCTGGTACCAGGAGACTCTGGCCATGTGCAGGGGCTTAAAGGGACTCATACTTTCTGCTCAATTTTGCCATGAACCTAAAATTTTTAGGGAAACTGAGGCACGGGAAGATAACTAGTTTTGAAGCTAGACCTATATTAACATAGACCATACCTTTCAATCAAATTGTTTAAATTAACACTAGAGCCTGTTCCAGAGCAACTTGGAGACTAGACAGAGCATATAGGTTCTTAGAGCTTTCACTCGAAAATTACATTGTGTTATTTATTTATTATTTTATTTATTTAGTTAATTAGTTATTAAACTTATAGAGGAGGGGGGTTGAAAGTTCCCGACATGGGCAGAATCGATAGCCTAGCGGTTAAGAGTGCCGGACAGCTCTTGCAGATTACACGCCGGGTTCGATACCAGGCACCCACATGGCCGGCTGAAAATTCATCTTTAACGCCAGGCCCAGGGGAATCCGACGCCCATTTCTGACCTCCGTGCATTGCATGACCCAGATGCACCAACCTACATGAAGAGACAATAATTCATACAGCAGAGGAAAATAAATAATAAAAAAAGAAAGTTCCAGACCAACCTGAGTTACATAGGGAGGTCAAAACAGACGATGCCCCGAACCTCTAATCCTAGCACTGGGGGGCTTGGAGGCAAGGCAGGTGGTAAAATCTTTGTGAGTGCAAGCCAGCCTGGTCTAACAGACAGTTGCCAGGACAGCTGGGGCTAGCGGGAGACCCTGTCTAGAAAAAAAAAAACACTGATGGGAAGGATATGGGGCGCAGGCTCAGTCAACCATCACCTAGAGAAGAGAACGATCTGGTCGCTAGCAGGGGGGGGGGGAGGGGGTGGGGGGGGGGGGGGGGGGGGGGGGGGTGGGGGGAGGGGGGGGGTGGGGGGGGGGGGGGGGAGGGGGGGGGGGGGGGTGGGGGGGGGGGGGGGGGGGGGGTGGGGGGGGGAGGAAGCAAGGTGAATTCCTAGAATGAAATCAGAGTCCTCAGCATTTCAGGCCTGAACCCTGCTCTCAGTTTCATCTGGTGGCTTGGAACTGGGCTGGGGGCCAACATTCAAGAGCTAGGCAATGGGGGGTGTGGGTGTGGGGGGGGGGTCGTGTGGGGTTGGTATAAGTGGGTGTTGGGGGGGGGGGGGGGGTTTTGGGGGGGGGGGGTGTTGGGGGTGGTGGGGCCGCGGAGGAGGAGGCAGGTGGGGGGGTGAACTAAAGCAGGAGATGCTCAGCCTGGGCTAACAATTGAGGCTTGTCGGAAAAAAAAACAAGGTGGGAATGTAGGTTGCAAGAAATTGACAAAAATTTTGGTGTGGGTTTTGGGTTCAATACAGGAATACATGTTGAAAAAAAGTACAGAGACGGGCAGGAAGGTATACACCTTTAAGCCCAGCACTCAGGGAGGCAGAGAGACAGGGAGATCTCTGGGTCTTGCTGGCCAGCCAGGTCGAGTTAGGGTATTTGAGTGTCCAGTCCACCCTGGGCTTCCATATTGAGGGAGGCCCTGTCTAGAAAAAAAAGACAAAAAACACAGGAAGCTGAGGAGATAGCTCAGTGAGTCAGATCACCTGCTGTGCAAGCCTGAGGAGCTGAATACCAGCATTCTTCTATCAAGCCTGTAAGCCCAGCATTTGGAAGCAGGGACAGGCTCCCCTCAGCAGCTTGCTGGTCAACCAGCCTGTCCAGAGGAAGGACCTTCTAGTTATAGTGAGCACCCGGGTCTCAAGGCAATAAGGCGAACAGATGCAGAGGAAAATATTGATAGCCTCCTTTGACCTCCAAGCGATGTGGTTACACTGTGGTAAACACATTTACACGCGAGTGTCGCCGAGTGTGTGGAGGGGATCGACAATCACAACACAACACACACAACACACCACACACACATAGACACAGATTTAAAAAAAATCAGTTCAACAAAACGCCTCAATAAGTAGAAGCATTTGTCACAAAGCTTGGGTAAACTGAGTTTGATCCCGGGCCTATGTGATACAAGGAGAAAACCGACTTCCATAACTCGTCCTTTGAATTGCATAAATGTACACATACATACAAACAGAAAGAAAGTGGAAGGAAGGAAAAAGGATGAAGGAAGGAAGGGGTAAGGAGGGGGTTGGGGACGTGAAGTGAATGGGAAGATGGGTGGAGGAAGGGAGGGGAGGGAGGAGGGAGGGAAGTAGTGAAGGTAGTAGAAGATGGAGTGGTATGAAGTGCGGGAGGTGAAGTATTATGAAGGGGTATTGCAAGTGGCTGATTTAATGGCTTGGGTGTGGGTGTCATGAACGCGCTTCAGTCCCTTCGGATATGGCGCTTCCTAGGGTGCCGGATTCCGGACTTCCGTCGGATGAAGGATTGACAATCCTTACAATGTTGGCAATCGCCGGGTTTCGCTGTTTCGTCTGTGGCCTGTTTGGCGTGTGTAAGGCAATGTGGGGGCAGGCCAAGTGTCGTCGGGTTCCATGAGTCCCCGACCTTTCCCCTTCATCTTCCGAGCCTCCCTCAAACCACTTTTCCAACCCAGCATATATCTGCCCCTGCCCCATTCCTTCCACCTTCCCCCTGCAGTTTCCCTGTATGACAGTGTTTGGGTGTGCTGTTCTCTTGGTGGCACAAGAGGCAGGGATGGCACAAACTGCAGGCTTCTTCTCTCTACTTGCTAAAATTTGGACTTGAAGGCCATTGAGGGCTCAGATGTTGAAGGCTGGATCCCATCCTGCAGTCCTGAGAGCTGATGGAACCTTTGAGAAGTGTGAGCTAGTGGGGAAATGGGTCAGTCACAGGGGGCACACACACACACACACACACACACACACACACACACTTCTGAGCAGTCACCACAGGGGAAACACACCACACACACAAACCACCACTTCCGGAGGGGGGGGGGGGGGTCCGGAGCAGTCCAGGGGAAACACACACACACACAAAAAAAAAAAAAAAAAAACACACACAAACACACACACACGACACACACACACACACACACACACATACACACACTCACTTCCTGGCAGTTACAGGGACATCCCCCCCACACACACACACTTCTGGGCAGTCACAGGGAAACACACAAACACACACAAACACCACAAACCCTTCCAGGCAGTCACAGAGACACCCACACCCACAACCCACACCTACCCTTACACACGTCCTGGGCAGTCACAGGGACACACACACTTCCCCAGGAGTACACATGCAGACACCACACCCACACACACACTTCTGAGCAGTCACAGGAAACAGGCACACACACACACTCACACACACACACACACACACTTCTTGCCTCTCTTTCAAGTCTCTGCTTCCATGAGGTGAGCAGCTTCCTCTACTTTGAGCTCCTCTTCTTTCACAGGCCAGAGCAATCAGGCAGGTGGACTAAGGATCACAACTTCCAGAACTGTAAACCAAAGGTTAAAATGGGCATGTCTCAGTGGGTGTGCACAATCAATTAACCCTGAATAGCCAAACCTCATCTCTTGAGTTCCAGACCAGCTTGGCTACAAAGTTGATCTATGAAGGGGGAAAGAATTGATTGTCTCAGATATTTTGTCACATGTACAGAAACCAAGCTACACCTTGACACAGCATAGCCTATTTTACAGGCAGCTGAGAGGCCCATCTGGTGCAGGCAGCATCTACACAGCTATCAGAGATTGTGCAGAGCTTGATGGACGGACCTTAAGAATGAGTAGACTTTAAGCTGGGTGTAATTTTAGTGTTGTTCTTTGTCCATTCTGGATTTTAATCTTGGCTGGGTCAGATGTGTAGCTGGTGAAGATTTTCTACCACTCTGTGGGTTTCTACTTCACTTGTTTGATTTTTTGTTTGCAGGTGTGCTTCAACAAAGCTTGAGTTTAATGAAATCACACTTGTCAATTGTTGACCTGCAATTTCTGAGTAACTGGTGTCTAATTTAGAAAGTCTTTTCCAACACCTATTTTTTGTAGGTTGTTGTCAACTTGTTCTTCCATCAGCTTCAGGTTTTTGGGTTTCACAGTGAGGTCTTTGGTCCATTTGGAGCTGACTTTTGAACATGGTAAAGTGTAGGGGTTTGGTTTCATTCATCTACAAGTGGAGATCCGTTTTGCCAACAGCATGTGTGTTTCTTGGCACCTTTGTCAAGTGTTCAGGTGCCTGGAATTGCATGTAACGCATGTTTGGATCTTCTGATTCATTCCATAGATCTACACATCTATTTTTGTACCAGTACCAACTGTTTTTAAATAACTATAGCTCCTGTTGTGTCATAGTTTGTGAGCATCTGATATGGTAGTCCTCCCTCCCCTAGTATTGCTCTTTGTGCTCAGGATTTGTTTTGGCTATCCAGGGTTTTTTGTGAGTCCATATGAATTTTAGGATTTTCTTTTCTATTTCTGAAAAGAATGTCATGGGGGATTTTTTCAATTGGGATGTCTATTGGAATTTACAAATTGGTTGTGGTAGGGATGGCATTTTCACAGTATTAAATTCTTCTGATGCTGTGAGCACGGGAGGTCTTTCCATATCCTTGTATCTTCCTCAATCGCTTTCTTCAAGATTTAAAATTTTCATTTAGAGATTTTAATGTCCGTTGTTTGGTTAGATTCATTCCTAGATATTGTTAATTTTTTGAGGTTATTGTGAATGGTGTTTTTCATGAACTCTTTCTCTGACTGCTTGTTACTGCTTTTTAATAAGGCTACTACTAAGTTTTGTAAATTGATTATGTACCCTGACATTTTGTGAAAGTGTTGGTGAGCGATTCTAGAATTTTCTACCTATGTTGGAATTTTGGGGATCTTTTAGTTATAATGTCATCTTCAAATAGGGATAATGTTGACATCTGTCTTTGCTAATTAGTGCCACCCTTTGTTTGTTTATTGCTTAGCAAAATTTCAAAGCACTACATTGAAAAAGAGTAGAGACATTGGACAAAGAGCCTTGTCTGGGTCCTAGTTTTTATAGGAAGGTTTGCCAGTTGTCTTCATCCATTTAGCAGAGATATTGG